>WHYT01017508.1:433870-480040 GCA_009806455.1 Tetrax tetrax
AAAAAAAAAAAAAAAAAAAAGAAAAAAGAACAAAAAACCAAACAAAAACAACCCCCCCCAAAAAACCCTAGTCAAAATTTGCTGCTTAGTCTCCCTCCTTAGAAGGAGCAGCACGTGTAATTACAAATTATTGACAAACATCTTGGAGTTTTCGATAAGAGTTTTACTAGCATTTGAAAAACTGGAGTTTAAAAATAAGAAGTGTGGCTCTTCAGTACATACAGCAAAACATAAAAGCTCTTGCCACGGATGATGGACTGTTGATCTTCGCAGATTTCTGGATATAAACAGCTTTCTATGACTGAGACTTTCTGTTGTAAGGTATGTAGAGGACAGCATGTGCTAGGCAGGGACCCTATGAAGAACTGTTTTGATTAAGAAGCTGTAAGATTTTACCTTTCTTGGACAGAGTTAATAGATGAATGGATATTACATACATTCATAATAGCTAAAAAGACCCAGATGCTGATTAGGACTCTACCTTCCATAATGACACCACAATCCAGTAAACACAGTACCATGCTAGTTATGTAATTCAGACTAGAATCTGAACAACTTAAGCAACTACATAAAATACTCTAAATAAAGTAATTTTTTTTCACCTGAGGGAGCAGTAGATGTGTTTCTTTCACTGCTCGGACCCAGTAATTTCACATGGCTGGCAGGGAACCATCCCTTCTGTCTCTTTTTCCCTCTTGCCTGTAAATGTTTAAAACGGTTGTTATACAATTAAGAAACCAAATAGTCTAGAGAATGGAAAAAAATGCAAGAAATATGTCACACAGTTTTCCCAACAGCAGAGAAAAAGTCAGGCTTCCAAACACCAACTAAATACTAAACAGATCTCAAAAGGAAAAAATCTGGCTAAAGGATAAAACAACCCAATTCAAATAAAGCAGCACGATAGTATGTTCTGGCAAAAGTGTTCATACAAAACTTTCAAGTGCAACTAATAATTCAGGTGCACAATTTAATTGTAGGGCCTAAAATTCGCTCTACAAACATACACTTACGCATCACAGAAGAAGTCTCTAACAAGATTCCCAGAACAGAGGTAACAATTATCATAAGCTACTTTTGAAAATCTTGACCTAAGTATTTGATATCACTTCCTACTTTCATACAGCATGTGAGAGTTTGAAAAGGTTTTCCTCATTTTTTTAGTCTTTGCTTTTTTAGTCCCTCGGGGAAAGATGATCTCTGCACACACTGAAGAAAGAAATACACTTCATAGCGCGCAAAGAAGTCAGGACGTAAAAGTAAGCATGGATGTTAGAAAGCAGTAACTGCAGACTGAGCTCTATTACAACAGAAAAAGAAATTCAAACTAGCAAGAACTGACAATTACATATCTTAGTGTCCCTTTCATGCTTTTAAAATTTTTGTTTGTTTAGTTTTTTTAATTCTTTGAGGCTTCTTCCTGAACCAGCACTGGGCCTACTTTTCTTAAAATAGAAACTAATAATTGTTTACTGTGTTTATTTTTTTTTTTTGCACATACTCAGAATAAGTTTTCCACTGCTGTTAGTTCACAGAAACTCAGTGCAGCAAGTTGTCAACTTGCTTACTGTGATCTCTCCTCCTGTATCTGTAAAGCAGGCTGGTTTTAAAACCAGCTGCTGAACAGTTAGGTCAGCCCTGTTCCAACTGTTGCAGATAGGTGTTAACAAGAGTATTCAATCAAAACAGAGTTCATGCAGCTGTAGAATACCTTGGAAAGGCCAATTAAGTGATTATTATGAGGACAGAGCTTTCTATTGTGCTATTCAATCTCAATATTGGAAATAGCATTCAGTACTGAAGCGATATGTTTGAATTCAGGCTAACACTGCAGATTCAGCTAGAATTCAGCTAAAGAAAAGGCAAATAAAGAGACATTGTAAGATCATTATTTAAATTTCTGCATTGGTTGCAAGGATGCAAGGCTATTATGGACAAGGTCCATGGGGCTCCAAAAGTCAAAATACCAACTATGATTTAAGAAGAATGTCATGTAACAGTACTTCAAGTCTTGGGACTAGAAATTAATCACTAGATGGGGAAAGGAGAGGCGGGAACAGCAGCCTTCACAGTAAACTAGCTTCCAACTTCCAAGAATTTCTGTTCTTTCATTTGAATAATTTTACCATTTAATGTTTTACCAATTAAATTCTAACTGATTTATCAACTGTCAACACCCCTATTCCCCCTCCCATGCACATGTTCATTGACAGTTTTACTATTCTCTGTGACCAAAAAAAAACCAACCTCAAAAACCAACAAAAAAAAAATCCTCAGCAATCCAAGGTTTAATTAAAGCCTTCCCCCCCCCAACGATGATTTATACAAGATGAAATAACTTTCTAGTCAGCTTTTACAACACTCAATTGTTTTCTCAAACTAAACCCAAGATTAGCTCCTTGCCATTCATGAAGTAACAATTATTTCTTCAGTAATTACCTGCAACTCTCCTTGCCACCATCCACTAGCGTTTTTCTTCAGAATAAGAATTAGCTGACCTGGAGCAAGACTAAGCTGTTCGGTTCCTGATGCAGCATAGGCAGTAGTAACCTGAGCGATTTCTGAAAAGATAATTTATTAATTGCACTTGTTATTTTTTCATTATAGTAAGCGCTAAATACACACAAGTATCCTGGTACATATCTTGCAGCTAAGCACGTTAGCCACCATTAAAACACTGCTATGAACCTAAATGCTCATAGTCACTTAAGAAATAGTCCTAAATGTTAAAAAGTTATCATACACTCACCAGGTTTCTTATTTATTGTTCCAGCTTTGCCAGCATTACTAGAAGCCTACAAAGACACAACAATCACCTTTTAACGTGCAATAAAACTAGTAGAGTTTACATCAACTTTAAGCACGTGGACAAAAAAAAAAGCACATGGACATTTTAATTTTGAGCCTGTATTTAACAAAATACAACCCTATATGAAGAGACACAGTGTGACACTGTGGCTAGAGCACTGATTTAGGACTCAAGCTACCTAGGCTTTTCTTTTCTGTCAAGCACATTAACCTCTGCTTAAAATGACTATTTAACAGCCAGATATCAATACTACTAATACAATAAAATTGAGAGAAAGTATTGTGCATTAATTTTAAGTATAAGAACTCACTTCTTGATCCTTTGGTCTGACGTAATTGGAGGGGAAGATTCCAGTTCTGCCATCGATGCTCCCAGTCCACCATTCCCCTTCCTTCTGAGTCACTAGAATTTCCTCACCTTCCGTGAAAGTCAAGTCACCAGGCTCAGAGCTTGAATATGAATAGAGCGCAACATACTCTGTGCAAACAGCACATATGAAAAGGGAGACAACAGTTTCAGATAGGATGATGGAAGTATGTCAGATGCAAGTCAAGCTATCAGCAGATATCAGCATTCATCAGTGTGCTCATAACATGGATCGTGTCTTCACAGGTCTGTGAATCAACCCACCTACCCGCTTGATTGTAATCGCATCTCGTCTCATGCTCACAACTCTGAATCACAGGTACGCAACTTTGTACAGAGAGATGAATTTGGCACAGTGAGAGTTACTACCCTACGAATTCTCCTGCAGATCAGCAGTGGCCTGTAGACCACAGCTTGAAAATGCATCTCTTGCATTAAGCATTCCACCCTACCTCTGTGTTTCACAGCAAGCATCTATATTCCACACCTAAACCTGATCAAAACCATTCTTATCTGACTAACACAGAAAAAATTTAAAAAAACACAAGTGGAATGAAAATATAGTTGGGGAAGCGTGGAGATACCCTAGATTAAAAGGCTTAGAAAGTGCTTCCCACTAATTTTCCTCCAGTAATGTTTTTCTCTACTCCCTACTGATTAAAACGAGAATGATCCACACTCAGGAGACTAAAAATCCCTTCTCGTGTCTTTACAGTACAGCATAAGAGAGAAGAGAACAGCAGGAAGAGAACTCAGCTTATGAGTATGAGACATATTTAAGTCTTCAGAAATAAATTAATGCTCGAGCAAAAGTCTTAAAAAAAAAAAAACCGAAACCCAGCCTATGCTCAACCTGAGTTAGTTATAAGCTTTGCTTAAGTTCCTGTTTTAGAATTATTATAACAATGGCACAACATTTGCACTGTATATTCTGGACAAGCACTAAAAGGCCTGCTCTGAAACTCTTCACCTCTTTAAGCTCATTCACATGCTGTTAAGCAGAAACAAACCGTATCATTAAGTAGCATATTTCACGCTGTCTTACCCTCTCCTGCTGCGTAAGACTGTGTATTAGGCTTTTTGTTTACAGCTGCGTAAATAGCTTCTGGTCTGCAGAAAGAAAAAAAAAAAAAAGAAGTCTGAGCAACTAAGGAGGCTGATCAAGAACAAATCTCTTTATTAGGATGAGACTAAGCTCACTTTGGTGATCTCAAAGTTAGTATTGTCTCTGAAATTAATTGCAAACACTTCCTTGACTGTCAAACAGCGACAGGTATTACTGATACTTAAGATATAGGTGTCATCTTAGAGCATACCACTTAAAAATAACGTAATCTATGAAAAACAAGAAGACATAGTCACAAATCATGCTATCCAAAACAGGTACAAACTAAAGATTTTGTTTAAATTCTCTCATTCTAGAGAATTTCTAAGAACCTTTATCATAATGCATGAAAAGAACAACTCACACACAACAGTACAGCCCATCCCAGCAGAAACTAGACTTTGAGTGATTACCTGAACAGTTGCCTTGCAGCATTAGAATAAACATAATAATCTTTTCAAGTAAAGGAAAATACAATATTTCTGCAAGACACGCCTTACGAGCTTACAATTCTTTGTAGGTCAAATAGAAACTGGCACCTTCAGAGGCAGAAAGCAACTACACTGCAAGAGAGCTGACTCGATAATGAACCAAAACAAAGTCTGGCACTTGATAAATAATCTGACACCACTGGTTCTTCACAGCACTCAGCCATGGAAGACTGTCTGTACACACAGTAGTGAGCCCAGCATTACTTGGCTTGCTAGAATGAAATCATAAAAAGCCTAAAATGGCATGGTGTAAACTGTAAATGCTATTTATATTCTACACTTTAAAGCACTACAAGAATTTTGCACTCTAAATCACATTTTTTTTGGTAAACTGTTCAATAAAACAAAACCAAAAGTCATACTTACTCCTCTTTCTTGATTTCACTCACAGGTAACAGCTTGACATAAGATTTTGGAAACCAGCCCCTTCCTCCATGTACCTCTCCAAACCACCAGTTTTCCTGCTGCTCCAGGACAGTAATGATATCATTTTTAGAAAAATTCAAGTGGTTATCTTTTTTTGCAGTCCAAGAGCAAAGTGCTTGTGCTTTTAAGTTCTCGACAGGCTGTCCCTGTTAAGACAGAAGTGGAGATGTTGACTGACCACACTACCCCAGCTTGGTCCAAGTATTAAAAAAAACACAACCAGCCAAACAGCAATGTATCTTATCTTTAATTGCAGGCTAAGCAATTTCATTCCTAAGTGCTGGTTGAATAATTTGTTGTCTGGTCATCAAGATTCTACATTGTTGTATACAAACTGCTGACACAGGAACAATCTCTCAACTCTGCTTCTTATTTGCTAAAAATATCTTGTGTCTAATTACAGGTGAAAACTAGTATAGAATTATGAAAAATACCGCATGCCTTTTCTTGCTCACTGGTCCACGGAAATGCATGGAATTACGTCAATGCACACAAGTGGAGAATTCAGCCTAGTTTTTTTATCCTCTAGATAGTTCAGTGCACTCAGCATTAGAAAAACAAAAAACCCACAGATGAAAGCAGAGCTTGTTTGTATTGTTTTGCCTTTTTTGCCTTTTTTTTTTTTTTGTTTAGAACAGTTTCATTAACATCAATCTAAAACACAGCAAGTTCTCCATACCTGCCCATGAATGGGTGAAACAGATCCAGGGGACACAGTGCGAGTAAAAGCCGATTTCTGTTGCCAGGCTGTATTAACATTCAGGCTAGAAAAAGGTATGTTTTGGTAATCAGATTCTTCTGTGGATTTACTTGGTGAAAGTGGTCTGGAAATTGAATACGAGCACATTTAAGACATCACAGTTTTTATTTCAAAAGTACCTCAAGCAGAATGACTTTTTTTAAAAGCATATACAAAACAGATACTCTACACAATGCAAAGCAAACTATCGAATACTTCAAATTTCCAAGCTAAGGCTTTCAAGTAGGTTTTTCAGTAAGTTTTCTGCATTTATATTTTAAAAACAAACACTGAATGAAACTATACAGCACATTATGCATTAGCTAAATTTAGAAAAAGCAATTTTAACGGAAACGTAACAAAAACTCACTCTGCAGCAGCTGAGGTAGTAGATAAAGATACTGTGGGAGGAAGTAAGGCCTTCTTAGGAGATAAAGACTTTTCTCCTTCTGGTATTTTTTCTACGTAGTTGCATGGAAACCAACCAAAATGTCCTTGAAAACTCCCATAAAGCCAACCAGGCTCTCCCACAGTTTTTTCATCGACCTGTGGACAGGAAGACAAATACAAAGAAAACACAATTAGCAGCGTGAAACAAACAGGGCATCCAGTGCATCAGCCCCCGCCGGCACTCTGAATTGGACGGCGTCAGCAGCACTCGCACGAGGGTCAGCATTTTTATTCTCTTCCCTTTCAGAACTGAGCTGATTTTGCCCAGTTCAAGAAATAGGGTGATGACGCAATCAGACACAGGAAGAGACAAGCCTCAAAGACATTATATTCCTTCAAAAGGGCCCCAAACACGCACATATGGGACCACATACTATACCTGGAGCCTCTCTGGCTTGCCAAAAATCACCATGCACTGTGTTGTATTTTGCTGACCGCACAGCAGAGAGGCAGCAGCTGGTGAGCCACGCACAAAAACAACTGCTGCATTTCTGCTTACAGATACAATTGTGTCGTTTGACTGCATATAAAACACACTCGAAATTTCCATTCTTTAGTACATGATTAAGTATGAAATAGAATCGTAGAATTATTTAGGCTGGAAGAGACCTTTAAGGTCATCAAGTCCAACTGTAAACCTTACACTGCCAAGTCCAACTGTAAACCATGTCCCTAAGCTCCACATCTACATGTCTTTTAAACACCTCCAGGGATGGTGACTCAACCACTTCCCTGGGTAGCTCTTCCAACACTTGACAACCCCCTTCAGTGAAGAAATTGTTCCTAATAGCCAATCTAAACCTCCACGGGTGCAACCTGAAGGCCGTTTCCTCTCATCCTAGCACTTGTTACTTGGGAAAGAGACCAGTACCCAGCCAAGAGCATCCTTAAACATTCATAGCAATACTGAAGTCTCCATTGTGCTGCAAATTAGAAAATTTGTCAAAATTAACAACTCAAATACTATCAGCCAGGTAGCTTGGTTGAGGTTTGGTATATAAGAGGAGGTGGCAGCCATGGCAGCTGTTAGCCTATTTCTAAAATAAGATTTCATCAGTTAAATGACACAGTTAATTATATCTGAGAAGAAAGCCAAAGCAAAGCCTACTTCTCTTGATTTTAGAAAGTTTATGTTTAATTATTCTAAAGATTCTCAACACCTCTCTGATGTGTAAGTTCTAAACAAAGATTTTAGCAGAATTAATCCTAATTTTACCTGTTAAAAACCAACCAAACAAAAAAACACAATCAACTTTAAACTTTTAGTAAGTCTCAAAATAAGTAAATAATTTAAAATAATTTTAAAAATCAAAATAATGCTTTTGACACTTAAGACTTTGATGTCTCTCAAGCCTGGGGAAGTGGGCTTGGGTTTTCCAAGTTAAATGTCAATGGCAAATCTTACCTGAATTATATCTCCAGTATTAAAGCTCATCTCATCGTGATTCCTTGCTTCAAACGGATATAAAGCTCTGTAATTTACCAAGGCAGCTGAATTCCTAGACTCTGAGACACTAACTGCATTGCCTGAAAGGATTAAGAGAACTAGTTATCATTTTGATACAGCTGGAAGGCATGCACTTAGTTGGAGCCCTACCGTTCTAAGCAACAGGTACGAATATGAGAGAACTGTTCTTGCCCCAAAGACACCATGCAAGTATTGAATTGGTAGCTACAACAGGCTAACAGGGTGCATACAATGCAGGATTTTAACATGCTACTCATAGTAAACTTAACACTAGCAATAAAATGCATTGATGTCTGAAGCCAAAAAGTAACATTTGTATTCTCATCTTTCCTTATCAAACCGCTCTGGATAAGCCAGTGCTTTAATATTGTCTTGTTTAATACAATTATAATTTTCCACGTTGAAAAGACACTACTGCTACAACAATAAGTGTTCCACAGCAGTTGTGAAGATTTTACTTAGAAACCTACAATTAT
This sequence comes from Tetrax tetrax, assembly GCA_009806455.1. Lineage (NCBI taxonomy): Eukaryota > Metazoa > Chordata > Aves > Otidiformes > Otididae > Tetrax > Tetrax tetrax. The sequence continues at coordinate 442,201 of WHYT01017508.1, forward strand.
CAGGATTTCTATTTTCTTTGCATCTCTGCTCTCCAAGCCTGTGACTGATGCTGCAAACAGTGAATGTTTTACAAGGTACAGCTGAGGTGTGTAAATATCTTTCAGCACCGCTCTAATTTGTTTCTTGCTGAACTCAGTGATCAAAGCGGCTAATAAAAGATGACAAGAATTAATGAAGGATGGAACTGCCTTTAGTGACATTACTGTTAAACCAGTATTTTTCAAAGTCCCACAACCAGAGGTAAGTTGAAGTTAGTTCTTTTGCTTTTACTGAGGCATTGAGTAATGCAGAAATAAACTAGATTTCAAAGTTAATAAATCGCTTCGCTGAGTGTTACCTGCCCATCCACTCACCACTGAGCAAAACTCCTCCACACTAGCAACCCGCTTCTATCAGTTTTCAGTACCTATGACTGATGACAAATCTTCCAGTGACCACAGCTGACAAATCACAGATGCTGGCAAGAGTAATATTTTAGCTTTTTCCTAAGGCTTCCACTTTGTCATTAAAGCAATCTAAGTTAACAGGATGACTTATAACTAACTAAAGATATAAAACATTGCTCGTTTTTTTTAAAATAATATTTTACACAATAAGCCTGCCATAGTGTCACTTTAACACTAATACATTTAAATACATTTAAAGAATGAAATAAGAACCATTAAAGCAAAACGCTAATAGACTAAGATTACCTTTATTTTTCCAGGGGGGCTTAAGACTTTTACCCTCTGTTGGTTTCAACATATCTGCAAACTTCTCATTTACATTTAATTTGGAAGTGCATTTCTCCACTTCTTGAGAGTTGGTCGCTTCTTTTATCTTCTTTATTTCTTCATTCTGCTTACGCCTCTCCTCAGCTGCTTTTGCAATTTGTTCTTGCTTTCTTTTATCTTCTTCCAGTTGCCTCTGCCTTTGTTGTTCTGTTTCCCTCAAGATCGTGGCTTGCCTATTTTTCTCCTCTGCATGAAGCTGTTGTCTATTTTCCCTTTCTCTCATCAGAGCAACTGCTTCTTCAGCTTTCAGCTTTTCCTGAACTTTTTCCTGCATTCGTTCTTCCTCCAATCTTTTCTTTTTCTCTTCCTCTTCCCTTCGGATATTTTCCTGCCATCGGTTCTCCTTCTCCCGTTTTGCTTTCCTGAAATAAAGGAATGAGAGAGGGCTGGTAGAACACTGTTATAAAAAATTAACGAGATTATGTTCACAGAGGAATCGACTGCACCTGTGAGTAAAACCAGGTCCATGATATTGATCACTCTCCTCTCTTGGTAATAAGCTCTTTCACAGGAGACCATGCTTTGTCTTAACATGAGTGCCAGTACATTTCACACGTAAATAACAAATAGATTAAAAATCTTGGTACAGAAACACTGCCACGTGGCTACTTGTGCAGTGCCTCCAGGTGCACTTCTGCTCATTTAGATCCTGATGAGCAAGAAGGGATCTGTTAATTGAACAAAGGTGGTTTTAAGCTGTTCACCAAGGTAGTAACCAAATCTCATCTCTGGAAACTAAGATTTCCAAATAGATTAATAACAAAGTTTCACTCTGGTACATACATAAAAATACCCTTTGCATACTGATCTTTGCCCCTTTAACTTTTTGCCTTCAGCAAAAAATTGTAATCTATTCAATACGCTTATTCCAGCCACTGCCACACACTTCAGCAGACAGAATCTGGAAATCTGACTGTATTCTCTGAAATTACTCATGTTTTATCCTGGGCCTCATCTCTTCAAAGAAGTTACTACCCAATTCAACACCCTTAAAATAATAGTATTTTAGCTGTTGACACTTTTCTTTTGAAAAGAGCAGACTTATCCTTTTGGGCACTTTCTGAAGAGATTGCTGAGGAGGGACCAAGAGTAAAGGAAACTGTGGGAGGCCCACTGATCTGATGTGCCCATCCACCCTCTCTCTGGTACCGTTCCAGTCCAGGGCTGCTTAACAGGCAGCTGATAGCAGAAGGTCTGGAGAGGGGAAAAACACAGTGGCATCTTAAGACAGCCAGAATCAAACCCTAGATATGGTTTCTTAATCAGTGAAACAAGAATAAACCAAACTAGTTGGGAACAAGACCGTGAGAAACTCCAAGCTGAGGACAGTAAAAGTTTGAGTGCTTGATACAAGGTTGGGCTGACCAAATTGGGACCATACACATGAAGGGATATCTCAAACATATATTTTAATTTTCTCATTGTACTCCTATAAAAAAGGATCCAAAGTTGAAACTCAAAGCTAGCTCACTCATCCAGCTTTCAAGATCAACACAGGAATTAAGCAGCCAATGCTCCTCCTATCGTTGTAAGTATCAATCTCACAACTGTGGACACATGTGACAAAAAATAAGTACTTACTCAGTCAGAAGTGCTTTTAAGGAAACAGGTCAGATCTTTTGAACGTCAGCAAAATAAGGCAGAAAATAAGGAATTTTAAATGTATGAGAATTATCCATTAAGGGACCTAAAAATCTTATCAGCAAAAGTGACTACTTGGTTTATCTGAATTATATTTTTTTTTAAAGAAGATTAAAGCAGATTGGAAAAAGGAAATTAAAATTGTCTTTTATCAGTGGTACTCCATATAAACATTTTCTCTACAGCAACTCACTAGGATGTGTTTTTACTGATTAGACCACCTGCTTATGACAATCAGTGTCTTAAAGTCATCTACATATTATTTTGCTTTAAAAACTACAACGCTGACACATTCAGACATGGTACCTTGCAGCCTCATCTTCCAGTCGCTTTTTCTGTGCTAGTTCAGCTCTTCTTTTTTCTACCTCTCTTATTTTGTCCTGTTTGATCCTGTGGAGCTGCTCCAAGGCTAATTGCTGTGTGCTGTAACTTTCTCTCAGGTCCTAATGAGGAAACACAACAAAACATCAGAAGGAATAAAGTCAATGTTTCAAGAAAAGCATCCAAGCATTTTAATACTTTGTGAACCAAGTTTTAATACAAATGGACAAAGTAATATTAAGTTATTAATAATCCTTGGAGGTCACTGTAAAGAAAGTCAAATAAACAAGTACATGTGTGGCTGGCCAGTTTGCAAAGCCTTTGACATAACTTAGGCTTTCAAAAAGCCTTTCCAGTCACATACCTGCTGTAAACTGCAAATATAGAGTCACAGAATAATAGAGAAGGGAAGATATAAAATTGAATGTTCAAACACAACAATATCTAAGGACACAGAAGGCAATGAAGCATATTTTACCTAACTACAAACACATTTGCTAGAGGAAGCAGATTTCAATGGAAAGCCAACACAATACCATCAATCTGAGAATGCATCCCTTCAGTACGGTGTTCGCCTTTGTGATGCTGTCTGAATGATCAGTCTCTCATATTTAAATCAGAAGAACTTCATAAAAACATCCAGCAAGCTTATCGCTGTGAGAAACTATAGTCTAAAGACACCAACTCAGACCGGAGTTTGCCTATATCTGTAAACTTGACAATTTTACTCTTTCTTTTGAACACATCCTTCAAATCCTATTCCATCTCCCTCTAACAGCAAACTTTTTCACAGCAGAAATCCAGCATGAATCCTTGAGATAATTAAAGAATCATAGAATCAAAGAATCCATTAATAGATTTACAGAATAAACAAATAAAAAAAAAATAACAACAGAATTACTGTAGACTGTACTTCACCATGTTACAAACCATCTGTAAGATACTGCGTTATTTTTTCCTTAGGAATCCTATTGATACAGAGTGAGCAATGCAACAGGTATACCCTGACTTTTTGTATCTGATTTCTAAACGCAAATAAAGCAATTAGGAATGATCTGTTCCCACCGCAATACACACGTCTACCAATAACCATGTTGCCTGAGAGATACTGTGCAATTTATAGGAAAAGGGCAAGATAACAAGAAGTCGTCTCTGTAGCAACAAACTAAACCAAACAATTGACTACTATTTTCTCCCAAACATATTCAACTGAGAATATTTTTTCTTCTCATCTTTCATAGAAACTGAGGATCACTATGGAAACAAACCTGCATTATAAAAACTTGTCTCTAATTTAAGGACAGAAAAATCCTTATGCAAAATAGAAAGCTCAGTCAAGTAATTCTGAGAATAATTTATGAGGAAAAAAAGAAGGAATTAAAGTCAGATTTTTGACCCCAGCAGACAAAAGCAGTGTTGAGGAAGAAAAGTAAGGAGGTTTTAGTACTGGTTAATCTTGAAGCTTAATAGCATTGTGTTTGCCATGTCATATGCCATATTCTGGGCATTGATGCTATTTCTAGACTCCTCAACTCGAATGAGAATTCTTTAACCTGACTCACAGTTTAAGATACATGGATACAGGCACAGCTAGAGAGCAACAGATGGAAAGGTGGCAGAAGGCACTGTTTCCATCTAATAATCTTTTTTTGGTTGATATTACCATAACTAAACAAGAACATCTGGGTAAAACAACTGAGTGAACATAGTCTGTTAAGAAATAAAATGGATACCAGTACTTTGCAGTTTGGCTTTCTAAGCAGGTAAGAAAATTTTAAGTCTTTAAGAGGATGTAAAAGCTAGCAGAAAGAAAAAGAGCCTATCAATTTTCTTGTAGGAAAATTTATTTAATAGAAGTTGTACATCCAAACAGAAAGGGTAAGCAGAGAAAAATTGCGAAATAATTAAAAACTAAAAGAGCCAAAGATTAGAAAATAACCTTAAGTAAGAGGAAGAGGTTGTTGAGACAGCTTAGCAGAGACAAAAGGCACTGAAGAACAGAATCATCCATATTCTCACACTGTAAGATAAGGCAGATAAAAAGCCAATTAATCTTTGCACTGTATTTTGAAAAACATATTTTAGGGAAGACTAAATGGTAAATGCAGCCACTGAACACAGCAAGCCATGCAATAAACAAGTAACTAAAAATGCATGTTATATGTAGCCAGTTTTTAAAAAGAAAATAAACTCCTAACACGTTTACAAATTTTTCTTCGTGTTCTTTTTATTGGAGAGTGCAGCGCCCTCACCCTGGGCCAGCATAAATGCATTTCTTAAGAATGAAGTTCACATCAGTGCCACTGGGGAGTAAGCTGGTAAATGAAGTCAAGTGGATGCATGCTACCCTGCCTGGGAGTTGCATGTGTTTTTAGGCAAGTTCAGAGTTGCCTCTGAAACAAAAATGTCTTCAGGGCTAGAGGTCAGCATTTCTTAACTTCTACACAAAAAAAAAAAAAAAGTGGCTTATGCTTACTTGTAAGACAAATATTTAAGTCTGCTACCACATTTTGTACGATGTTCTACGAAACCCTGTATTTCTTTCAAGAAAAGTAAAATGTTCAGCCCACAAATCAAAAATTGTAGCAAATATAACCTCAGTACCACAAGAATGGAATTTGCAAGGGCCTGAGATACTTCAGTTTTACATCAAAATGAATTCTAAAAGGTAAGAGTTGAGACTGAGCAACAGTTGATTCATGCAAAGCAATGATTAGCAAGAGATTCATATTTTAGTACATTAGCAATAGTTTTAAGTGCATTTTATTACATTGTTTACTCCGAGACTTCTGATAATTCTTATTTGACATTGGAAGTTGGGGAAAGCTTTTTGGAAGCCTGATACAAGTACCACCAATCTTTATGACTGGATGGAGAAATAAAGATACTGCTTACTGGTGTAAGACTAAGGATTTAAGATAATGCATGTACCTTCAGCTGACTGTTAAATGCATCCATTTCAGCAAGTTTAGAAGCAGTTTCTTTCTCAAGGGCATCTAGCTGTTCCTTAAGTCTTTGGCATAATTCTTCCTTTTCTAGGGACTTTTTGTGCACTGAACTGATTCCTGTACCTGCATAAGGAAAGGCAACCAATTTTACACAGTGATTCCTGTTTTCACTTATTATTTTCCTAATATACAAACATTCCCAACCTCTTCCATCAGAAAAATTCCTTGATTTACCTTTCTATTCATATACAGCAAAGATCCAAAACCTGAGACATACAGTCATTACATGTAATACATACAGAATAATTTGCAAGTTGTTTTTTTTTTTTAATATCACACCAATTCACAACAAGCTCCTCCAGACAGGGACTTCTAGTGTGAATTGATGTAAAGAGTGCTGTCAATTTTGCATAAATTAACTCCCTTGAGTTTACACTACAAAAAAAAGACAATATGTAACAGTGTCTGTGCGTCGCATAGTCTGCATTAAAAAAAAGTTTCAAGCAAAATCTGTGCTTTCTCACAAAAACGTGTTTGTTTGTCCTTATTTAGAACATGAAGGAAATAACGGAGTGCGGTGCAACAATGCTAAGATGGCACTAACCGAAAAGATATCAAAGTGAAGGTGTGATTAACACCCCTGCATTCTTCAGCCTTTTTTTACAAGTGATGAAAAGCCAGTAATGCAAATGCAGGCACTTACTTTGAGTGTTTTCCAGTTGTGTGTTTTTAATTCTTTCATTTAACAATTGCTTTTCAGGAACTAAATAGATGAGTTTATTCTGATACTCCTATAGACATTGAAGAGAACATAAGAAATGTTTAATATTGTTTATAAAACAACAAATAAAAATGGGTGAATTTTCAATCATAACTTCAACTCATGTTAATGGGAACATAGATGTTTATCTTAACGTAGAAGTTATCATTATGGGGTAGAGGGAAAAGTGACTTCTATACTCTCAACATAAATACAATTAAAATGGAATGATTTTTTACCCAAAAACATTAACACTGCTGGAAGAAAAAATTAACAGATATGCTAGAAGTGTAAACAGTATCACGAGAACATTTAAGTTGACTAACCCAAGCCTAACATAGAACAGTAACTTTCCATGACACACAGGAACATGAAAAGGAGTTTCCCTGACATGCAGCAGCATTACAGAAAAATACAGTAAAGGATGATTTATGGTCATCAACTGATTTGAAATAAATTCATGTCTTGCTATTCAGAGAGAGAAAAGAAGAAAAAGAGCAGCAAGGTAATTCTGCCCAAAGACCAACTTGCTCTCCATACAGGAAAACATTCTTCATAAAAATCTGAGTCTGGAGCCATAACAGAATTCATAATTAAAAAGAAGTCATTATTATCAGTTCACAAAAGAACAGCTGAGGCTTTGACAACTGTCCTCATTCAACTGTCAGCTTATTGTAGTACATTTCTTTACCACCACAAATAAAATTAAAAACCTCTGCAATGCTGATAGCCTTGCCAATTTCCTCTCTCCACTACAATCAAACTGATTCACTATCCCTCCCTATGGGGATGCGTTATCAACAGCATTACATAAACACAGAACAGGAAGTAAAGGAAAACTACAAGTTACATACCTGAAGCTGCTGTTGTAGCTGCTTGACTTCCATGATTCCTTGGTCATATTTCTTATCTAAAGCCTCCAGTTCAGTTTTTCGAATTTGCTTTTTGCTTCGGATATCTTGCAATCTGCCCGAGATTTGCTGATGTTTGTCCGTCTGAAAAGAAATCAAAGATAAATTTACCACGTACAGCAAAAAATCACTTCTATGCTAAATCTGCTGGCAGATTAGTTCATGATCAATTCTTTAAAACAATCCAAAATATCTGCTTTAGATTCCTCATCTAAAACAGAGTGAAACTCCTGGTTGTCCATTAACAGAGCTTCTAAGATTTGCATAGTTTAAAATACCATATTTCAAGATGGGTAGTGAAATTTGTCTTACCAGGGCTTCTAATTCAAGATTAAGACTCTTCTTTTTAGAGGTCAACTTGACAATTTCCTCTTGTTCCCTGTTACGCTGATTGAGAAGTTCTTGGCGACGAATTCTCTCCCATTCCAAACGTCGCTGGCGCTCAAGTTCTTGCTTCGCTGCCTGCAGAAATGTGACATTACATTAAATTACAACAGAAATGCAGAACTTGGAGACCACAATTTAATAAAAAGTGCTTTATTTCTAAATAGCATAACAGCAACACAACATATTTTATTTTGTAGAGTGCTGTTCAGCATCAATGAATGCAGGAAGTGATCCTGTAAGATTCTTCATGCCATGCTCCTACCTCTGGATGAAGAAAAGCTACATAATTCAGAGACAAAGTCTGTTCATCTTGTAATACTGCCCATAAATGAGCACACTGACAGATACTGCTCAGAACCTCCTTTGAGTATTTCACAAAACTACATAAAATTTGCAAGTCTTACGCATGCGCTGAGACACCAAGTCGAAGCAAATTTCAACAGTCTCAAGTTCAACTGTCAAAATATTATCAATTATTAATTCAGTACAATCTTGTTTTGTACACAGGTTTTTGCATAAATCCAGGATATCTGTCCAAGTAAATCTCATCTGTCCTATGAAGTATCTGAAAATATTCAACCTATACCAAAACTTGATTCATTTATACCAGACAAAATGTTTTCAGACAGAAATCAGATTCTCTCTCAAAGACAACCTGCCAATGGCCACGTGAGGCAACAGAGCCAAAGGCAGCATTCAAATCTTGAATGCTCTGTCAAGTGGATGCTGTATGCATGTACATATTCCTTAAAGCATAAAAAAAAATAATTTCAAGAAAACAACCTCCCGCCTTTCTATTTCTTTCCTCCTTTCTTCTTCCCTTTGTCTTTCCAACTCTCGTTGTCTCTCCAGCTGCCTTTCCATTTCGAGCTGCTTTTTCCGCTCCTGTTCCTGACGTTCTCTCTCTCTCCGCTCTTGTTCTTCTCTTTCTTTCTGAGCCTTACGTTCAGCCTCTCTCTGCTGCTGTTCCAACAGGACCTGACGGCGTTTTTCCAGTTCCATATTTCCCCTCTCATAGTTGGCTTTCCTTTTGTCCTCAAATGTCACTGAAATAAGGAAAGGTAGTTATTTCTGTCCTGTACAGAACACTGCTCTCAAACAAGTACCTCTGTTATGCCACTAAAGACAGATGCCTTCACGTTGGCAAGCTCAGGCTGTTGGGTCATGGATGACATAAGCATCTTGCATTTGTTAAAGTATTATTTTTCTTTCCCAAAATACCTTTAAATTTTCCTAAGTCTATTCCAATTTTTAAAAAAAAATGTAGTTAAGTTAAAACTGTGCACAAAAATGACTTGAATTTTAGAAGAAACATTAGAAAATAGCTTTTAAAGCTAGGAGAAGACTATCTTCTGTTAAAAAAAGTTTTCTACTGTGTGAGAAACATTAACACACAGAGAAAGAGCTTAGTTTTTAAGGGTGTTCCGTGTAAGGATTTCTGGAGGTAAAAGCAGCAGAAAATAAAACAGGATCAAGCTCGGTTACTGCAGTATACAATAAAAAGATACACAAAGGAATGGGTTAGGCTCCCAGCAACCACCCTTCCAAAAAGAGGCAATCTGGCAGTGTGCATGTAAGAGACTTTTGCTGGTAGCATCAGGGAGTCACTAGCAGAATCCACGCTATATGCAAATGGCATCTAGTTTTCAGATAATTAAGTTACATTGGAACTCCTTGCTTTCAAAATGTCCAGAACAAAATAATGCCAGGAACTTTCAACTGAAAAAAAAATTTGCAGTAGCATGGCAGTGTTTGGTGATGAAGGATTTATTTTCTAAAATATATTATTGATCAGCACACTTTTCCTTTCCTACAGCTAAAAATAGCCCCTATCTCTGCCTTCTCAGTTCTATTAGATGTAATAGACTGACTGCATCCACTTAACAAGCATCTTACCATCCAAGTTAAAAGGGATCTCACTCCTGAAATGAAGCTCCCTAGGGATTCGATTATGTCTTCCACTTTCTGAAGGTTTCAGTGCCCTTCAAAGACAGCCCTATACATCAAGAACATGAACCCTATTTTACCTGGCTGTTTTTTCTGCGGCTCCTCTTCTTGCACAGGCTGGTAAGATGGCAGAGTTCCATTTATATTTTCAGTATATTTTCCACTCCTGGAGGGAAAAAAACAAAAAACCAAAAAAACAGACCCACCATTGTTAGAGAAATAACACAGATATTTTCTTTGCTTAAAACACTTCCATTGAAAATATATTATGTTTCATTGTCCTCAGTGATATACCTGAAAGAAGGTGGGACCAGCTCAAGAGGCAGAGTCAGTGGCAGAGGTTGTCCGGCTTTGGCCATATCGGTTAGGTGCATGGCTAACACAAATTCATCAGCTTTCAGCTGACCATCTCCATCAATATCAGCTAGTGACCTGCACAGTTTTAACAACAATAATAATTAGAACTGAACACCACAATCACTTGGAAATAACAGTTGAAACAATTTACTGTAAAAATAATTTTAAAAATACAGAATTCCTGTAAAATGTTCTAGTAAAAAGAATTACAATAAATAACATTAATAGTTGATGAAAGGAGGTATTATTTTGTTTAATAATGCACTGCTATTCAGATGTTTTCTTAAAATTCAGCAAAAAAGATAGGAAAGGTTAAGAGACATCTCTTGATCTATGGCATCAAGAGAAGAGCTGGGAAGAGAATGCAGGACTGTTCTTAACCAGCTCAAAATGCTAGAAAGCACTTTTTCAATCATTTTTTAAGGCAAAATAAAACATTACATAAAACTACAACAAATTCTACAACAGGAACCTTTGCATAGAATTTTCTTTTCCCCTTGGATCTCCTCGACAGTGCAGGGAAGACGTGAGCTGCCCCAGGGCACCTCGCAATGGGTAGGAAAAGATCACCTACCCCCTCTACGGAGAAGGCAAACCACACAATTGTATCATTAGCCTACAAAATGCTTCCCACACAACTGGGGCAGGGAGTTGGGGGGTGGGAAACAATGAAATATTTCCAGAGATGCAGCCAAGAAAGTAGGAGCCTTTTTCAAAAAACTGTCTATGTAGAGACAATTGCAGAAGTGTGTCCTTAGACTATACTTAAGTGAAATCTTTATTGAAATAGCTCATTAAAAAAAAAAAAAAAAAAAAAAAAAAAAAAAAAAGGCAGTTAAAAAACCCACTAAAACCAAAAAGGAAACAACAAAACAAAACAATCACCCCCCTCCCACACACCACAGTGAAAAACAAAAGCAGGAACTGATGAAATTAGATTTTTATTATGTTCACAGACCAGCACTACTCCTACATAACAGTACTGTTATTACAGCAGTTACCATGAATACAGTATCCCAGTAGAAATACTGGTAACTCTTTATTTTGGGCAAAACTGAAACTTTGTCTGTTAATCCTCTACATGGGTACACAGACCTCCTTGCACTAGCTACTGGTATCTTCAGGCCAGGCACCCAGAGGAAAACAGTCACTACACGCCTGCTTTATTTCCCCATACTCCAGAGTGGAGGAATACAGCCCGACATTCCCTTTTTCACCTTCACAGCATGCAATCAAACAAGTTGAATTAATATGAGGAATATTTCAGATTGCTGCTGCTAGAGACAAATGACTGCCCTGGGATAAAGAGAAGAAAGGGAATTCAGAAAGAGCTGTAAAGCACCAAGCTATTGTGAATTCTGCTGGGACAGTAAGTTTTATGTATAACATCCGAGTTATGCCTGTAGGCGTAATCCAAACTACCATATCTGGCAGGGTAAAGGCAGATTATTCAAGCCTTCAGACAACTGTAACCATTCCATCACCACAGTAAGGGCAAGTCTTAACAAATGCATAACATGCAGATATTTTTATGGGAAGTAAAACTCTAAAAATATGAAGGGTTACTCCATTTTCAATCTTTCTCCATATTTTAAAACTAACAAGTTGGACTTCAGAATCCCACTTTTAAAATGAATGAGCCCTCATATCAACTTAACTAAGGCATCACTGAATGAGAAACCCAAATCAATGTCTGTACTACTACACAGTTTAACACACAAACACAAGGTGAAAAAATGTATTATGTCAAGGTTTCTTTTCAAACTGTACTAATGAATAAACTACTCTACGTAGCAGCTTAGTTTCAGTTTATGATTTTAGATCTATGGTGTCCCTTTATAATTTCTTATTAAATAGAAATACATTTCCTCTCTTAACACCATAAACACACTGAATTCGTAATCAGTAACTACACTTACCAAATAGTAGCCAACTGAGTTTGTGAAAGGTTTGATTGCAGAAGGGCATTCCTGGCTTGAAATCCTTAGCAAAAGTGTAGAAGATTTTAATAAAAATAAATACTTTGAACAAAGATTCACATGTAGCAAAAAATGGGTCATGAAATGGGGCATGTTTATTTTTAATATTAATCTAATCCATTTACATCAGTGGCTGACAGTTGGCTTTACTTCCAGGCTTAACAACAGGCATTACAACCTGAATACAATAAAGATTTAAAGTATTCTTGTGTACTTTTTTTTCATTGAGAGCACCTAACAGGAAAACGGATGAAAAATGGATATTTATGGTAATCCCCACAGCTGTTGCAAAGGCACAGCTGACTGTCTACCTACACCTTGGGCTAGCATGCTGGACAGTTGTCAGCTTGCTTTTTTAGCAAAGAACTTTCAAGGTAGGTCGAGGAAACCTTCAGCCCAAAATCAGCTGAACGAGATAAAAAACACTGAGTCCCTTTCTTTAAAGGGAGAGCTGTCGTCCCTTTTTGTAGGCTAGGAAACTGAGTCAAAGGCTTGGTAACTGTGTATTCAAAATGGGAAATCTAGTAAATTGCAGACATACATACTTGACTTAACATCTACTAACTGCTTGCTCAGCATTCTACTTGTTGCATTACAGCGAGTAATCCAGTTTTACAAGAACTTTCATAAAACTCTACTCGAAAGGATCATATTGCTGTGGCACAGCACAAATGTCTCTGAAAGTCAACAAGGAATTACTCCCTTAAATTAGTTTTGAAAAATTCGAATTAACAGTTGCAGTACTGCAGCATCTTTCCTGAACTGCTTTCTTTGAAAAGATAAAGCCCAAATATCTACGCAATTACTAATATATATATACACACACATAGGAGCACATGGCACAAAAATGACTGTGAGATGTCCCCCACTTTACAAAGTCATAAGAAAGAGTCTCAGTCCAAACAATGATGCCTGAAAAACGACTGCTGACTTTATGGAGCTATCAGGCTCTTCTAGTTAGATCCCACCACTGCCACTCCTCGTCTTCCACTCGACTGCTGCTGTAGCTTCCCCAGTCTGCCTGAAGATACTGCTGCCTCCTCAGGCCCCTCCAGGTCTAACACAGAGCCCAAGCTGATAAACTGATGGCTATTTCCATTTCTTAGCTGACTGGAACCAGTAGCTGAAACCCACTCTCTCCTGCATAGGTGTGAATGTCAACAATTTCAGCTTTTATTTCATATGGAAGTCAAATCCCAAGCTGGGACTCCATCCCTCAGCATGCAATGTGCCAGAATCAGAAAACGCTGCTGGTTTTCCCCCTCCATATCAAATGCCATACTCACCTGATAAATATCCACTCATACTTTTATCAAGACTGTTAAATTTCTGTCTGTATTTTAATCTGGAGGCCTGAGGAACTGCCCAGTCTGAGGATACAATCTTTGGTGAATTCCCAGCTAGTGACGCACTGGAGGAAGAATTTGAACTGTAATACAATTAAAAAAAAAGAGGGAGATAAAGAAAGAACTCAAAGTTACTTGGTTTAATGAAGAGGCATTGGAACAGAAGATATACGGTAACATGAAACAACTTTAATGAAGTTTACCTCTGCTAACTTGCTATAAATATTTTCATCACTAATATGGAATTTTACTGTGAAAGTAGGCACACATATCTAAGAGGAAACTCTAAAATTCAATATACTGTTCTCTTGGTATCACAGGCACTTATGCCACATAATTCCTTCAGTCCACCACTGTGAAATAATACTACAGGAAAACACAGGAAAACATCTCAACTTTCACAAGAATGTTTCCAAGGGCTGTGAAGCACTGGGCGGATGTCTAAGCAACTTTAAGAGGTATGCAAATGAATAACCGCGAGCATAAACATTTATCTGATAAATTCAAAACCAAAAGCAACTTCAAAAGCTGCCAAAGCCACTATATTCCACCTCTACCTATTATTTTTATTAGTGACAATGGCAGGCTGAATGGAGTTTTCCCAACTCACTAGGTTTCTGCAGGTATTATAGTACTTGATGGGGTGTTTAGTTATAACTACAAAACTTCTGGCTGCAACTCCCAGCATTTTCACAGGGCCCCATCTTTGAAGATCAGACAAAACCAGGTGCATCCAGTCTGCTTTGTTTAAGGTAATTCCCTACTCTGTCAAGTAAAAAACTATTTGCAGTCTTATCCAAAGCAATAAAGTAAAGAATGCTGATATAAACAAGGCCTTTCAGGCATGATGTTGGATAAGCATCCTTTGCATGGAATTAGATAACATGATGGTGAAAATGCTGTCAACAATAACACTAAAGAAGAGCTACTTTGCAACACTACAACATCAGGAAAAGAAAGCTTTCCAATTAAAAAAAAAAATAAAATAAAATAAAAGATGATAGAAGCCACCTCTACAATCATCACAGAACATCTGCTAGCATCAGGTGTCTGCCTGTATAAGGAGCACAAAGTTAGGCATGTGTTCACCCTAGATGCCCTGTATCAGCAGCAAAGATGTGCAAGCACTTCTAAGGCACCTTCTGGAACGGAGCTGGGCCGCAATGCCCTCCGGATTGTCTTTTGGGAGACTGTTCCCTGGATGCTGAACTGGATAGATAAGCCTAGTCCCTCACTTAGTCTCTGGCAAAGCTCTAAGAATCAGTGAAGCAGCTGTTTACAACGTTTCATCATCTTCTATTATTCATAAAACAAATTCACACATAAATATTTATAGCAAATACTGTTCTTACATGCCTGCTAATTACATGGTGCCCTCCATAATGAATGAGCGCATCAATCCATAAACACTGCTTTTATAACCACTTAGTAAGTTTTACTCCTGTTCACTAATGAGATACATTCTCTTCTTTTTAGCCCTGCTTTCTCCCATTTGAGCTCCTCATATTGGATAGTTTTCTCAGATTTACTGAAAATATTATTTATTGTGCATATCAAAACAATTGACTTTCAGAATTGGTAGGTCATATTAGACAGACTAATTTTCAATGAATATACTTTGAAAGCAGAAATGCTCCTTAAGTTTCGGAAGGCATACTCCTCAAGTTTAAGATACAACCATTTTAAACTTAACTTTCATACCTGCTAGATCCTAAATCAATTAGTGACTGTGCCTTCTGTATACTAGTACCACCGAACCCTCCTGCCATGGGACCTAAAGAACCAGTATGAGGCAGCGCTGAAAGAAAAACAAAACAAAACCAAGAACTGGGTATAAGGTAATGCTTTGTAATAAACACTCAAGGCTTTGACAGAAGTAAGAAAAGCTAATCAGTGACTTCTTGTTAACTAGCTAGAACCGATTTGATGAATTTGGAAAAAAGAATTTTTTTTTTTTTTTTTTTGTTACCTCGCATGCAAATATTGGCACTCGTGTCTAAAATCAGCCATAGAGAAAAATAAGACACACAAGTCTGAAAGAGAGTACTGGGCTGTATATACTTACTGGGCTGTATATACTATACTTACTTGAAGAGAAAGGTACAGACAAAGGCTGCAGAAGGCTGGATGTTCCATTTGGCAACGAGGAGGTACTGACAGAAGGCACCAGGGGAGCAGGGATAACCAAAGGAGGAACGGAAGTCATGGAGGTCAGAGACATAGGAGCTAATGGTGTGATCGCAGACATGGACGTTGGCATGGACAGATTTGGCATACTACCCATTCCTAGAGCAAAATCCAACAATTCATGATTTAATATTACAGAGATTCCAGCAAGAAATTGGCTCCATTGTGCTAGGCAGAAACTACACAAAGCAACCTGCATCCAGAGACACAATGAACTAAAATAGATGCTTGTGTGCAATATTTACTTTTTCTCTAAAGTGTAGACAAGACAGCTCACAGAAGAAAATACACTGAAGAACATGAATTAAGAAAAAATAAATCCTTACAAGCAATTAATTCTCAAGGTAGATTTAGCTAATATTTCATAAAACAACATTGAATTTTCCGTAACTGCAGCTATAACTATTTCTTCAACAAGCCTTTCAATGTGTGGTCCCCCAGACAGACTTACAACGCACCTCAAAATTTGTGACAGTCCTCTACAGGGAAAAGCTGATACTGTTTCTGAACTAAGTCTCTTCCAAGTGTCGCCCTTGGAAGAATCCATAGGGGTGAAGAGTCCACACTTAGGGGCCCATGCCCAGCAAATGATTTCTTTAAGGCAGTTGCCTGAAGTAAATAAGGGCACTTGAATTCCTGTCTCAATCTTGTGGAGATGTTGTGACAGAAATTTAATAGGAAGTAATTGTATGCCCACCACGGCTACCCTTAATTTCATCCATTGTATGCAAACACACAAGATTTATCGATGGGCAGATATTTTAAATCAGGTATGTAATTAATATATGCATATATTTAATTTCAGCATAGAACTATGCAGTGATTTTGTAATCCAGCTGAAATCATTATCTATAGTTTTTATTTTGTTGTCCTGTGAAACAAAATAACAGGCATGCACTGAATCCCAAAACAACTTCAGAAAAGGAAAAAAAAATTAAAATAATTATATTCAATTGATCATACCACCAAAACAGGCAATCTGATTAATTTCAGAAAAATATTTAAAATAAGTTTCTACCAAAACTTTGACCTTTACTAAGTTTTATTTTAAAAACCCCAAGTATAAATAGGTGAATGAGTAGGAGGGAGACAAAAAAAAAAAAGACCTTCAGTACAAGATGACAGCCTGCAGGTCAGATAGCAGATGTGAATGGCCTTCTTGCACCTCACATCAAAATTCAATAGAAGTTTCTTCCCTATTATTAAAAATGCCTTCAAAGAATGAAATTATCAAAAATGTCAAGAAAGTGACTTAGTGAATTTCCTAAATCAGAATATCCTTTTTTTTTTTTTTTAACTGATTCTTACAACTGTCATGATCAAATTAATGCTTGTATTTGGCTGCAATTAACTGTGGATTTTTTACCTCTGAACACTAAGTAATTATATATACATAAGTACCAAAGCGAGCTGACATTAGTGGTGAAAAAACTGGAGTTTGTTTCATGACAGGAGGGAGAACCGTAGGCAAGTGCTGTCCTTGCAATTTTAGCTTGATGAGTTTCATGGCTATAGAGAATTCCTGTTGATCCATTTTTCCATCTTTGTTCAGGTCTGATAGTGTCCTTAAAAATAAAATAAAATACATTTTTAAAAGCTCACAAGGAAGAAATTTAAATTTAACTTTTTCACTTAATGAGAAGCTTTTTATCAAACTTATTTACTGCTTTTGTACAAGAAAAAGAACAAACTTATTGCAATCATTTGTGGATTTTCTACTTTTGACAGCATTCAAACCTTCAGAGGTGTGCAGATTGTAACTTTTCTAGCTTGCCTGCCTACAGATATTGAAGGTCACCCTGGACTTCCAAACACAACGTTCACCCAGCTGCATTAAGAATAATTCACTTGGTAGTCTTCTGTAGAGTTCAGTTTTGAAGTTGATGCATATTTAACACCTGAGAAAGCTGAAGACGCTTAGAGAATCCACAGTCTCCCGCTCAGTAGACACATTTGTTGCTACAGATACGCCTCTGCTATGCTTCTTTCTATGCTACTAGCCAGACTAATTAATTTAAAAAATTAATGTCTGGTATTGTAAGGAATTAATGCAAGAATGTGAAACAGGAGGTTGCAGAAACCTGTAAAGGCACTATATACCACTATGAAAACTGCATTAATTCATAAACGGCATGGGTTTTTTTAAGCCTGATATCCACACTGTCTTCCTTTGACACTTTTCCAAAAAAACCTAAATACAACAGGAAATAGATGCAACAGTATAAACATAAACAGAAAAATTTCTGGTGAGACAGAAATTCTGAAATCTTGTTAATGCTTAAGCATGGCAGGACCAGGCACAGGAATGTAAATAATATTAACGGCGAAAAAAAACCCAACAAACCCAGAATTAATATTATACTACATTTTCCCTTTCATAACTTCATTCAGTAAGAAAAAAAAAAAAAAAAAAAAAAAAAAAAAAAAAAAAAAAAAAAAAAAGCCAAGGTCCTACGCAAAAAATTTCCTTTCTGCTCTTTTCTATGCACCTTAGATTTCTGCAGAAGAAACTAAATTTGCATTCAGTTAGTTTCTTTAGTACTCTTTCACAAGTGGGTTGTTCCTAATTATTGTGAGCCTCTGTTCTGTGTCTTTTACCATGTGTACATCTTGATAATAGCCAAGCACACCAAAATTAACACAGTATATTGGTGAAAATGGGAGTTACAAAGAAAATGTCTGTTTCAAGTGTTGCAACCAACACATACACACTGCAAAGAACAGCACTTCTGCCAGTTCTGTATTACAGCATTGGTCAGTGTATTATAACTGACCTTCTCCTAACATTTTCTGTGGCTTTAAATTTTTTTTCCTGTTTTCTACTTTCAGTGTATTTTCCACTCCCAGTTTAGTAGCATATAATTTTTCTCACACGGAATCTTATTGTCATTTTTTAGTGTTTACTGGTATTTCAAACATCATTCAATTTAGTATCTCCAGTAATTCATTAAACCACTATTTACCTCTTTTTCCATATTATTAAACTACTACTTTTAAAATCTTTTTTTTCCATATTATTAGTTAGAATTGTAAGACAAGGCTTAACAATGACTTTTGTGGCAGTCCAACAGGCACTTCCTTCTATGAACGCCTTGCGATTTCTCATCGCTGTTTGTTTCAAGCAGTTACTATAGTTTAAAAAGGCTGTGTTCAATATGATCCAATATGAATTAACATAATAAGATTTTAAAATATATTGCTTTTTAATTAAGTGTTGGTACACAAATGGGCTCAATCCTTCCTTTAAATTTAATAAAATTAAAAAAATGATTTAGACAATGCTCTTACTTTGATGAAAGCCTCTTTGAGACAACACAACATACCATTTGAATGTTACGCATCTCCTATCTTAAAAAAAAAAAGTTAAGAATAGCTTACCATATTTCAGCAAGGATTGAAGCTGGTAGACCTGATCGCAAAAAAAAGGTACGTGCTTGATCACCTATGATAAACAAGACAGATAAACTTTTAGACTAGAGACAGCATTTTCAGAAGACCTCAGCACTCTCTTGTGTGACCAGATTTGCAAAAGGAACCAGCATGCTGGATGCCAGGCTTCCCAGTTTCATACCACCAAACTCCTTCCCTGGTGACAGCGATTGTCAGATACTCACATATTCTGTAATCATGAATCTTTGCCCTGAGAAGTGATCTCATATAGCTATAAAAAGCTTTTAACTTTTAAGGACACAAATAACAGCTGCCAAGAGTTTAATAGATGCAAGATTTTAAGAAAAATGACTGAAAATTTAGTCCTGACCCAATTATTGTTACAGGAATGGATGGGCATGCCATTTCCTTCTTTCTCTTTCATCCAAACTAACTTGAGGCAGTATTGTCTCTCTATAAAAACTAGAAAAATATCATGTTCGAAATAATATTCTGTTCCATCAGAGAACACTCAGTATTTCAGGAAGGGAACGGGAACTGTTGTCTAATTCCATACCAAGTTCCATATAAATTCGTACCGACCGTGCTGCTAAACAAAGGCATAATGAAACACTGACAGTGGTGTTTACACTTACCTAGGAGTGAATTACAGGTGCTTTAGGCTAAGACTTCAGCTTATTTTTTTCAGCTCTTCTTCCCTTATATTCAAACACCACCTTTCATTTCAAGTACTTGCCAAATAAATAATAAAGCCTGCAGACCTACGTGCAGTGACAGCCCAGATGTGGCCTAAAGGCAGTCTCCAGACTGCATACTTGTCAGCTGGCGGTAAGGTAAACACCAGCCTCCCAGTGCTGTTTGGCCAAAGCAGGAGTTATGGATCACTTAGCCAGAAGACGTGAATGTTCCAAACAGACAACTTCATATTCTCTCCTCAGTCCTTTTTGGACCAAAAAGAGGAAAAGCAAGGGCAACGTCATCACCAGCTAGGGTATCAGCAGATAGTTAGGCAGGTAGGGCTGATCTTTAATGCTCACCTGCACACAAAAGAATGGGGCCAAGATGACTTAATTTAAGAATGCCATTGAAATAGAGTGTTTTCTTGATGTCATAAGCAAATTCTTGAATTTAAAACCTGCAAATTCTGAGATGCACAGCAACATGACCCAGTTGTTTCAGAAGAGAAGCAGCTGAATGCAACTGGAACTGATAGCAGGCCACTGCAAAATGCCATTAGCCTATCCAGAACTTGCTGAAGGCCCAAGAGTTAATAAATTTCAAGTAGTCATTAACAAGGACAAGCTGTCAGCATCTCTCTCCCTGTCTCCTCCTCCAAAACAAAGCTATCTAACAGCACAGTATTCTCTCACGCTGTTCAGACAGAAGAGAGCCACTTCTGCTGTCTCTGGCGTAATTTGCTACAATAGCTACTTTAAGTGCTCCCTGGCAACCTCCCATCTAAGCACAGATTTCGCCTGATGCTCTTCAGTTTTTGAGACTAGACAGAATGACAGCACATAACTGCTGGCTGCAGAAGTGATGGGGTTAATAAAAGAGCCTTCCTGTGCCAGACTTCAGCCCAAAGCTTCTAGAGGTTTAGTAATAACCCGTGGCTGTTTGCCCAAAGAGTATGGTTGTTAGTCACACAATACAGGGCTAGAAATAGGATGTAGCTTTCAAACTGTTTTACAAAGATACTTATGTGTACACAGAAGTTAATATGTAATATAGAATCTCAGACCAACCTGTAATGTAGCCTCCTGTGGGTTTAAGGCTATCAAACTGCTTGTCATGCTTGGCCCGCTCTTCAGAGGTGATGGCCCATATGTTTGGACCTCCTGAAAAAAAAACCAAACAACCAAAACAAACCTGAATGGTGGGAGGACTTTGAAAAATAAAGCACATCACTTACAAAATAAAAGCTTGGCTTCCGGAGAGACGGAGTTAGATCTAGACACGCCCAGCTCCTACCAGTTTGGCAAGGACGCTATGAAACAGAAACCTGCTTCCCAGATGTGCACGAGCTGATACAGTTCCTCAGCCAGTCTGCTTTACACTCAGCCCTCAAACAAGCTCTGTCGTCCTTCAAAGCTGGTGCAGAGCAGTTTCCTGTTGCTGCGGGTTGTTTGCAGCCTGGGCAGGATGCTCGTTGCTCACTGTATGCTGTGTGAACCAAACACTCCTCCGGTTCACCAGTAAACAAATGGGATTCGGCGTCACTTAAAGGTTCTCGCACAGAAGGCGAACGTCCTACAGCTGCCAAAAAGACGCATGCTCCGTCTTGCCAATACTCTAAAATCAAAATTTGGACTGGTAACAAAACTATGTTGGTTTTGTCTGATATAGGCGTAACATTATGGGTTGGGGTTGTTTTTTATTGTTGTTATGTTTTTTGTTTTTTTAAACAGCATACTATTTCAACTTATAAAATATTACAGCCTTAAAGTAACAAAGAGAAGTTGCGGGGAATAATAATGTTTACAGAGCTGTGCTGATATAGCAGGCAAAACCAGAGTGACTTTCAGAAACGCTCCAATCTGCTGTATAAAGGCCAGCGTGTGTGCCCTTTGCAGGAAAAGCAGTTCGCCAGAAATAATTGGGTTTGGGCTTGGTTGTTAAGTAGGAGGAAGTTTTAGTTGGGAAGCTCTTGACAAGTACCTAATTTGTCAAATCAATGAATATAAGAATTAGCCAAAATTCTGAGTGGAAACCCTCAAAACACCATTAAAAGGTTATTAAAAACATTTTTAAAATACATTCTTTTGAGCATTACCACTTCCAAAGACCTGTTAATCTGTTCTTCAAGTATTTGTATTGTTCACTAAAAGACAGTCAAGGGACTAAATAATTCTTCTAATAAGATATTAACAGGTTGCTTTAAACGCCACTACACTTTGAAAGAAACACTATAAAATGCTTCCTCTTCTCCTACATAAACCTAATTTCAAAGCTTTGAAGTTACGAAATTTCAACAGCTCTTTTCACAGTTTCTCAGAGTAATAACAAAGCAAACAGACTGCAAGCCGACATACCCGCATATTAATGACATTAACCTCCTCTCCTCTGTGTTTATCCATACACGCAAACCTCTTCCAAAAAGACCTAATGTGTCCTCTTAAGACCATCATCGTCCTCACATATGTACAAATTGAATTCTTTACCCCTGCTGCTTTATAGGCAAAGACAAATAGTTACAAAGCCAAACCAAACCAGAAACTTACTGGGGCTATAAATGGCAAAAATAGTGGGAGGGCATTTATAATACAACTTTTAAGCATCTGATTTTGGAGTTTTGCTTCCTTCTCTTGAGGATTCACCTTTTTTTTTTTTTTTTGGTATGGCCTCAATGAAAGGGTCGTCTTGCAGGCTGCATGCAAAACTGCACTTCAAGAACTCATCTTATTTCTCTCAATTAAAGGAGTCTAAATAAATCCAGATTAGATGCCTAGAAGTTGATGGGCAGTACAATTATTGCCATAATATACAACTGAGGACAACTTGTGCACAATGGCAAAACATGAGCAGCACTTAAATGTTTACAAAATGTAAAGATACAGACTGAAAGTGTGTAATGTGGTTAATGCTTATAGAAATTATCTTCACAAGATGAAGAAATGCTCCTAAAGCTGTCAGCAGCAACTTCAGAAAATCTGCCCATTTTTTTTTCATTTATGGAGAATAAAATATTAACAACATCACATTGTCCTATATCGGAACCATCGTGCTTTGATCATATTTTGAAGCAGGTAGGTACAACACTCTTCAGCATTTTACAATCAACAACAGAAGGATTAAAACCACCACAATACATTCACGTGGTCAGGGGCTGCAAAGTGCTAAAAATACAGTAAAAACTCCTTGACTGGAGTTACCAGCACCACAGTAGCTTCTCTAAAGAATCAAGATCTGCATTCACCCTTCATTCTCTTTTTTCCCCCTCATAAACACTCCCCAAGAATCTCACTGTATTTTGCGCACTGAAAATTCCGCACACTTTTGCTCAGAGGACTGCGGTCGCTCCTCTCCAACACGCAGCGGTGCTGGGCGCGGGAGCGCTGCCGCCGCCCCGGCAGCCTCGGGACCCTCACAGAGCACGTGGGGTCCACCCCAGCCCCAGCTTTGCTGACTCTTACCACCATGTACTTCACACCGCTGATCCTTGCCTAGGCAGATAAATAAGTAAAGAAATTTAAAATAACAATGGAAAAAAAATAAAATAAAATAAAATCAGTGCAGCCATAGTGGAAGGCCTTCAGATGCGCATTCTACTGCTAAAATCATGCTGTTAGTATAGTTTATTCGTTCTCAAATTAAATATGCAAAAGAATTTCTTCAGCAACTATCTCCATGACAGTTTCTTGTAAGTATAAATTTAATTAAAAAAAAAAAAAAATATCTTTGACTACAACCTACATTATTTTAGCACTAATTGCTTTCAGCATAGTCCTAGCAAGTCAGCGTAAGCAGCTACTGTCTCAGCAAAGTGATAATTATGAACACACATGGTATCAAAAGTACATCGTGTGAATGTTGAATATATATCCTGAAGAGGCCAACCTGCTAATAATTTATTTTCAAAGGCAAGAAAAATTCCAGATTTTCTCTGTCGCTGAGGACAGAGACTGAAAATATTTTTATTCTGGTGACTAATTCCATAAAGATGTGGTCTCCACCAAGGTTTTTTTATAGACATAGAAGGGAGTAATGTAGTAAGTCTTAAAATCCACAGCACACCTCTTCCCACATAATTTGACTGTTTCATTTAAAAGTAATATATAAAAATACACATACTTTGTAAATATAAATTCAAAGAAAACACAAGAGGGAAGGTTAAAGTACTGCGACAGCTTACTTTCAGCTTAATCAGGTGCTCATGACACTTTTGATGTTACCATTTGGTGATACAAATAAGAAAAGAAAAATCTATATACAGAAAGCGTCATTTAAATTAAGATTCCTCAAAATACAGAGAAAAAATACCACATCAGTCTATCTGAAACTAACACCTTGAACAATGGGGATCACAAGGTCTTGGCAATGCCACAAAGTGCATCACAAAACCATTCTTCAAAGAAACTGCTGTGTTTACTTACAGTACAACCAAGACCATCACAATAAAGACTTCCCACAGACAAAATTAGTCTGAAACTCAGTTCTCCTGTGCAATCACCATCAAAACACGCTACAGTCCTCACAGACACCATGGTTGGTACCACCGGTGGTAAAACTGGCCACTCAGCGTCACTGCTGAGAAAAATTACACTGCCTGGCTTACAGCCAACCGAGTTTTAAGCATGCTGAACTGGGACAAAGGGAAGAATAATCCTTTTCTTGGAAGGACGAAGCTGCAGGGAGAGTCAAACAGAAACATCTGCCATTCAAGATGTATCATCCAAACCTAGTTGGCTTAGCTCAACTTTTTTTTTTTTTTTGCACTGACATGCCTTCAGTACCAGGGCTGAGAAACATCTTGCCCGTAAGCCAGATCCAGCTAAACAGAGCAACTGATTTTGCAGAGATACTGCTACTGTTCTTCCTTCCTCACAGCCCGAGTCCTTCCTCATGGCAGGTCATACATGAATCGCAAAACCAAACTGCAGGCATCTCCTCTTCACAGACACCTCTCTGATCACAGGATGGGGCAAGAAGCACACATCTTGATAGAGCAGTGGTGAACCTTTGGCTCTCCTGACATTGAGCTGGCACCAAGTAGCAGCAAACTACAATACTTCTAAAAATCAGTTTAGCAGCAGAAATCAAAATACAGTTGCCACTACACGCTCTCACGACAGGCTTTGCTGCAGCCAAAGAATAGTGCATTACTACTTTTCTGACTTAGCTTAAATTTCCTGAAAATTTTCAAGAGATCAATATTTTTTCCCAATTGTAGACTGGGGGGAGTACAATCACTCTGAAAAGGAAAATATCTCAAAAAATCATTATTGTTCAAAAGAGGTTACTATGCAATCTCACAACTTCACGCATGACACAAGATCTACTTGGATGAAACTAACACTGTATTTGACCACATTCCATTTTTAGGAATCAAAAATCAAGAAGTGCTGAACTTGGGAGACTTCCCCCACAAAGATTTTTCCCTGGAATACAGTAACTATTGCCTTCACTTGCTTTTTCTGTTCATGGAAAAACATATTTCTACATAAATAACACTTTTGGAAGCCAGATATCAGACTATCTTTCTTTTCTAAAGAAGGTCAATACTTTCAGAGAAGACTGGATAAATCTTAGGACTGGCAAGTATTCTTGAGATCCAACATGGGAAACATGGACTCAAGGTTCAGAAATGTCTCAGCAAATTCCTCATACC
Source organism: Tetrax tetrax (assembly GCA_009806455.1). Lineage (NCBI taxonomy): Eukaryota > Metazoa > Chordata > Aves > Otidiformes > Otididae > Tetrax > Tetrax tetrax. Next base: position 467,477 of record WHYT01017508.1, read on the forward strand.
CAATCAGAAAATCCACAGGCAAAGCGCCGTTACTTGCCCGCTCCACAGCTCAACACCACATTCAAGAGTTCAAAGTCACATTCTATCCACGTGGAAAGTCTGTATAGAATGACAAAGACCCACAGAACCAACCTGGTGCTACACATTGTTTTAACGTACACCTTCTCTAAAGATGGCAAAATACACATCAACCTCACCTTCATGTAACAGTATTGTATCTGTAATTCAATGTGGTAGCACTCACAATTTTAGTGTTGGAAACAAGCGACTATGCTGGGGATTAAACAGTATTTTCTCCTCCTTTAAGCTCATTTTAAATAAAAGACATCTTTCTATGAGGGAGTATGATGGTCTGTTTATGGCAGGATCACAGCATTGAGTAGAACAGCTCCAGAAACGTCTTTACAACACCGCATCAGACAGATAAATCTTCTGAAGAAAACAAAGGCCTTGCTTTGATGGGCTGCCAGCATCAGAAACTGAAACACAAGCTGTTCTTTCCTTAAAGCCTTAAGCTGCCGTTGAAAAAGAGCGGAGAAAAGAAAGCGCAATCCTAGAAGAAAAGTAAATAGCCTTGAGAATGCTCCGTAAGACCTCTGCCGCTGTTCCGTTCTACCTGTAGGCAGCAGGCAGTTGTACCGAGAGCGGTACTGTTAGTGAAAAGGATAAAGGTAACTTCTCACTTGTGGAAAGTCATAAGGCATTTCTCACATTCTCTAAAGAGCTGTGTTTGTTTTCCACTGACAGGCGTTGCTTGTTTTTCCTCTAATAAAAACTATGCTCCTACGACCTACAAAGTTCATTAACTACACAGAGATAATAAACCTAAATTGAAAGAGCATTCTTGTACACATAAGTCATGAGGATGAGTGACTATACCATCCCAAAAACCACCGTTAGGCTTCACAATGACCCTAAATAAATATTTATCCTTATGTTTAAAGGCAGGGACATTTCAACACCGACATGCAGCAGCATGCCTCAAGCTGCACAACACTGGGTTTTCCTTAATGCAACGCGCAATCACATTACTGTCTCTCCCCCATTAGAAGCCTTGATAGAGTTGTTTGGTGGAAGACATATTGGGGTAAATCTAATAATTTCTCTGTGTTTGTAGATAAGTTTACCACAGCATTATTTATTACAGATCAGATTTAATGCTCTCAACTGAGATGTTGAGTCACACTTCTCATTTTTCCTCAGTGGTGAGTAAAGACTCCAGGAGTCTGAAAATATACAGAACACTCTACCATTAGTCTGAATTTCCAGGTTCCTTATCAGTGTTATTGCTATTTTCAATATTTGCTTCATTGTTGATTCTTTATTTCAACCGTAGGAGAAAGTGCTGACCGATAATAAGCATTTATTCCTATTTAGGTGTGCAAACATGTTGTGAACTACTACTGTGGTCTACTGTGGTGGCTTTGAGTCCATCCCAAAGTAACACCTGCTCTTCCTTGAAGAACGTACCTTCTATGCCCAGCTCCCATGTTCTCGGGCCGTGGCAGGAGCCACATGCAACCTCCTTTCACAATGCACACATTAATTCCCCTACTACTTGTCCTACCAGAAATCCTTCATGAGGCTCTCAGCGTATTAAGCAACACTGCGGCAACTGCCAGAAGAAAAGGGTATGACTGTGCTTAACAGCAACTTCAGTAGCTTAATGTATACGCAGTAAAAAGGAAACATCTGTAGCTAAACTACATTAAGAGGGAAACATGTTTCTCCTTCCATTTTGTATTTTTGCTAAAATTGCAAGAATTGAAGCCAAGAGAATTTTTAAAGGTTTTCAAGTGTCTCTGATATGCTATCCAAAAATAACTGCTACCTGCAGACAGGCTGTTAAATAGCATCAGGCAAGTGCAGAGCTACACAGAGTTGGCCAAAAAATGCTTGCTTAACTGAAGAGGACACTTAGAGAAATGAGGACAAAGTAGCAGCAGACACACTGTATTTTAGGGTACAATTCACATTATCTACATTATGTACAAGATTTCTAGATATTTTGGTATCTTGAGAATCCTTAGGTTCAGCAGTTCACTAAAATCAAAGACTGGGCTGGTTTAAACTAACCACCTGCTCCTGCAAAATAGGCGCAGAACTGTGTATGATGCAGTATTTTGCCTGACTGGTCATTGGCATGCCCCCACTCCAACACACAAAATCTGTAAAGGGAGAACATGAAAATTTCCATGTGACAGTCTCAATGTGGAAACATAATCCTTGCTTTCAGAATTAGTATAATCCCTAAAACAATTTAGGGATACATTACTGTTCGCATGGACTAGACTGTTAAGATCCACTTTTTTTCTGAATTTTACAGCACAACTCAACAATTCCAAAGCACTTAAACTATCAGTTTATAATAATAGGATTACTTTATAAAAATCACAGAATCATTTAGCTCATTATGGCTATCCATTTTCAGAAGCTCTTTTTGAATTAAATTATTGCTAGCCTCCACTGCAACATAAAGCAATACACCAAGCAAGCAAAATATAAAAAAAAAAAAAACCAGACATAGCAAATTACAGCAATTTTACTTGAAGATACTTAAACAAAAGTTTTGTTAGAACTCCACTAATGTAAAAAATGTATTAGCAATTGTGTATAAACGTCAGTACTCTCAACTGCACATTATCATGCTACCTTTTACACCAGTTTTCTGTAGAATTGGTGACAACTTATTCTATCCAATGACATAGCCATGTCTTTGCCCAGAATCATGGAATCATTTAGGTTGGAAAACACTTTTAAGATCATCAAGTCCAGTCATCAACACTGCCAAGTCCACCACTAAACCATGTCCCTAAGTGGGACATCTACACATCTTTTATATATATATATAATACCTCCAGGGATGGGGACTCAATCACTTCCCTGGGCAACCTGTTTTGATGTTTGACAGCCCTTTAGGTGAAGAAATTTTTCCTAATATCAATCTAAACCTCCCCTGGTGCAACTTGAGGCCATTTCCTCTCATCCTATCACTAGTTCCTTGTGAGAAGAGACCAACACCCGCCTCCCTACAACCAGCTTTCAGGCAGTTGTAGAGAGCAACGCGGTCTCCGCTCAGCCGCCTCCAGGCTAAACCACCCCAGTTCCCTCAGCCGCTCCTCATAAGACTTGCTCTCCAGACCCTTCACCGGCTTCACTGGTCTTCCTCGGACACGCTCCAGCACCTCACTTACTTTCTTGCGGTGAGGGGCCCAAAACTGGACACAGTATGCAAGATGCAGCCTCACCAGTCCTGAGTACAGGGGGGATGACCGCTTCCCTAATCCCGCAATTAATACTTTTGGATGGATTTTAGAGACGGAAAAGAAGAGAGAAGAAAAAAGTCACACCAACAAGAACCTTTCCAATGGAAGGTATGAAAAAATTCAAAGCAAGCAATATTATCAAGGCATAAAATACGCACACTTAGCCAAATTCTGCCCTACCAGCTGCAAGACCTGTCTCCATTTGTTGTTAAAGTAAGCATACCTCCAGCTGAGAGGCTCCACAGCCTTCCTTCCCAGCATGACACAGAAGATAGACTTACCCTTCAGTTTAGGACAAGTCAGAAGCTTTTTTTTCATTAAACTCCTGACAACCTATATAGCATCAAAGTCTTCAATGAGGAAAATAAAAAGTTTTTAGTCACCATACTTGAGGAGAAGGCCCAGCAGAGCTTAATCTAATTTTTTCTAATTCTGAAAATGGATTTTGTACACTGTTGCTGCTCACCAGCATCCACAAAACCCCCCAATAACTTAATAAAAAATAATTACAAAAGGATAATTTGTTTAATTATTGTCTAGCAAATCTCTGTGGAATGCAGCAAAACTAATAAGATTCAGCTGAGTTTCCATCTGCAGTAGCTAGTAAATGTTTCTGCACTGGGAGAAATGCAGGCAGTAAAAATACCAGACAAGAGGATGCAAAATGAACCTTGAAATTAGGTGGAGTAAAGGAAATTATTCTCCTACAAAAACATTTGCTGACATAAAATCAGAGCAGAACTCTGTTCAAGGAATATTGGATCCTTTATAGCAATTTTTGTAGTTCTCTTTATTATCTGGTCATTAGAATAAAAAAGACATTTCCAGGTTCTCAGACTTGAGGAGAAAGTCTTGGATCAGAAGGAAGGCCAATAGGGTATATTTACAATGGAGAGCTGGGATGCAGACTTGAAAGGAAAGAGGAAAACAGAAGGAAAAATAAAAAATTACACAGGAAGGGTGAGAGAGAAGGAAAACGGAGAGGCAATTCCCAAATGATCTATGGAATAAAATTTAATTAGGACATACTTTAGGAAACAAAACACAGTGATGACCCTGTCAGCTCAGACCAAACATCCATGCAGCTCAGCTCCTTGCACAGAGTGATAGGCTGAGGCAAGCGGGGGGGTCCTTCCCTAGGATGTCATAGAATGATAGAATGGTTTGGGTTGGAAGGGACCTTTAAAGGTCACCTAGTCCAATCCCCTGCAAGGAGCAGGGACATCTCCAACCAGATCAGGTTGCTCAGAGCCTCATCCAGCCTGGCCTTGAACATTTCCAGGGATGGGGCATCCACCACCTCTCTGGGCAACCTGGGACAATGCTCTACAACTCGCATTGTAAAAATTTTTTTCCTAATATCCAATCTAAATCTACCTCCTTCTAATTTAAACCCATTACCCCTCGTCCTATCACTACAGTCCCTACTGAACAGCCTCTCCCCATCTTTCTCGTAGTTCACCTGCTGGCCACACCAAGACAAGTGTAGCAGATGCTGAGTTACCTCCAGGTTAGGTTAAAAAGTATTGTCCATGTATTTCTTAATCAAATCTGAATAGAGAGAATGTGAGAATTAAGAGGAGTAATTCTGCTAGCCTTCCAACGCACATTTCCTATATCAGAAAACATTAACTCAGAGCTGTATTTTTCATCCCCTCAAGCTTGAAGATTTCTTGTGAAACACAGCATTATGAAAGCACTACCAACTGTTGCATAGCAAATTTTACCTGTAGCTCTTCAGAAAATATTAGTATGCTCTTTTCCATTCTGTTATACAAGTATCAACACACACTGTAACAAGTGCAGAGTTCTTCGATTATGGTGAAACTGTGGCACTCAGGAAACACACGTTTCCTAAAGAAACAGAACCTGTACTGTAGAGATCACCGTTAAACACAAAATCATGGTTACGAGAAGAAATGCAGGGGAAAATGTTGGAATATGGTTTAAAATATACCAAGTATTATTAAAACCTATACATATACACCTTTAAACAGATTACTTCAATAAACAGCACTAAGACAGCTTTTAATATTCAATTAATCTTACCTGTTCTTGAGACTTGCACACAGAGAACTTCACATCCAACTAAACCACAAATGTTCTAAAGTTATCAAAATACTTTCTCTGAAGGTACCTGATAAGAATGCTAGTCCCATGAACACTGACATTCTTTCAGCTTTCCAGGGTTTTAACCCTCCTAGCTAGCTCAGTTATGATTTAAGGTTATTGTTCCACTGTAAGAAAAACAACAGATGTCCTAAAGAACTGATGCGGTATATTGAAAAGCCTGAACATACAAGATTTCTTATTAAAGGAACACAGCATTATATAAATAGATTTGACAGACCACAATGTCTAAAAAATGTGTTTATTCTTGCCATGACAATTAGTGGGCTAAACCTGAACTCATTCTGCCAATGCCAATTAATATCGTCTATGGTCAGTTTAAAGTGGCCACGACGATCACAGACAACATGGAATTCAGCAGATGTTAAGATGGTACCACTTCACACAATGCTCATCAACCCTAAACTACAACAACCACATGAAGTGGTTTATCAGAGTAGTACATTTCTCAAAATTTCAAGGAAATCCAAGTTTTAATACTCAAAGTCCTTTGAAGCTCAACCACATGAGAGATCAATATTTTTGTGTCCCTTCATAAGCCTTTAGGCTCTGGCACCATTTGGGGGAAGTATTTGTAGATCCTGTCATTTTTCAACTTGGTTTTTATATGCTTTGAAGAAAAATCACCATGAAGTCTCATGGACATCCAAAATTAATAAGGCAGCTTGCGCTACAGTATTATTAATCCAGATAAAATACACCCTGGGTTCTCTACTCAGTGTAATCTTACCTTATAAAAGCCAACATATGACACTAACAAAGTAAAATCTTAGCAAGACAAAGCACCTATAGGATTAAATTAAGTTAATGGATTAAGATCTAACACTAATCTTCACTAGGTATTATCTATTTTTCCCCCCTCTTTTTTTTTTTTTTTTTTTTTTTTTTTTTTTTTTTTTTTTTTTTTTTTTTTTTTTTTTTTTTTTACATTTTAAGAGCGTAAGATTGGAAGTGACTTCCCAGGTCACCGTACCCAAACTGCTGCTATTCCAAGAAACTCCAACACATTAATTCCTTCCTAAAATGCGAGCTCTGCCTTGAGGCAATCAGACATTTTCCTTGACCATGGTCCAGAATGTCACTGCTGACGGAACCCTTCCCATTTCCAGACCAACTGCACCAACAGCTGATTCATCTCTATTTAACCTTGTGCTAACGTTGGACTTGAAGAAAAGTTGTTCTTCCTCCTTAATGTTTATCTTCCTACCAAGAAAAAAATAGAGAGTAAATTTATTTACTGTAAAGTAAATACAGCGAAATAAAAAAAAAAAAAAAAAGCTTTTATTTTGGTAGGTTAACAACGACAATCTCTTTAGTCATTCTCAACACTTAATTCGTTTCTCCTGGATAACACTGAAGCCTAACTCTGTATCTATTACACTTTCTGGGTTTTATTCCCTCCTAAGCAGGTAGCCCTAATTCTACCCTGTATCCCAAAAGATGTCTCACCAGTGCCTTAAGCAATAGCACTCCCCACTTAACCTACCACATTTTAGGATGCATTTCCTTTCCCTCAAGTCACGTAATTATTACGTGATCATCTAATACATCCGGTTGTCTTCCTCCTTAGTCACGATCAATTGCTGAGTTCCCAGCATACAGTAAAAATTCTTCTAGCCCATACCGGTATGACTAAAGAGCTATTTGAAGATAGCACAACAGAAATGTGATGAAATTTAACCAATGATATGCAGTTCATACTGTATAATTCTGGTTGGAAAAATGACTCCTAAGTTTGTGTCATCAAGCATACATTTGCTTTTTACTGATGATATTGCCGTAAGTAATAACAATTAAGACTGGTTGTGGAATAAAAATCCATGAAGAGTATCACTGTCACAACATCCTAGTCTAACACTTGCATTTTCTCTCCCTTTTAGACAGTTATTTATCTAACAAAGTGCAAGCATGGGATCTGTTACACTTTGTCTACAAAATTCAGTTATTGAAAAAAGTGTAAGATGCAACCTTCCTTTGTTAAAACCTACCTCCATTTACTCCACTTAACATTTACCTCCATGTCTAATTATTTCTTTCTTCCAAGATTTTCTCTTACACCTTCCATGTGAATCTCATTATTCTCATAATTAAATACGAATGCAAGACTTTGTATTCCACAATCCTATAGTGCTGTTTCTGACTTCTTAGGATTAAAAAAAACAAATAATATGGCAGACAAAATTGGAAATTTGATTTTTTGCAGAGCATGATGGTGAAAGATACATGCTCCTCTGACTCGAGCATATGAATTTTACTCCATATTAACTGACACCACTGCCCTTACTGAAAAGTGAGAGGAAGTATTAATTTATAAGGACACAGAAAATACCTGTCATTGTCTTAGAATTTCTTTCCTTTCCTTTCTTTTACAGAGGAGAATGAGTTCTGATATTTTCTTTGCAAGGTCTAACTCAGCTTAATATCTTTATCTACACTTGCTGATATCCAAGTTTACAGTTTCCATATCTACAGTGCACACAAGGTTAAGAGTCAGGTTGCATTCAAGTAGTTTTTAATGGAACTATGATGACCAGGGTTCCTCCTAATTAAAAAAAAAAAATTCAGACTATGGATCCTCAGACAGACTTTTTTTAATAGAGAAGATGAAACAGAACTTAGCATCAGTGAGTGTTTTACTCTTGACATCAGTGGAACCAGCACCTCACTCAACCCATTCATGTCTGCTCTAGTCTCCAATACACCTAAGTGCAGGGACAGAAAACTCAATTCTATTCTATTATATCAAAAGGAAACAGGTAGTAGGAGGGAAGAGGAAGGACAAATAAAAACATAAACAAAAAGAAGCACAGCCCAAAAATTCCAAGGCAGTTAAGGAAACAATGTTGAAAGATACCGATTGGCAAATACCGCTTTCCTTGTTCCGGCTGAATTGTCACGATTAAATCTCCCCAAACCAAGATCCAGCATCAGCTGAATCTAAATCCTGAAAATATCCAGCCTACAGAAGAAGTGGAATTAGAACAGCAACATCTTGCAACGGCTCCCCTGCTGTAAAGAAAGCATCCTGCGGCAGTGAGGGCTACTTCGTCCTGGTCTGTGATAAAGACAGCGATCACAGAGATGAATTAAGTGGAAGTGCATTTTAACCTATTAAAGCCTTTATCCTTTTAACCGTGGTTTGTGGTTAGTATATTAACTCCTTCTTTAGAAACACAATTTTTGAAGGTATTTGTTATTTAGTGTAACTAAATGCCATTTCCAAAAGCTTTTGCAAGACTTGGGATGAATTCCTAAAAAAGCTTTGTCCACATGGAAAAGTGTACATAAGGAGAACAAATTACCAGAAACTGAGTTTGTTTTATCATTGTCACAGATATAACAATGAATATTCAGACAACTACTAGAAAAAATGAAATCCTCAAAAGGGAATCCTTCATCTAATTTGCAGACTGGGGAGATGGATATGCCTGGAGAGGCACGTTGATAGAAACGGACTCCACAGAGATAAACGTCTGTTATCCATCTGGTGCTGTACGTATGTTTTGTAATTGGCAGTCTTTCTACATAAGAAGAAATGTGTTACTCGACCTGTTCATATAAAACATCACCACAACGTTGGTGGTGATGGGAGTTAAATTTGTAAAAATTGGCAAGTCGGCCCTGAGTTCCAGAAAAATCAACAGGCACTTTAACACCTGCTTTTCCTCTTTGAATTTCCAGTCTGTTAGTAAGGCATCCAGAAAAGTCACCTTGGACAGAAATGAAGAGTCAAAGGGAACTCCTTTCTCTTCACTGGATCCTTTCATGACTTTAGATAAGATAGATAAGTGGTATAGCAAGAGCCTGTGCCCCTAGAACACACAATGCCTCAACAAGCTGAAGTTTACACGTCACCACAATTAAAAAAGAATACGTTGGTTGTCAGTTGTCAGTTTGGCCATCAGCCACATGCTGAGGCTGGACAATCTTGGGAGCCTGCTCTAGTGGACCTATATTCTGAGCAACAGCTCAAGGTGCCCTCGATAAAGTTGAGCCTCTCAACTGGAACTCAAGCACACAACTCAGTTGCCCTTCCTTCTCAAGGTCCTGTGCAGACTTCCCTTTCTCTGCTTAGGTTGGTAAATAAAGTGTTGCAGCATAGAATAGAATCATAGAATGGTTAGAGTTGGAAGGGACCTTCAAAGGTCATCTAGTCCAACCCCCCTGCAAGAAGCAGGGACATCCCTGACTAGATCAGGTTGCTCAGAGCCTCATCCAACCTGGCCTTGAATGTTTCCAGGGATGGGGCATCCACCACCTCTCTGGGCAACCTGTTCCAGTGCTCTACAACTCTCATTGTAAAAAATTTTTTTCTGATATCTAATCTAAACCTACCTCCTTCTAATTTAAACCTATTACCCCTTGTCCTATCACAACAGGCCCTACTGAACAGCCTGTCCCCATCTTTCCTGTAGGCCCCCTTGAGGTATTGGAAGACCACTATCAGGTCTACTTGTATTTGTTTGAGACTATGAGTATCACGCTTTGTCATTTGAACCAGACCGTTCTCAAACTCGTTGTCACTCTGTCATATAATCACACACTTGTACACACATCCTCTCCACACTATCCACTCACTTTTCTCTAACACGGAATGCCAAAAATAATCCTCAAACAGAAAGCACTTCATGCCTTCCACTACTAATGAACTAAAAGCTAAGTCTATTTTACCTTGATAAGAGGTTTTTTTGCCAGAAGAAAGATAGTTTTCCCCTCGTAGGATACAAAAGGAAAGGGTCAATGCTCTGCTAATATGAAGGTGTGGCAGGAAGCCGGTGCTCTCAGGCCACAGCAATGCCTAATGGTTTAGGTTCCTCACGCATGACCTCATTCTTCATCTCCTGCTTCAGGTCACTACCAAGGTCTAACACCGTAATTAGACGGTTCCACTGAGCAATGAGTGGTAAATGCAGGTGATCTACTTTGAATGTAAACTGCAGTGGTAGCAAGTAGCAGGGAAGAGGAACACAGATTAGAGAAGAACAATTTCAACAGCAAAGGTTACTCAGTGTTTACCCAGAAATCACATTAAAACTACTCTTTTCCCACACGACTTGTTTGACATTTCATCAACTCTGATGAGAAATACAACGGCAAAACTACACACAGTCAAATATTCTCTGAGGAGCAATAGTTTAACTACTGTCTGGTATCTCTCTTACTCACGTTCTGTAACGATGTTTTCAACACAGTAAAATTCTTTGACGGGAAAGGTTGCATCTTGTGGCACCACTGCTTTCTGAGAGTGGCAGACAGCGCTGCCCAAGGGATGTCAGACCAAGGAAAGGGTCTCTCTCCCAAACTAAGACTTCTGAGATCAAGGCATGTACCTGCTCAGTGCTGTCAATATATCTGCAATCCTCCAACAAAACCAAGGAGTAAAAAGCCAAACCAAGAAGACATCAAATAGGTTCCGCATAAATCAACCATGATCAATCAAGCCAACAACATTAAAAAAAAAAAAAGCTTTTTCATTATGTCCAAGAAAGTGGAAAAAAAAATCTGGTATTTAGGTTTTTCCCTATTATATACAATATATTGACTCCTTTTACTTCTCTCTTATTGGTAGGTTTTTGAAACAAAGTCTAGAACAAACTGTAGCTGACTGTATAAAAGAAAAAATAAAAGGTGTTGATCACACCAATTACTTTTTTACAAAATGGTTTATTCACACATGAAACAGAGGTTCAATTTGAAATCTGAATGTTCTGCAAAAAAACACTTCCCTTTACTCATTCAATTTATCTCTGTGGTGATGATTTTCTAAATTAGTTAAATAAAGACCTCCTAGTCCTGCAGAACCTTCACAGATAAATTAGATAAGAAATACTTCTTATATGTATTTCTCTATTTTTATCAGGAGAAAGACTCCCTTTCTGGAATATTTAAAGTGCAAAGCATTGTTCCTACGCTTATCTTTTCCTTTTGGCCACCTCTGTAAAGAACAACTCATAAACATCCAATTTCTCAGCAGACATTTCCAAACTGCAGTTCACAAATAAACTTGCTCTAGAAATGAGGAGCTCCAACGCATATATACATGCACAATTTCTAAGTTTCAATTCTCATATGTCTTTGAAAGGAAATCACCAAGAAACAAATCCAAAAGTTTCTATAGTACACGGAGCACAGAATCAAGAGGAAGACTCTTAACACCTTTTTTAAGAAAGACTGATTATTTTAGTCAATGTAACAAATTGCTTAACACATTCAAATATTTTGGTTTAAAATAAATAGCATAATATATTTATAATGAAACAAATTTTGTGCTGCATTACGTAACGGAAAAGGTATGCAAATTTAATCAACTATTACTTAGCATATTCTCCACTTGAAGTCAGACAGTCTTCACACCAAAAGTCACACATTCCTCAGCTCTTTAAAAGATCTGAGATTCCCAGATGCTCCAGGCATATCTGTACCCCCGATTACACTGCAGCAATGGTTGTACTGAATTTCTCCCAGTACAAGTTCGGCTACAGGAAATGATCTGCAGCAAACTGACCAGAATGCTGCTGCAGGTAATAAAATCAGCATTACAAAAGAAATAATAATAATAAAAAAAAAGACAAATGCTCCCACCCCGACCTGAAAAAAACGAACGGAGGTACTCACCATTCAGGGCTGTGGGAAACTGAGCCATCATGGTCCCGAAAATGCCTTGCTAGCTCTCAGCCATCTGCAACAGAAAAACACCGTGCCATTAATAATGCAACAAGGGCAAAACGCAGCCCTGCGCTCCCGCTGAGCGGGGGAACGTCTGTCCCCTCCAGCTCACACTTCCGACAGAAACAATGCCGGGCTTCAGGCTGCTGCTGAACAAGCTGAATTTACATTGGGAGGGGGTGGGGGAATTTTTTTTTTTAATTTTTTTTTTTGGACAGGGTATGCAGTGCAGTCCTGAACCTAGTGGCACGTTCTTAAAGGCAAACGGTACCAACTGTTAGCAACTGCTGCAGAACGTACACAACCAGTTGACAACTGGACATATGGCACGGGGAACGGCCCTCTCCTGGCAGCAGGACAAACTTGGGGTCCTAGCAGACCTTTTCCAGCTCTCCCTGGTAAAGATTTATGTACATCACAAAAATAAAAGAAACTACTGTTCAGGATGAAGCTAAAAAAAAAAAAAAAAAAAAAAAAAAAAAAAAAAAATTTATTTTAAAAT
>WHYT01017508.1:480060-509026 GCA_009806455.1 Tetrax tetrax
TAAAAAAAAATCAAATTTTACTTTTAATATTAAAAAAAAAAAAAAAAAATCACATCTCGGATCCCTCTGTCACTCCCTCTTAAGACACCAAATAGTCTCCCTTCACAAAAAAAAACCCTTCACCTCTCAATACAACCACAGATTTTAATATTTAGTGCAGAAATATCACTTCACTCACACTCCCTCCCCTGCAAGGAAACTCCTGTACATCTCACCACAAAAAAAACCCAACAAACCAAAACAAATCACGCAACTGGAAAAGCACTCCTGTTTCACATGCAGACAGGAGAGCATTTTTTGTATCTATTACACATTTCTGCAATAAAAATAAAAATGTCTGGGGTCAGTTGTTAACAATCCTCTCTCTATATATTTTACATCTCCATTATTATTGTTGTTTATATGTTTATACATATTATTATTTATATATCTTATAAATAACATAAAATCATGCTACTGTAATGGGCCACAAATCATTCATTCTCATGGGTCATTTGTAAACCTCATGAGCACACACACATCTGGTTCCCCAAATTAATGAAGAACAGTTTTATTTGACATTATCTTGCTCTGTGTTGCTTATGTAACTGCCCAGTGAGAAATGAACAATTTTACTTTTTTTTTCTTTAAATCTAACACATAATACACCAGTGCATTAAGATAGGCAGTTTAAATTATATATGCACACACATTTACATTACACATAAACATACACATATTTATTAAAAAAAAAAAAAAAGGCAAATGGAATGATTGGCGAGTCCAAACGATCTCTCAGAACGACATCGGCTATCAGCTGCAGAAAGATGAAAAAAAGGAAGCATGGATCTATTCCAAGACATCAATTCTAAAAGAAACTGGAGTATTTTTAGGTTGCTTCCAGCATCCCTTCCTAGGCCTTACCAGCAACCTACCAAGAAACACTTGAAACCTATAAATAGCCTTCCCAACAAATGCTCCCAGTGTTGTTAAACGTTTCTACAGCACATGTTTCTCTGTAGAAGCTGTTCTGTCAAGGAGGGCTCAAAGAGAACCTGAAACCATCACACAGAAGCGGGATGCTGCAGAAAATCCCCAGAACCAACAGACCAAAGCTCAATGGAGCTTTATTCTCTTACTTAAAAAAAAAAATCTCTAAAAGCAATCTGAAAAAGTACTTAGAATGGAATCACCGAACCACACAACATCCATAGTTGGAAGGGACCCACGAGGATCACCGACTCCTGACTGCACAAAGCACAACCTAAAAGTTAAGCCATGTATCCAAGAGCATTGCCCAAATACTTCACAGACACTGACTGGCTTGGAGCCATGACCACTTCCCTGGGGAACTTGTTCCAGCACCTGACCACCTTCTCAGTGGAGAACTTTTTCCTTTATCCTATCTGAACTTCCTCTGACACAGCTTTAAACCATTCTCTCCTGTCCTATCACCAGACAGAAGAGACCAGCACCTCCCTCTCATGAGAAAGCGGTAGACAGCAATGAGGTCATCCCTTGGTCTCTTCTCCAAGTTGAACAAACCTAGTGTCCTCACCTGCTCCTTGAAAGCCATGCCCTCAAGTCCTTTCACCATCTTTGTTGCCCTCTTTTAGACACATTCTGGTATTTTTTCACATTCTTCTTACACTGTGGAGCCCAAAACTGCACCCTCAAAGTGAGGCCTCGTGATACAAGTCAGATAACAATCACACAAGTCTGATGATGCACTGGATCACTCCTAAAGCCTCAATTCTTAAGAAACATTTTAAAAATACTTTATACAACTTACAGCTATAGAGAAAGTCAGACTTTGCCTTCCTTGGTCTTGCTGAAGTGGTTCGTGTAGATCAAGCTTTCTAGACTCCAAACTGCTGACCATGTGAATAGGAAAAGTAACCCAAGTAGCTTCATACAACAAAATATGTAAATCCCCTCTCCCTCGTTTTGATGTTCCTAGAGTCTCAACTGTACCATATTCTAAAATCAATTTCAATTGAAAAATCTTGAAGTCAAAGCCCTCACATTAGTTTGGCGAGGGTTTTTCCTACTTACAAAAGCTCTGCATCTAAGGAGCCCAGGTGTTCCTGGTTCATTTTCATCAGCCAGGATAACTCCAGCTCACTGTTACCAACTGCTACGTATGCAGGCAACTATGGCTGATCTGTAAGACACGTGATCTGTGTCCTGGGCTGCGTCAAAAGAAGCGTGGCCAGCAGGTCAAGGGAGGGGATTCTGCCCCTCTGATCTCGTGAGACTCCACCTACAGTACTGTGTCCAGCTCTGGAGCCCCCAACATCAGAAGGACACGGACCAGTTGGAGAAGGTCCAGAGGAGGCCACAAAGATGATCAGAGGGCTGGAGCACCTCTCCTGTGAGGACAGGCCGAGAGAGTTGGGGCTGTTCAGCCTGGAGAAGAGGAGGCTCCAAGGAGATCTTAAAGCAGCCTTCCAGAACCTCAAGGGGGCCTACAGGAAAGACAGGGAGAAACTCTTCAGCAGGGCCTGTTGTGATAGGATGAGGGGTACTGGTTTTAAACTGAAAGAGGGTAGATTTTGATTAGATATAAAGAAGAAATGATTTACTATGAGGGTGGTGAGGCACCAGAACAGGTTGCCCAGAGAAGCTGTGCATGCCCCATCACTGGAAGTGCTCAAGGCCAGGTTGGATGGGGCTTTGCGCAATCCACTTGGACATCAGGGTAGCACCAAACGCACATGCTTCCCTGGTGACAGATTCAGAAGTTGTACTGAGGGGTAAAAAAAAAAGAAAAATAAAAATATCGCTGCAACCTAACTTCCCCTCATTCAATTTTTTAGGAAAGGAGGAAATAGCCCAGTAAACTCAAAGCCTACACACATTTTTCAAACGGCTGTGGAAACAATCCTTCCCAAAGAATGGAGCTTGCCCTCAGTGAGTATTCTGTCTTACATGTTTCCACAGCATAGCCTGAAGGCTTGGATATTATGCATATATCAAAGTTAAAAGCAGTTTATTTTCACAAATTCCTAATAAAGTTGCTCTAGTCACTGTGTGTAAAAGTACCTTTCATCTTCATGACACAGGTGTGCAACATTTATTTACAAAGGGAAATCTCAGCAAAATATTCTCGCTTTAGGCCAAACTTAGTTTTTTTTTTTTCTTTTTTTACTTTTTCTCAGAATTACTCTGATAACTTGCAATCATTAATTGCAATGAAAGCTGTAAATTTCCAGAGAACCTTATTACACAACACTACAGAGAAACCCCATGTCATATAAAAACACCCACTGAAGAAAAAAATTCAGTGAAAGATTATAACCAGTACCCAAAATAGATGATAAAGATAGAAAAAAATGTCCATCATCACCAGAATATCTCACAGAAAATCATTTGCTCCTGCAAAATATTCTAGAAGAGGCACTCGGTGAACTCAGTTATTGCTCATAAGAAACCATGGCAGCCACAGTACGAAATCCAGGTTGTAACAAAACAGGATCAAACATCCCTCAGAATGCTGTGGATGACATTAAGCCCTGCTGCCATTTAGGGTGAAAACAGGAAAACTTGGATGTTACGTTTGAACAGCAGAACGGCAAGTTCTTGTAAACAAACTGTCTGACTAGTCCCAGACTTTAAAGCACTAATTGTTTCCACAAACTGACCTGCCAAACTGCAACTTCTGCCCCCTCAGTCTTCGTTATAGTTGATACAAGATGAAATGAGGAGATTGCAAGAAGCAGGGGGGACCTTATGACCACGCTGAAAGCATTAGAAAACATTAAAGCTGGGCAGACTGCAGGAGAAAGGGAAAAGAAAAAGCTTCTTTTCCATCATAGGCATAATGCCATTTTATGAAGAACAGCTTTACCACAATCGTTGTTAATATTTATATTTGAATCATTTTTTTTTCCAATAAATTTCTCAGAAAAACCACAGCCACATAGTTTTAGTAGGAATTAAGGTCTGGTGCATCAGGCTCTGTCCCAGTTTTAACTGGAAGAAAGCAAATACCGTAGAAGCAGCATGTGGGAACACACTCTTCTGCTTTTCTCAAGGACAGAAAGAAGATAAATTGCAGATTTTTGCTGTAAGAACCAGTTAGGACAGAGATTGAAATCCCAGTCTACACCTGTAGATCTGGACACCACAAAGATAACTCATGAGTATTGGCAAAGCAAACAGTAACAGTGTAATAGCCCCTGTAGTTCTGTGGGTTTTTTTTTTTTATTATCCTCTTGAAAATCAGAGAATAATAAGCATTAGTAAGGCATTGTAAACCAGCACAGTCTAGAATTTCTCTTTGTTCAATAAATACTGGTAGAAAAGTTTACTGATTAAAAAAATAAAAGAAAAAACACATTTTGTCAGGCCAAGAATTTACCTCCTTTATACAGTGGAGTTATACACAGTGACACGGCCTTTTCAAAACGCACTGTGGCCAGCTTCACAAAGTCCACCCACTCTGATAAGAAATGAATGCCATCAGTAACAAAACGAAGAAGTCGATCCCGGGTAGCTAGCAGATCTCTAGCTCTTACGCTCCCCTCTGTTACTGAGGACAAGAGTTCTGCAAGCCTTAGTTAATATTTTGACATTTCAAGGAGGAAAAAAAAAAAAAAAAAAAAAAAAAAACAACAGAGGGTAGATTATTTATAAGATTTTTTTTTTTTTTAAAGGCTCTGAGCTTCTGAGCTTCTACTTTGAGAAGGAACTCCAGGCTGCATATCATAACCTTTCCAGAGAGAGCTGAGTGAGATACACTGGCTCCTGATAGGGTGGTAACTTAAAATACACTCTTGTCTTTTTTCCTTCCTACTTTCTAATTTACATGACTCCCTACTCCATATGCTGTTTCTTCTAGATCCTGCTCTGAGACACATCAATTTTCACATCTAATTATTTGCAAGCATTGTCCAAGAGCACTAAGATGCTGGTCACTGAGGTCCACACACCTTGAAACCTGCCATTTTCCACTTCCACATTGTGTCTGCCAATTTATATTTTGCCTAAGTCCACATTGATATAAATCTTCCACGAGTTCTCTCTTCTTTTCGTTATTTTCTTACTTCAATCATGACTGAAAACATTCAGAGAATATTACTTAAGAGCTTATCCGCTTCAAATCTTGCTGTCTTAGAGGAAACTTCTGAGCCCCCTCTGCTCCTTCCATCAAAAGCACAAGTGAAATCTGTCTCCTAAAAGAGCAAATAAAACTAACAGAAGAATTCCTACCTTATCTTCTCCTTATGATACAAGAGCTGCTACTTAACTCATTGCTCGGCTTTCAGTCCCAGATAAGAGTGCAAAACATACAGAACATCTAATGGACTGCTATAGCTATGCATAAAACAAAAGATACAGAATACATGGGCAGTCTTCTATGCTCAGCAATCTTTCACTGTTTGTAAAACTAATGAAGGTAAAACATTCAGCTAGACTTCAATTCACATTTCAGGTATCTGCTTTCAAGCTAGGCAGGTGCACAAACCTGTCTCAGGCTTTCCTTCTCAAAAGCGAGTGAGACAACAGGCACAGAGGAGACAGGCTGCAAGAGGCCTCTAAAGGAAAGAAACACAATTTATCTTCGATGAAACAAAAACCAGGGAAACCTCACAGGAGAAAAAACAAAGATCAGCATAAAACAATAAAACAAGAAAAATTAACTACGTAGTATAATTTTGGATGGGCAACGGACGGGTAAAAATGCATTCCCCAAAGCAAGAAAGAAGAGTGTGCATGTAATGGAGGGCCAAGAGATCCCACTCAGGACGGGAGCCTTGGGAGGCACGCTGGTCCCGAGCTGGACCCAGGCAGCGTGCCCACAGCACCTCTTACTTGCCCCAGCTGAAGCCTCCTGCTTCTGACCCCGCTCCCAGCCACGGGTGCCATCCAAGCTCTATTACCAAAAACTGTCATTCAGAGCATCCAGTTGAAATTTGGTCTCTTAACCTTTAACACCAAGCTCTACGGCATGCACTAATAACATTTTGACTGCCACAAATTAATTTCATGAGCTTAGGGAATCAATTATCACCTGGGTTACACACACATCTCAACGTCACATAAAGTCCCCATGAGCAAAAGAATACCTCAGTTAGAAAGATGTTTGTCCTACCTTAAGAAACTCGTAATATTACAACTACACTAAGACTATAGTGGGAAAAGCAATAGAGTTTTAGATTTTAGCTAGTAAAATCATTGAACTTCGAAAGATAAGACTAAAAGTATTATTTAACCATCTCTGATTTTTAATACATTTATTAGTATAGCCATAATAGGTCATTTTTTTTTGCATTCCAATTGTAATATTTTTAGAAACAAAGAAGAGTAACTCCCATTTCCTGTTCTTCCCTTACTTCATGTGTATGCTGTTGAATTACTAACTGCAGATACCACTCATGACTGATGCCACAGCATTTCACAAGCTCCACTTGCATCAGCCTTGAAAATTTTCACTAAAGAGCCAGCTCAGAATTATTATCTGCTCCTTCTGAGGCAACAACATCCTGTATCAAAATGTGTCAAGTTAGACCGGCTGCTCTCAGAACTGCAGTTCCAAAGAAGCTGTGACTTCACTGGATCAACCCTGTTTTTTCAACTATCTGTAACTGCAAAAATGTTTGAAAATAGTTCTCAGGTAATTGTCCTCTATTAGATAATTCCAATGTGTTGTGCTGCTACTGTCATTATGTTACATCATTTGAATTTCATGTCGTGTCCTGAAAAGAGGAGTTACACAACACTGTGCTCATTTATACATTAACATTAAATCCATTACTTTAGGATCCAAGCAACCAACCTGGCCAGGCTGCGTTTCTATACTTCAAAAGTCTTAAACATTCTGAACTTGAAGAAAAATGAAATTCCATCAGCTCCACTTTTATTTTATGATTTTTACATGACCTAATCCTCACTTTTCAAGCATTTGGTGCTAATAGCACCACAGTACCAGGAAAAAAAAAAAAAAGCTACTACAGTCTCTCTAGTCTTGCAATAGGCCATAAAGCAAAGTATGCCTGGATGTAAGAAGAATCAGAGATGTCTCATGAAATAAAATAACTTGTTTTCTAGAGGAAGACTTAGCCTTAAATAAAAGGGAGAATTAAAAAAAAAATAAATCCTGATAAACAAGTTAATCAACGAAAGGAGTAACACGCTAGTAACCAGGTAACCAGCACGCTTAAATTCTCAGCTTGGCTTTAAAAGGGTATGAGAAATGAGTAGTTAATATGTACTTCGATGAATCCCAACATCCAACATGAACAAATCTTAACAGATAAGGGGCCTTTGCAAAAATCTTAACTGCCTACAATAGTGATGAAAACAAGCAATCAGACAGAGAAGACACTACCAAATTTAGTCCCTCCATTAATGGGAAATTATGTACATTTGAGTACCAATACTAGACACCAGAGAATCCACACTGACCACAAGAAAAACTTCAACAAAAGCTTACATTTAATCAGATTCAGACAGCCAGCACCACAGAAAACAAGGCTTTACCAGTGGCACTGCTCACAGTTGGCTTAAAGTTTCAGCTTACGTTGGTCCATCACTGGAAGGAAGTTGAACTTCCACAATAAGCCTTCCAGTTCTATACTGACCAGGATTCAAAAACATGTTTCCAAAGGTAATCCAGGCATCTGCAACTAAGCATTTGAAAATTTCAGGATCACTTAGAACAGCTGCTTAGCACTTCCAAAAATCCAATCAAGCACTCTAAGAAGAGTGGTTCCCCCCCAAAATAGTCTGTTGCATCATCTATCACCATCCAGTGTACAGAAAGAAAATGCAATTTTAAAACATGAAGGTAAAAGGGTGATAATGTGTTTTTAAAGCCAAAAAGAATACAGTAACTCCCCTATTTCTCCTCATACCTAGGGTCAACCTCTGAACCTCAAAGTACAC
The DNA here is from genome assembly GCA_009806455.1 of Tetrax tetrax. NCBI lineage: Eukaryota > Metazoa > Chordata > Aves > Otidiformes > Otididae > Tetrax > Tetrax tetrax. The sequence goes on from WHYT01017508.1 coordinate 487,930, forward strand.
TTTGTCTTAAGTGTTTTACTGACAAGGGACTGTGCTTGAAATAAGTCAGTCCATCATAAAAAAAAAGAGAATTCTCCAATTACCTCTACATTATCTTTGTTATCTTTATAATCACCAATCATCACTTAAGACGGGAAAGGTAGAGCAAGGTCACAGACTTTCCCACATCATACAGCCACATTAAATGAGCCCTCCAATCTAAAAGCAATACCACAAATTCATAAAGTCAGCAAGCTACTGCTCTCACAATTTTCACAAAAGGACTATGTTTATGGCAAGCTCCACCCCCCCCCAAACTTAAAAACATAGCAGGATCCACCACCTAATACCTTGCCAAGAGACGTGGCATTACAGTGAACTGAAAGCAGCTTTCAGAAGTCAAAGTAACTTGAAAAAAAAGGAGGTATAGCAGTTGCATACGTATGTGGAACATACATATCCATCTCTGCCAGGAACCGAGGTCTCGGTGACTGGTCAAGGATCTTGACAACTGGAAAAAGGGAAACATCACAACCTTCTTCTGGAAGGGCAAGAGGGACAATTCAACAATACAAAAGGCTGCTAAGTTTGACTTCAGCCCCTGGAAAGGTTATGGAGCAAATCCTGCTGGGAGCCACCTACAGAGGCTTGAAGAAAAAGAAGGTGATGGAAAATTGCCAGCATACATCTACCCAGGATGAACCACGCCGGACACATCTCATAGCTTTCTGTATTGAGATGACCAGGTCTGTGGATGAGGGCAGAGCAGCTGGTTTTGGCTTTACAAATGCTTTCCACACAGTCTCCCATAGCACCCTTAGAGTAGAGCCAAACTGGTGAAATACGGTTTGAATGGGTTAACTGTAAACTGGGTGGAAAATTAGCTTTACCATTGGACTCAAAGTGCTGTGATCAGTAGTCCAAAATACATTTGGTTGGAACTAATGATGTTCCCCAAGGGTTGATACCATGGCCAATACTGTTCAATGACAGTCCAGGCAACAGGATGGGATGCACTCTGAGCAAGTTTGGATATCAAACTGGTGAGGGCTGTCCAGTGAGTTTGTGGGATCTCCACCCTTGGAGATAGTCCAAACACAACCAGACATGGCTCTAAGCAACCCGATCTAAGTTGGCTGTGCTTTTAGTGAGGGCTGAGACCAGATGATCACCAGAGTGCTTTCAAAATGAAATTATTCTATGACTACATTTTAGGTAAATAAAAGCAAATGGAAGTGGTTAAAAGCTATTTAAATAAACTGAGACACTAGAGATATTCAAGTGTAAACAGGCCACAAACGAACATTAAAAATCAAGATGCCCAACTTTTGAATGAGTTTTAAAGAGGCAAAGAGAACAGCTGTGGACTTTAAAAGGAAATCTCTTAAAATGCTGTTTTCACAAATTTTACATGCTGACGAAACAAAGTCTTTTGAGGTAAGAACAGAAATTTCACCTGTAAACTGTTAATTGACAGGTTATGTCTCAGACCAGAGACCTCTGTCTCAATCTGCAACAGGAACTAGTTACCTGGACTACACTGCTCTTCAGGAACTAATCACGAAGTCTTTTCCTGACAGACACCTGTCTTCAAGGCATGGGAAGTGTTCTGATAATCATAGAATAGTTTGCCCCAAGCGAAGCACATACATCACCTTTCAGTTTACAAATGCTGCCCCATTTTCCCTACCAGCTCCAGATGAGCAGATGAATCAAAAAAAAAAAATCACCTAAAGAACTTAACTTCAATTTTGATAGCTGCCATTTTGCTATGCCATGTAATTAATTAACTTTTCAATATTAAATAAGACAACAGATGTATTTGTAAATAAATCTACTCTAAGAACTATCGTGGTCCCCACCACTGTAATACCTGAATCTCAATAAATAAAATCTTCTCAATAACACATTGCAAAATCATCCGCGGGTCACTTCCGCCTTGATCTATCTTGTCCACAACAAGAATGGTGAAAAAAAAAACAACCCAAAACCAGCACATAAAGCTCTGACAGCAGAACATCACCTATGGTAGATAACTCCATACGGCGATGAGCATAAGTGAGCCATAGGTACAACATTTTTGTTATTGTTACTGCTACAGGAACATACTCCTTGTTTATGTTACAGTAGCAGCCAACAACTCAGAGACACATCCCATACCCTACACCTTGTGTAGACAAAGGGGAAAAAAAAACGTAAATGCAATTCCCTCAGGACAGTAATTAAAAGGAGAAGCATGTTGACTTGATCTAATTTAGAGATTTGAGTTAGGAGGCTAAGTTGACCAAAATTTCTGTTTAGGGGAGCAGCCTAAATCCACGTTGCAGGGATGCATGCAATTCTCTTAACATCATATAGAGCCTAGAGCCTGAACTAAGGTTTCTCTAAATATTCAGAGGTACGGTGGTGTGAATCCCCCTCCCAGCTGAGTCAGAATGAAAAAAGTGCAGACAAACAAAACAGGGAAGGTAGAGCAGAAACATGAGAACAAAAATGAACAAAGTTTAGTAGAAGAATGAAGCCTAGCTAGGTATTTATCCAATTAGTTCCTAATACTCATTATTTCTAAACATCACTGCTGTCATCAGTGGCCATAGATGTTTGTTACAGCTACAGTCTTGGAATTGCAGTTGATTTTCAGACAGCAATTTTAAACTTTTGAAAGCAAGCTGCTTTTTATATGCCACTGATGTTATCCGCACCGCGGCAAAGCCACACTCACTGCTTTACACGCTCTTGTGTACATACAAGCATGGGAGCTGCTGCCACCACAGGCAAGCATGAACAAAAACAAGTTTAAAAAAATACCTCGTTCCCAAAAGAGATGCATACGATGGGGCAGCCTGAATGCAAGGGCAAGCAGCTTGTAACTTCTCATTCCAGCGTTTTAGACAGGGAATTTCCAACTGATGTTCAAGAGAACAGCTATAAGCACAACTTAAAGATCACAGGTACTATTTAAAGCACAATCTACTTTCAAGTTCTGCTAAGTGACAGATGTCAAAGCATCAACTGCTATGAAAATAATTTTAGTGTATTCAAAATAGTATCTTTGTGTTTAGGGGACTGAATCGAGTATCTCAGCCTTGTTTTGTTCTCTGAATTACTTCGTGCTGCGGTGTGAAGTCAAGACCAAGGAAAGCCAGCCAATTCACAGATAACACAGTTTACAAACTAACTGCAGAAACCTGCCCAGTTTCTCCAAACTCTAGGTTTACACAGTAACCACAAGACACAAAATCACCATCATCATAATGATCTTAGCACATCCGAGTGACCTCACCTCGCCAGGGACCTCCCTTGGGTACAGAGCGAGTTGTCTGGGCACCGAAACCGGTACGCGTTCCCCCGGGGAGAGCGGGAACAGAGCAAAGGCGAACAGCAGCAGCAGCAGCAGCAGCGCAGGCAGCGGGAGCCACCGCCGCTACCGGCAGCTCTGCCCGGATCGCCGCCTCCCCCGGCCCGCGGGCGGGCAGGAGCTCACCGGGCAAACTTCACGGCCCGGCGATGGAACCGGCTCCCGGGAAGAGCTGCTCCCGCAGAAAGGCTGAGGCCAGCCTGGCTCCCTGACCCGCCCGGGGAGGGGACGCTCTCGGCCTCCCCGGGGAACGGGGCAAATCAGCCGCTCTCCGGCCGGGCGAAACGTACGCAAAACACCATTTTAAAGAGAAAAACCCCGTCAAGGAGAGAAACAAAATACAAATAAACCTGCCTGGCGCAACAGAAACCTCGACGGTTCCTCCCCACGCCCGCCCCCTGTGCTTACGGGGCGGCAGGAACCGCCGCTTCCCCGCACGGCAGCGCCGAGGCCGTGCCGTGCCGTGCCGTGCCGTGCCCCGCCACCCCGGGCCCGCAGCGAGGCCCCGCGGGGCGGCCGGGCTGACAGCTCCGCACCGCCGGAGCTCGCCCCCCCACCTCCCTTCACTTCCCTTCCCTCGGCGGAGCCGGAGCCCTTGGGGACGAGACCTTCCCGCGGATCGGATCGGATCGGGACGTGGCCCCACTGCTCCCGGTAGCGGAGGAGCCGCGGGCCGCCGCGCCGCTTCTACCTGTTGCGCTGCCCGTCAGCGCCTGCTCCGCACGGACCGCTGCCGCCCCCGCCCCCTCCGCCTCCCGCGACGGCGGCGTCAGCGCCACAACATGGCGGCAGAAGGCGGGGGCCGGCCGGGAAGGAAGAAGGGGGGAGGGAGCCGGCGGGCCCGGGCCGAGGGTGATAGCTCGGCGCCCTGCAGCCGTGGGTGAGGGGTGGGCAGCGGAGCTCGACTGTACCCCGAGGGGTGAGAGGGCGGGGAGCCCCGAGCGAGGGGGGGTCTCAGTAGAAGACCCTCAGTTAGGTGTGTGAAGCCTAAATGAGGGGCTGCCTTGCCCTGCGGTGTTGCCTGCTCACTCCTGGCCCGAAAGCATGGTTTCTGGTTTTGTTCCTATGCGCAGCCGGCAGCCTCCTCTTTGATGCATTGATATTGCCGTGTAGGTGGATTAAAACACATGTTGTTCAAGGGCCACTCGCTGATTTTGTGATGTAAATCACTCACTGGCCACCCGCCTCAGGTGGCCTTCAGCCTTCCACTGTTTTGAACTCATCTCCAGATTTCAGGAGCAGTCTTTCATTTAATTCCAAATAATTGACAGAGATAACAGAACAGCCCTGGGACAAGAACAGGCCATTTGGAGCCCAGTTAAAAGGTCTCTCATTTGACATTTTTCATTTGAATTACCTATTAATGTCTCTTAAAACGCACCCTTTAATCTGTTTAGTAAGTTTTCCTGGTTTCAGCAGGGATGGAGTCAATTTTCCTCACTGTAGTAGTATGTGAAGAATGTTGATAAACACACTGGTGTTATGAGTTGTTGCTAATGAGACCAAGGACACTGGCTTTGCAGGTCTCGCTAATGTGCAGGTGCTGGAAGCTGGGAGCGATACAGCCAGAATAATTGACCCAAACTGGCCAAAGAGAGTATTCCACGGCATAAACGTCATGCTCAGTATATAAGTGGGGTTTGCCCAGGGAGCATCTCTCCCTCTCTTGCTCCTCTGCTTGCTGCTTGGTTTCATTTCCGTGATCACTGCCTGGGATGGGGTGTATCAGTCATTGGGTGGTGAGAAATTGTTCATTGTTCATTTTGTATATTTTAGTATCCTTATATTCTGTTGCTATTGTAATTTTCCTTTGCTATTTCAGTAAACTTCTTCATTTCAACCCATGGGTTTTCATTTCTTCAGAATTCTCTCCCCTGTCCCACTGGGGAGGGGAAGGGAGACCGAGAAACTGCGTGGTGACCAGGGCTAAACCACAACATCTGTATTACAGTGATACAGCATAGTTCTAAATGTGACTTCGTCGTGTAGGCAATACCTACAGCCTTCTTTGGAGGGAAGGTAAGTTCTTGTGCTGGACAAAACAGTCTACAGGTTCATAAAGGCTAGAGAGGATTAAGATAACAATAAACCAGATAAACATGTTTCTTCTCACAGAAAGAAAAAGATCAAGTTACTGATTACAGTAGTTAAGCATTGGGAAAGGCAATGGAAAAATCTATCAACAAAAGTCTCTAAGAACAGGTTAGGCATCTGTGAGGAGTTAGGTAAATACAGTTGATCCTGCCTTGAACATTGAACTAGGTGTCTTCTCAAGGAACCTCATGGCTCTTTTTTTTTCTATAATTAATGTTACCACCAGGTCCTGCCAAGCGAATGGACTTGGGCTGTGCACGGTGTGCCTTCTGTCCAATGGGACAAACGTCCATGCAGAAAACCAGGGAGGAGAGTTGGGAAGTGGTGCTGGGGACTGGATATGTGGTAAGGCATGCATTTTGTGCACATGATCAAAGGGAAGAGTAATCATACAAAGGGTAAGTTTTAATGTATATTTAGTTGATTTAAATTTTATATACAGTTCTGCAACTACTTTAGCTTATGGCTAGGCTAGAATATGATCTTTAGTGACTGCCATTACCTGCTCTGTTCCCTCTGTTGCAAACTCCAGCAGAAAGAAGGGAGATACCTGGAAGCTGTAACATCTTGGCTTTGAATACCACCTTAGAAGACTATGTGCAATTTCGTACCCTAACAATGTTTACAACCACTAATTACATATTTTGATATTTTGTGTTCTTACTGTTAAACATTCCTATCTCCCCACACTAGATAATTCATATGCTAAATAAAGCAAATAGTGGCTTTTAGGGTTTTTTAATATGCAGATTTGCCAAATCCGTGCATATGGAAGAAGATAGATGTGTCTTCTTCACTACTGGGAATGAGACTCCTAATATGATATTGAAAAAAACCCCAAATTGCTCCTCTACTCCTGTCTGAAAACATACTGCCATCTGAAGATAAGTTACTAAACTTATATTTTAAAAACTGCAACCAAATAGAGTGCTTAACCGTTGCCTTTGAGGTGACAAAGTGCACAAAGCAGGAACTGTGTACAGGACATTGAGATACTTGATTCTGTGAATGTGACAGATGGGGCAAGGACCCATCCGTTATTAATGTTCTGTAAGATCCCTATAGAAAAGCAGTAATGTAGCTAATTTTGAGATAATTACAGGTGTTGCCTCCTCTGATAAAAAACTGAAGCCAAGAAAACCTGCAGTACTGTGAGCTTTGTTGCCTGGGAAGAGAGAAGTTGGAGAGAATGCAAAATTCAACTGACTCCCTAGAGAGAAAACCTTGTGTAAGCAATTAGCATATCAAAGCTTTATGTATTTTTATTCTAGACAAGCTGAATGCTGTTTCAACTGCGTGACCACAAACAAACAGAGCTAATCAGAGGTATTGGAACAATCAATACCCATAAGATTAATTAATTATCAGGAGGAGGAGCAGGAGTCAGAGGCTGCTGTGCAGACACATTCAAATGCAGCAGCCCCTCTGTTTGCTCTTCCTTGTCACTGGAGCATGGAGACTGTACAGAGTTTAGTGTGAGCTATAAAGAAAATGCATCCTTAAAGTGAGGCAGAACTAACTCATACCCAACTTGAGAAGAGTCTTAGATGTTTTTTAGTGATATCTGAGGCATAAGCTAGTGTTACTTCTACTTTGACTATTTTTTTAAATTTTGTTTTAATTAGTAACTGCATTATCATGTATTTAAAATGAAGAATATTGTCCTGATTTGCTAGAGTGAAATTTGTTTCCATTCAGAGTTTGACTACTGCTTCAAAAGAAAAACTATCTACTTTTATGAAGGTGGAGTTTCTAAGGGTACCGTTGCAGATGCTGCCTTTGAGCATCTCAGAGTTTGGGGAGAAGGTATTTTGCAAGCTTCAATATGCAGTTTTGGGGGCCGATGTCAAGTACTAGGTGACATAGAAGTCCCTTCTGGTGTACCCTTCTAGCAAGGAGTGAACAGTGGCAAAGCAAAACTGCAGGAATGAATTTGTTTGTCTCAGTAAGCCATTAAGGTAAGGGAAATTACTGAATAATAACTGATGAGTAATAGAAAAGACAGCTGAAAGGAGAAGAAACTGATGGTATGATAGCATAGAGGCTTGTTCCAGAATTTGGGGCAGGGTTGTGGCACAGCAGCTACCCAGAAGAGACCAATTAAGATGAAATGTGTGGGAGAAGCAGAAAAAAAGTAGGATTTACTATAAGCAATGTCTCATCCTCTAGTATTACTATGTTATCATTTACTATCCTGCAAGAGCTTGTCATATCTGAGCCAAAACCAACCTACAACAGCAAAAGCTACTAAGATACAGTGAAGGTGGAGAAACTAGAAATATTAAAAGCAATTCAGTTTTCACATTAAGGCTTTACTTTTTAAGCATTATCTGCACTCTATCCTCAATTTGCTGTGACAGGCAATATTGCTATCTTTAGAGTATTAAGGGAAGATCTCCACTGATAGCAAAAGACATCATGAATAAAGTTGCTTAGCCTGAACTGAGTGGCCGTAGGTAATATGCCTTCTTCCCTGCTCTCAGTTTACTCCATAATATTCCTTATTTTCTCTGCTGTGCTGCAGGAAAACACACCAGCAGTGAATGCTTTATTCTCTCTGTCCAAGTCCTCTGACCAGGCAGTGTCTATGCTTGCTGACTTACATATTTCTGCAAGCATATTTAAAACATTTAAAGTTAAGCAAAGAACATAAATGAACACCAGGGATCAGTTACTGCCAAGAATAAGCCATGTTTTGCAGACAATTATTAATCAGGGATCAAGGAATGCAAAGCAACAACTATTTCTGAATGGTCAAAAAGCAGTAATCGTAGCATAGTGATCTGCACGGGTTCCTCGTGTGGTGTTCTGTTTAATTTTGCTTGCTAACGAGAGGCATTTCCTCATCTGGAGAGTCCAGCTTGTCCCAGCTATAAAGAACTACTCAGAAACTGCCACACCTGCCTGATGAGTGACTGTTCTGGCTCTTTTATTAGATTCAACTCTATTATTCATTCTAAATTTCCTTTTGTGCTTCCTATTTTTCCCCTCAGCTAATACAGAAGCGATAAGGCCTCGCTGAACGCTGCTGCTAGGTTTCATTTTTACCGCAGGATTCGACCATTTTCTTCCTTTCGAGCAAACGCTAGATACTATCTTCAGCCTAGGTCTTTATTTAAACCTAGAGGTGCAAAACACAATGGAATAAACAAAAAGGCAAGTTAATATTTACTTTCCACACCTAACACAACGGGGTGCTGCATTTCTGATGTTGATTCTGAGTAACGATCTATCAAAAAGGTATAGAAGGCACAAAGCACACGCTGCATCAAAACCAGTACTTCTAGAGATGCTGGTTTGCTTTCTGAACCAGAAACCCACACAGTTTTTAAACCAACACATGGTACACGCTCCCTATTCATTTGCGGGATTTTCTGCTACTTAATAGCTGTAGGAAATAAAATATTAATGTCTCAGCTTTGCTCCCTGCCAAGCACAGATGTTATTTTTGTAGGGGATGGAGAGTTGGACTGTATTTGTTTGAAGAGTGCAAAGGCTCCTTTGGCCAACCACACTGAAATTATTCTGAGATTTATAGAACATCTACCTAACGTAGAGAAAGTAGATTTCCAGACAGGCCAGAATGTGTTGTGAGGGAAGAGAGCACTGACTCATGCCGACTGAATTACAGCAAATAAAATGTTCCTAACTGCTGAGTAGACACAAAAGTTTTACTTGCAAAACATAGCTGCAGCGCGGGGAGTCAGAAACATTCGAGTACAAATTAATTTCCTAAGTTTCAAGTGCTGGCAATAACCCATTAGTGGCGTTCAGCAAGGTTATTTGTGGCAATTTGCAATCCTTATGCTATAATTAGTAAATAATACCTTAGTCAGCCAGAGCTGCAAGTTCATTTCAGATGCATTTGTTTCTCCACACTCATGTTTTAATGCAAACCAAGAAGCCTGTCTAATCCCAACAGGCTGGTATCCCTACCGCGTTTGCTATGATTGGATTTTTTTCCCGAAGTTTTCTGTTTTAGGTGCTAGAAACGTGTAATTAAGAACATATTGTTAGGTTACGTGATAAAAGCTCATCGTCCACAGGGAGACAATGGTGGGGAAGATCAAATAATACCCAGCCCAGCTGCTCAGCGCAGGGGCCATCCAAGGTCCGTCTCCGTAAGCCCAGAGGAGCGCGGAGCAGGAGACAACCCAAGCCACAGCCTCTGGAGGAGTGAACACCTTGTCTGCTCTTCCCAGGACTGTCCCAGCAGAACCATCAGCCCCAGGGTCCAGGTGCAAAACTTTGTGAGGTTCTCTGGAATTGCATGTTGCTTTTAAAGGTTGAATGATATAAGAAAAAAACCTTTGAAATAAATCTCCGATCTTTCAGAATGTTTTGTGAGTTGCTGTGAAAAAGAAAGTTTTCTAGATTCACCTATTTCTGGAAAGATTCAGGTGTGCTACAGAGGAAATAAGTACTATGATAAAGACAGGCAAAACAGTGTAAGACTGTAAAGTAAATTTATGATTAATAACATAATTAACAGAGTCAGGGATTCATTGACAGGGCAAATAGATCACTCTGGTTTTAAGCCAGCTTATGGAAGTCTACACAAAAGGTCTGTGTTGATGAAACACAGCAGTTTTCCCTGGCTATGACTCTTGTTTGCCAGATGCAACGCTGACAGTTTGAGGTGCTGCTGCCCTCCTCTGCCTGACATTCTGCTGGACTTTTCTGTGACATGCAACAGAAGCAAAGACAGAGAGCTGCTGCAAAGAACAGCATCGTGCAGTACCTCCAATCGGTGGCTTAAAGTTGTTGCATTCAGAGGGCTGGATCTAGTTTTGCAGTCTTTTGCCAAAATTGGGCTGATTTTTTAGATTTAGGGTTTTTCTGCGCTTGAAAGTTGTTTTTGAAGAGCGCTAAGTCCTTCAGAGCAAGTAACTTTGTAACTTACGTTGCCATTAAAGTTTAACAGAGTTCAAGTCAGAGCTGAAATCAATGGAGTGTGAAAAGAGCCAGTACTATCAGCCATTCATCCTTCACTTGAATTTTTCACGCAAAGTTTGTCTTGCTTCCGTGCTGCTTCTTGCTTTGGTAAGGGAAATCTATAACAATTTGCTGATCTATTTCGCTGAGCTTCTTTCTTAAAGGAAGCCTTTAAATTAATTTGCCTGAAGAATGTTATAATGGTTAGACTGCAGAGTCACTAAAACAGCATCTAACAACTAATTATTCTAATATTTCTGCCCACACCTGTCTATCTGCTACCTTTAACCTTCAACTCCAAATAGTTAAAGGCAAAATTACCTTTTTGTCATATCTCAGCAGTGTCAGGAAAAGGGCTTTTACTGCCTAATAAAATAAATCCATTGGCACATGCCCCTGGCAGTCCTTCCAAAGAGATACCGTGCTGCATTGCTGCAGTTTAATTTGCTTTTCCTCTTCTCCACTGGGATCATCCTGACTGATACCACAGCCTAGATTACTATTTGGCACTTAGTGTGCACATTAACTGGAGTGACAACTGCAAACGTGGCAGTTGTAACCTGCTAGAAATACCAAGTGTACAATAGCTGTGTCCCATGTTTCTGCCACGCTGAAGTCCTGGACCATTTTGTCTTACAAGGAGACAGCTCAGTCCTGCGTAAGGAGCACTCACTAGATTGAGAGGATTTAAAATCAGATGAAAGAGAAGAAACTCTCAAGAGTTAATACAGAGTCACAGCAAAGAAAAGGAGCTTTGTCACTGTTAAAAGGATGTCAGAATAACAATAGGTCCCTGGGAAAAATTGCAAGATCTACATTTAGCCTTCATCAGTGCTGGAGTGGTAAACAAGAAACACAACTTCATCAGCATTATTCCAGATCAGTCCACAGCAGCAAACTCCAGCATTGTCCAGGTTACAGTGGATAAATTCAACAAACCTGTGCATCCCCAGACTATCCTTGACTTCATCCCTCAGCCACAGAAACCACCCAGCCCATCAATTCCACAGCTATAAGGCAGCTTTGGATCAGAGCTTAGTGTAAGTCAATTTTAGGCACTAATTTATAGAAAAGTTTAGTTCCAGTGCTTGCAGAACTACTTTGTTCACAAGACTCCCAACATTTTTCAGTACAGAAGATGAATAATGCTTGCAAGATGAATGGTGCTTATTGAATTGTTACTTTAAAGTTTTCATAATCCTCTTTATTCATTCTGTAGCCTTGGGCTTTACGTAATGTATTCCATTCAGAACCAGTGTTGAATAAAAATATGTTTTAGTTGCTTTTCTCTTGGGTTTTTATGTTGTTCTTGCTGTAATGGGTGCTTCACAAATGGAGCTTTTTCTTCACAAGATTTCTGAGGCAAGTTAATATTAGCATCTTCAACTTACAGGTGAAGGACAGAAAGGTGGAGCAATTTAAGCAGGAACATTTCAAACATCCGCTATTTTGGGATATTTCTCTTGAGACACAAAGGCCTTACTTGGGGGATGTGCTCTGTGTAGCTGTCGTGGTTTCATTTGAAGCTGGATGTGTTTTCTTTCCACACAGCCCATCACACAGCACCACAGAAGTGAAAGGCTGGTACGAGCTGCAGCACAGCGCTTCACCATGCAAAGCAATTTAAGCCATCACTTGCCACAATCCCACCTTCCTTCCGTTCCCAGCCGTATGTTCCCCTCCCCTCGCACCAGTGCTGGCACCTGCCTGACTCCTTCAGTGAGCTAAACCTAGAGAAAGGGATAAAAATGTGCAATTGTTTTTGACAGCAAGTTATGGAATAAGCTTTGTATTTATAATAATGTATTATTATCATAGAATTATAGAATGGTTTGGGTTGCAAGGAACCTTAAAGATCATCCAGTTCCAGCCCCCCTGCAAGGAGCAGGGACACCTTCCACCAGACCAGGTGGCTCAGAGCCCCGTCCAGCCTGGCCTTGAACACTTCCAGGGACCCACAACTTATCTGGGCAACCTGGGACAGTGTTCTGCCACCCTCAGTGTAAAAAATTCTTTCCTTATATCCAGTCTGAATCTGCTTCCTTCTATTTTAAAACCATTACCCCTTGTCCTGTCACAACAGGCCCTGCTGAAAGAGCTTCTCCCCATCTTTCCTGTAGCCCCCTTGAGGTTCTGGAAGGCCGCTATCAGGTCTCCCTGGAGCCTCCTCTTCTCCAGGCTGAACAGCCCCAACTCTCTCAGCCTGTCCTCACAGGAGAGTTGCTCCAGCCCTCTGATCATCATTATAAAGTGTATTTATTTACTATTAGTCATTTTAATTATACAGCTATTATTGACATTATTTAGAATGTATTAAAAAATATCTATAATTTTGAAATTTATTGACAGGTTTTATGAACTAGAGATATAATGACAGAAGCGGGTAGGTTTGGATGACCTAGGCACAGGCCGGGAAGCACCCACCGCGGCAGCCCCCGCCACAGGCAGGCCCACGGCCCGTCAAACACATTTCATTTCTACGCATCGGTGATCAATTAATTACCAGCAAAATGCCTTCCGCTTTCTCCCTGCGGACCCTTCCCCCCTTCCCCTCAGACCACATCCCACGCCCTTTGCCCCTTGACCTTTCCCTTCGCATCTGCCCTTTGCCCTTTGCCCCCCTCCCCCCCCGGCTCCTCAACGGTTAACCGCGGGGACACGCCCCCTCGCCCTCATTGGACAGCCGTCCTCACGCCCCGCCCACCCGCCCGGGGAGGTCTGCGCCTTGGGGCGGGGTTTGCGCTGGGTCGGGGGTGGAGCCTCGGCGGGAGGGTCGTCGCGCATGCGCGCTGAAGCGGCGGCGGTTGCGCGGCTCGCCGCCATGTTCCGGCGGCCTCCGCGTAACTTCCGCGGCCGGCGACGCGTGGCCTCCAGCGGCAGCAGCGAGGAGGAAGACGCGGAGGCAGCCGCCGCCCCTCCTTCGCCAGCCCCCAACCCTGGCTCCGACGCCGAACGGGAAGCGGAGCCTGAGGAGGGCGAGGGGGACGCCGCCGCAGCCGCCGCGGAGGGCCCGCTGCCCTCGGAGGAACCGGCGGGCAGCCCCGGGGGCCGGGAGGAGCCTGGAAGGGCGGTTGCGAGCCGAGAGCCTCGCCTCGCCGGAACCGGGCCTGCACGGGGAGGAAAGGAGCTGCTGAGCTTCGGCAGCGAGGAGGAGCGGGAAGGTGAGGGTTCGGCGGCGCCCCCCGCTCCGGAGAACCGGCGGAGCCTCGCCCACCTCGGGGCCGCGGCCGGCACCCGCGCATCCCCCCCGGCTTGGGGAGCGGGGGCCGGGCTGGGAGCCTGGATGAAAGGGGCTGCGCTTCCGCACCCTGCGTTCCGGGGGTTTTTTGGCTGGGTGAGCGCCGGGGGCGCAGCCGGTCACCTCCGTGCCTCTGCGCGTGAAAAAAAATTGGGATAGTGCGTTAGGGACAGGGCTGCTGTGAGGGTTTGTAAGAGAAATGCCTGTAAAGGCGCTTTGAAGATGATGCACGTCCATGTGCTTCTGAGTGGGAGGCATTTAAAAGCTTCTCAGAGCTGCAGAAAACCCGAGAAGACAAGGAGATAGCATGTGATTCCATGAGTATCATAGTTAATGACGATCTAGCTTAAATAACTGAAATTTAAATGTTTGATTGACTCTTGTGGGCTGTTTCTTTGTGGCTGATGACATAAAGCCACTCGGGGTGGCTTACAGGACTCACTTTGTGATGGCTGCAGTCTGCAAAAGAAACCAAATACATTTCAACACTACAGTGTTGCTATATCCAGGAGGCTGAGCTGCACAGATTTGGCTTAAGAAGAGATGGATCTTGAGTGATAAAGCTGTGGAACTAGTTAGTTAGACTTAATGCAATCAGAACTTCAAAAAATATTCTGTGCATGCATAGAGATGCATGCATTTTATATATAATGCATATATATGTGCACATACACTGTTTTTCTTCTTAATGTTACTCAGAATAATTTTGTTTTATCTGGATAGACGAAGAATCTTTTAAAATTAAAAAGCCATCCTTTAATGAAGTAACCTTTAGAATTCAGAAGAAGGAAAGCCTGCTGCCTGCACAGACAGAAATTGAAGAAGGCAAAAGTAAGTACTTTTTTCAGTTAAATATTTTATGGAATACTCCTGAAAATACATTACAAAATCTACAAATTGTGATCTACAAATACTGCTGTTAGATGTCTTTTACTTGTTAATAGAACTGAGGATTATACTTATAATGTTACCGTAGAGATTTATAGTTTTAATCTATTTGTGCGTAATCTATGTATTTAAGCTACTTTATGTATAAACTTTTGTAGTTTAAACAAGGGCTCCCTGTTCTAAATACAGTTTATAAAGTCAAGGAAGGTGAATCCAAACATGCTGTGGGCTATCAGGATGTTAATCAGTTGTCTGGGAGCTGGTATAATTGCTGTTGCGCATGTAAAAGTGCTCTGTGTCTCTGAAGGACATTAGTTTAGGACTATCCCACAGCTTTGACCCAAGAGAGGAGCTGTCTTGTAAATGAACATCTTGGCGTGTAGTAAGACCTGACATTTTTTGATGAGGACAGATGGAGATAAATAACTGACCAGTCTTTGATGCAGCAAGATGTAAGTAGTTACTGGTAACCACTTATGGCGCATCAGATTCCAGCAGCTGAAATTGAAATAATGAATCTTACTTCTTTTTTTCCCCCCTAATACAGAAATCTGTCAGTTGGAGCCTAGAACTGGCAACACCAAAGGCACTTGCGAAGAAGAGGAGGAGAAGGAGGATGAAAGTTATTCTTCACTAAGTGAGGACTACAACAGCTCGCACTCTGAAAATGAATCCAGCTCTCCACAGGGGAGGAAGGATTTATCACCAAGTTAGTTTCCTGGAATTTTTTTTTAAGGAAGTTATTTTACAACATTCTTTGTTTGATGTATGTAACAAGATAGGTGAGATGAATCTTGCTCTTCTTAAATCATAGGCATCTTGTTTCTGTTGAATCAGAGCTACACTTCTGGAAGTACAGCGACGATTCCCCGATACTTTTGGTTGCAGATATTTGTTTTATTTTTGGAAATGTATCAGAAATTATGACCATTGGTTTCAGAAGAAATGTAGCAAAAAAAATCCGGTTTAATGATGCATGATTGCCTTCATGTGATTAAAATTTAAGCTAATTTCTGCTGTCTGATTTGTAAACCTTGGGTTCTTCTGTAAACTCAGTGAGTTTAGTAACCCATATCTTTTAAGGAGATGGAAAAGAGGACGGGTTAATGGCAATTTATTTAAAAGAAAAAATAAGTCTGAACTTTTAGATTGAACACCACTTTTTAAGGATGCTTTTCCATCTCCTTATATTCCCCATGGTGAACCTAATTGAAAAATATGTTGTGTTCTATATTCAGAATTGTACAGTGATATTGAAAGTGGTGATTATTGACATTAGGACTGATACAGTGTTGCTTTTAGTCTTTTGCTTAGATTTTCTTTCCCTTCAACGCAGGTAATATCCCCAGTGCAGCTTGTATTGATGCTGCTCGGAGGAAACGTCACTTAGCCAGGACGCGGGGCGATTATCTTCCACTGGATGTTTCACACAGTCATCAGGTGTCTCGGAGAAGAGAAAGCAGCGATTTGGAGAGTGAAGATGAGTCTGAGATGAAGAATCTGAACTTTGTTCCTCAAATGAGAACTCTTAGGCAGAGGATGACCGAACACATGGGTGAGTTTGTGCCGTTTCTCCCAGTGGTTTGTGGTTTTACTGATGTTTGGAAGAATGTGGGACTTGCCCAGTGACGAGTGAGTGTGGTGCAAGGCTTTGCTCCTCGGAGGTCTTGGCAGCAGGCTGTACAGCTGATGCTGGATGTTTATATGGAACGTTAATCTGGTTTGTCTCACTAGTGTGGCGGTGCAGGATGCTTTGAGAAACACTTAAAAAAACGATTTTTAGCCTTGTTGACTGCAAAAAATTGCCGTGTAGGAGGCACAGCATTTAACCTAAATAAAGTTGCTGTGGTGTAAGATAAACCGTCCCACTGAAGTCTTCTAAATTCTGCCTCCTACTTCTGGTCTGGTCTTCCTAGTGCTCCCCTTGCATTGATATATGGATGTTCTTGAAAAGGGAAGACAAGACCCAGCAACCTGGCCCTTCATGAGTGAATAAACCTATTGCATGCAAAGCATATGTGCCTTTTCCATTTCTTTTTTTTTTTTTCCCTCTTATAGCTGCTTACAGTTTTGTTTATGAAGCACTGTATTACCAGAGTTGTAAACTAGTTTTCTTTATTATTTGAATAAGAGTTACAAGGAAGATGTAACTATGAGCTCATCCTGCAGCTCTAATTAATGCTAAAGAGGTATTTGTGTGTGTATAATGCAGCATATATTTTAGAGCACTCAAGGATTTGCTGTGTATGATGTCACTGTGTTATAGTCTAACTGTACTTACACTCTTATGTACTATACACAGCTTTGCTTTGAGGCATAAAAATGAGAAGTTTGTGCTTCTCATACTGCAGGAGGAGTACGTTGGGGAAATCAACATTGGTGTGAATTTTACGGATTCCACTAGCTGTTTCCAAATCTTCCTTGCCTTTCAGTTTGGAAGTCCTCCATCTGGTTTTTTAATCTGGTTTTTGAGCATATCACTTCCCAGTAATGGTTAGAAGAACCATTGTTGCTTTAGAGGGAGGAGAACATGGGAGTGGAAAAATAGATAAAGGATGTAATTACACTTAATGATTGTTTTCACTTCCAGTGTCTGTGAGTGATGAATCAAGTGAAGATGAAGCACAAATGAAGTGGGAAGAACAGCAAATAAAGAAAGCTGTTAAACTCTCCCAGGTGACACATGCTTTCCTAACCATTGAAAGATGCTTTTTGCTTGATGCAGGAGAGTTTGTTCTGGAGTACTGTTGTATCTCCTGCCTGCCCTTTCCTTAGGTTTTTAGAAGTTACACCCTAATTCTTCAGAGAAGAGGCAATTGGAGATAGGGAAGATGGTAATGGAAATCTGTGATCCTTGTCTAGCTGTTCAGAAGTAGAGTATTGTTGTCTACCTGTGTGTGATGGAAGACTGTGAAAAGCAGAGAATAAAATTCTGAACCCTAATTTTTTTTGCTGTCATGCAAGAGATTTGAAAGCGAGAGTATGCAAATACTACAAATGTCAAAAAGTTGCAAAGCAAAAATGATTCTTTTATTATACTGAATTTATTTTATGTGGCAAGCTCTTTTTACAGCGCAGCAGAATTCAGGTCTTGTTTTGAGTTTGGTTTTTTTGGTAAAAATAAACTGTGTATCTTCTGATGAGCTGCAAGTCTTTTTCTGGCTTGAATCACTCACTCACTAGGAAAATCTGAGTAACCAGTTCTTTATTTCAGGATGGACAATTATTGATGTTTCTGCCTGTTAAATGGGAGTAGTTAAAGGAGAGGACTGGGAGAAAATTATATCTTTCTGCTGCTGAATTTCAAATCCAGTATAATTAGTGTTCTTAGGTACTCATACTCGTTTCTGGAAAACTTAATTTCTGCTGTTCAGGAATCCGCAACAATTTTTAGTCACGACTTGATTGCTTCAACTGATTCTGTTTCGGCCTTTAGAATGCAAAATGTCTTTTAATTTATAAGCTGAAATTCAGTGGAATCCTTTTTTAGTTATAACTAACGTGAGTTGTTGGAACGAAAAATCTCTTTTGGCCACTTTGTCAGAAGGTAGCGTCCATATTTATTGGGCAGGAGGAAATCAAGGTTTACAATGAGAAAATAGAATATTAAGTGACTCTTATGGCAAATGATTTATCATAAATATATTAAAATAGTTTTAAAAAAGTGAAATATGAATAAAATGAGATATCGTCTCCACTTGGCTGTAGTTTATTTCTACGTTTTATATTCAGACTTGGTACTAGTGAAATCTCAACTGTCAGTAGAGAAGCATTATATATCACCGAAAGCTATTAATATTTGCAGAGCAAAACAGCCACTTTTGTACACTAAATTATGAATTACTTTGTGCTGTTTATTTGTGTATGTACTACATATTTTTACACAACACATACATGCATTTTTTTAATACTGTCTTTCTCTTGCCTTTGTGTTGTATTTTTCTATACAACACTTTCTATATTTGATTTGATGATTGAAATGTGTCTTTTGCGGTATGCCTTGTGTATTGAATGATACATCTTGTTGATCTTTGGAGGTGTGGAGGGAAAACTTGTGTAAATAGTGTTTTAAATATTAACAATTCTTGTAGGAAACTTACGATGATGTTTCCCTGCATAAATCTCAACCAGCTAAACCCAAGTTTGATCCGTCTGTTTCTCTGCCACCTGTGGACTTGGAAATTGTGAAGAAGCGACTGACTGAAAGGTAAATCCTGCTCTTATGAACTTTAACTTTTGAGTTGTCTGAATTTTTGTCACAGAATGAGACATGACAACTTTGAAGTGTTACTCTGTTTCCAGAGTATTTGAGGATTTTTGGGTTGTTAGTTCATGTGTAATATGCCTGTTATAAAGCCCATTAGAGTACTACAAATTTTTAACTTTACCTGGCAATGCTTTGTTGCAGGGGAGCGTTTGGGAGGAAGCAGAAGTGTGATATACGTAAATGTTCTTGTGCTACCTGTCTAATAGCTAGTGACAGCTGTAGACGTGAGTTCCTAGGTTTTATCACCTGGTAGCAGCAAGAGTCCTCAGTTAGTTTGCATTTAGTAGTGAGCACAGGATGAGTGCTTGTAGGAACTGCTGTCCCAACCTAAGGGAACTTAGGTTAAACTGGTACGGGCGTACTGACGTGAGCTGTAGGTTTCCCCAGATCATGTTGGGTAGAATCCAGTTAATGCGATACCACACGATTTGGCTTTTTATGTTTTTGGGAAGTATGGTATATTGAGGGATCTAGGTAAAATGTCAGTGGTGCTTTCAAAACTAGCACCACATAAGTGACATTTGAGCCTCCAAAGCATGATGCTTGTCCACACCTCATGCTTCTGCAAATATTGGCACGGGTAAATCTTTCAATCAACGCTGCTTAGGTCAAATGGAAGTACTATTATTAGCACAGGCAAAGATTTTGTATGGGATTATAATGCAAAAAATGCTTTGGGAATGCATCAGCTGTTAACTTGGCAATAGTTTTAGTTGTCTGAGTTGTTTTTTTTTTTTCTTTTTTCTTTTTTTTTTCTTTTAGGATAACATCATTACAGGATGTGCACCGTGCCCACCAGAGGGAGTATGAAAAATATATGGAGGACATTGAAAGTTCAAAGATGACTGTCCAGGAGTTAGAGAAGTCTTCGGATGCAGCTCTGAATTACAAATTCTACAGGGCCATGAAAACTTATGTAGGAAACTTGATAAATTGTTTGAATGAAAAAGTATGTATATTTTCCTTTTTTTTAAATTTTTTTTTATTTTTTTAGATGATAAAGGTGCACTCTGTCAATGAAAGATTAGGGGTTTTTGTTTGGAAATGATGAGGGACAGCACTCAGTTAAAAATCCGTTCTATCGGAAATCTTAATGTAACAGGAACCAAAATATAGGGAAAACAAATCAATCCTCACCTGAAGTGATGATTGAGCTAGTGTAGGTATACTGACTTCAGCTGTGATCTCACCTAGATTCTGTTGGATGAAAACAAAATGTTACTGGAGAGAGTTTTCTGCAGGTGTAGCAAACAGACTGCACTGAAGTTGAATGAGAGGTGGCACTTAAATTCACTTTTGGAATCTCTCAAAGTGTTTTTACTCAGGGTTAGCTAACCTTGTGTTAGGTTTGAGTTGGGATTGAGTTAGCAGGGCTCTATGAGAATTTGTCTATTATCAGCTACATCTGTTTCTTGAACGGCGAACCTTGTGTATTTAAAAGGACGAAGACTGGGAGAGTGGATGAGCTGCCTAAAGTTTGGCCTCAGTGAAAGTAAACTGCCTTTATCCTCTATAGATAGTGCTATCAAGTTTAATTTATGTCACTTAATTGCATTGCAATTGTGAATTTCTTTCTGTAACTTCAAAGAGAACACGTGTTAGTTAATGAGTACATTTTCTTTAATGGCTAGTGGCTCAAAAGCAAACTGAGTGCATCAGTACTGTCCTGTTGAACACTTTTGTATGAAGTCTTAGGTAGTCCTATGATGAGCAACTGGCACTTAGTTTGTGTTTTTCAGCTTACAGAAAAGACTGAAAAGCTCCAATGACCAGGAACGTACTTTTCAATCTGTAATACTTTTTCTAATTTCACAACTATACTGAAAACCCATGGAAACTGTTTTCTATTCATTCTTTTGGGATTTTAATTAATTAAAAACCTGATCACTGTTTACTGTATTTCAGCTGAAATACATTAATGATCTAGAATTGGCTGTACATGTTCTACTTCAGCAACGAGCCATGAGAATACTGGAACGAAGGCAAGATGAGCTGAAAAATGAATCTGCGTATATTCAGCATCTGACAAGTTAGTATGAAGTTGGAAGTTATTTTCTTATGGAAACATTCACTCTTTGAGCAGAAATATGCAGTTACTTTTTGGATGAAGTTTTTTATTTTCTCTTTTGATCTCCCTTCCCATTGTCAGTGGGTGTGCTCTGTTACACTTCAGCTGAAATGCTCACCTCAGTAAGGCCCATGATACTGTTTTTCTCTGGTTTAATAGTGAACATAACATGACCAAGTACTTTGTCAATTTTTAGTTATTCAACTCAGCCATTTCCCATCAATGTTTAAGAGAGTCGATTTTTTTTTTTTTTTTTTTTTTTTTTTTTTT
>WHYT01017508.1:532894-568515 GCA_009806455.1 Tetrax tetrax
CGTAAAACAACGCATAATGGACTGACCGCGACCCCCATTCCCTCTTCCCCCCTGTGCCGCTCGGGGGGGGAAGCTAGATCATGTTAAGCTCGGGAAGTGGGAGGGGTGGAGGAGGTTATCTTGTTTCTCTGTCTCATTATCCTGTTAGTTGTAGTAATAAATGAATAGTTTTCCCCAAGTCGAGTCTGTTTTTGCCCGTGACAGTAAGGATTTCTCTCTGTCCTTATCTCAAACCTCGAGTCGTTTTTTCTTAAATTATCTCTCTTTTCTTAAATTATCTCTCCCTGTTCTCTCGGAGGGTGGGGGGAGTGAGAGAGAGACTGCGTAGTCTGGTCCGGATCGGGGCTAAACTACGACACCCATGCAATGGAGAGCTGTTTAACGGCTTTCGAGCACATCAGTCAGATAATGAAAGTTCCCTAAGTTATCCTCCGCTTTCCCTCTGAAACATGCAGCTCCTACCTTGTTTACAGGAATTTCTTCGTGGTCTAAGCGAGACACGGGTTTCATATTCACATCAAAAGTACTGTACTCGGGGAGGGCATCTCGCAGGTACATCAAGTTGTCATCCAGCCTCTTCTCCAGCTTCAGAACCTCGATCGCTTGGATTCGAGGATTGTACAGTTCATAACATATTTCAACACCTTAGAGAGAGAAAGGCTCGTTTAATGAACGAAATTCATTAGAAATGCTAACACCAAATTAGTATTTCTTCAGGGTTATACATTCCTGTTTTATTAAAGAAGAGCTTTTTACTTATACAGAGCACTACCAAAGACAGTGCTCTACGCACATGTGATTGTACACGTGCACTGTGTCCGCACAGGCAAATGCAGATTTCTTTGTTAAGCCAAATCTTCG
The DNA here is from genome assembly GCA_009806455.1 of Tetrax tetrax. NCBI lineage: Eukaryota > Metazoa > Chordata > Aves > Otidiformes > Otididae > Tetrax > Tetrax tetrax. Next base: position 533,756 of record WHYT01017508.1, read on the forward strand.
ATAACAGAACGGCTTAAAAGGCATTGAACGGCTTGAATTTAAAGAAAACTATTTTAGGATTTAAACTTTCCTCAATTTTGGTTACAAGGGCTGTTACTGTCTATCTCATTGTACGTGAGATACACACACAACCCTCCCGTGTTTGCTCTCAGAACATCAGTGTTGGCATCGCCCCCCATTTTGTCATAAAACAGACCATGAACCTCTTCTCAAACTCTCTTAATCTGTTGCTTGTTAAACGGCTGATGCGCATGTCCCCAGTTAACGCAAATAACACAGCGCTCCAGCTGGGCTGGTATTTACACGGCTAGCAGCAGAGTGCCCAGGCTCAAACATAAGCACAACCACAGTGGATGACGCTCAGTCTCCTCAGAACACAGATCTAAAAATCATGAAGTATGCAGACAAAAAATTCCTAAGCAGTCCCATGCCTTCAAATACATGGCACAGCAGCAGCTCTGCGTACGCAGTTTTAAACCTGCAGTATTCCCTAGCAGGTAGGCTCCTGATTTCACTTTAATCTACTGCCATCCTCTCCACCAGATATCCCTTCACATGCAACTTCCAGCGCTCCTCCCGTAACATTTCTAGCGTCGTTCCTACAGTTCAAAACCAACCTTGCTCTTCTATAACGTTCCGAAGGACAAAGGTAGCGCCAAGTCCTTTTCCTCCTCTCTGGATGCAGATGCCTACAAAGCGGCTGGCTTTGTCATTGGCGTACGGATCTGCAGTAGTCACAGCGAGTATACTGCCTGCCAAAAAAAAAAATAAATTAAAATAAATAGACTGTTCAGGTCAATACATACCAAAGTGTGGGAAGAGAGTCAGACAAAGTGCATGCATTTAGGTGCATGTTCAAAATGTTTTGTTTTCCATGAAAAGTGCCAGAAACAAAATAAACTTCTAACGTGCCCTGAATTAACGTAAGTGAAAGTGATTCTACAGGTGAAGCTTCTTCACCGTTACACCTTTATTTTTCACTCTTCATTATCCAAATTGAAGACAAATAATCTAAAGTATTTCGCTTCTTCAGCTTTACTGGTAAACCGTATGTGACAGTGCCAGAATTGAAAAAAAAAAAAACACGTAAGAAACACATTAATATTATAATTTTAACAGAAACACATACTAGCTGATCTAACTGTCATGTTCTACGCTATCCTACAACGTGCAACCACACCTTCTAACACCCCACCCACGTAAAATACTGACGAAATTATGGAAGTTTTAGTGCTGTTACTGACCAACATAGAACTCTGGGATGTTGAAGACTTTTCTTCTCTGTATCATGTCCTTTCTTTCTATATAGAACTTGAGAGGGTCTGTTCTCCCTCTAGGAGGTATAAATTCAGGGCTCAGGAACCTGTAAGAAAATAGAAACTTTGAAAAGTGTAAACCAAAACCATTTGCACAAAAAGTGCTACAGAAGTCCAAGTATTTGGCCCAAAAATTGCTGCCTGTTAACCACCAATACCAGCTGCCTTTCCGGAGATATGAACTGCAGTTCATTAAATTGCTAATTTTTTTTTGTTATCCAAAAGGTTTTTTGTGGAGTTTTGTTGGGTTTGGGTTTTTTTTTTTTTTTGGTTTGCTTTGTTCTTCTAAGCAGATTATTTCAAAAGCAATAATAAATGCTGGTCTCAGAGCAGCTGACTGAAAGAGGACAGTTCAGTTACCGCTGTCAGAGCTCAGGAGCAGGTTGTTTCATGGTTTAACTGTAATCCATGTGACAGAATACTTACTATTTGATGACTTTATAGTGACACACACAATCTATTACCAGTTTTTACAAATTGATTTTACAGGAAACACCACATAATTGCCCTTTTGTTTCAGAGAACCTTAGAGGGACTCTTAAAACTATTTTCTGCTCTGATAAATGAAACCACGTCGAAGAATTTGCTCATGTCCCGGGACTCAGTGATCTGACTGCTGAGTTAAAGGCCGAACAGGACAACGCATGCAGCAGCACAAAGGTTCTGGCTCAGGAGAATGAAATGTCGACATGTAGCTCCCTGTTCTGTCCAGGGAACACACTGCATTTCTTAGAAGAGCCACGCAGACTCTTCACTTTTTAGAAACACTCTAAAGACAGAGTGGAAATTTTTATAGTCTGATTTTTAATACCTTCTCCAGTCCTAGGCTGCATACATGCTGCAGAGTTTGGGTTTATTTTTGGGGGGGAGATGAACAATACAGTACTATCACTCCCCTTCCAGACTCAGCACTGCAGTTCTAACCACCGTGTCATTTAAAGCAATGGAAATGGGTCGAGGTGACAACAAAAATACTCAGAACAAGAGCTGTTTCAGGCAGGTTACCAGTGATGACATCAGCTCCATTTCACAAACAGTAATCTATGTGATCACAGCTGATCTCAAAGTCTAAGGCAAAGGCAGACACAGGACCCATGTCTCTGTCACCTTGTGCCATACTGAAGAGATGCAAGCCTTTAACTGAGAGAATCAGAGAATGGTTTGGTTGGAAGGGACCTTCAAAGGCCATCCAGTCCAACCCCCCTGCAAGGAGCAGGGACATCTCCAACCAGATCAGGTTGCTCAGAGCCTCATCCAACCTGGCCTGGAATGTTTCCAGGGATGGGGCTTCCACCACCTCTCTGGGCAACCTGGGACAGTGCTCTACAACTCGCATTGTAAAAAATTTTTTCCTAATATCCAATCTAAATCTACCTCCCTCTGTTTTGAAACCATTAGCCCTTGTCCTATCACAACAGGCCCTGCTGAACAGCCTCTCCCCATCTTTCCTGTAGCCCCCTTTAGGCACTGGAAGGCCGCTATCAGGTCTCCCTGGAGCCTCCTCTTCTCCAGGCTGAACAGCCCCAGCTCTCTCAGCCTGTCCTCACAGGAGAGGTGCCCCAGCCCTCGGATCATCTTCATAGCCTCCTCTGGATCTTCTCCAGAATCTCACACATTAACCCCAAATTTCCAAGTGTTTACTGCTATACATTTTTTTTCATGTTTCACTGCTTTCAGGAACTCCACAGCACTCTATTTTAAAGTGTTTTAAACATATTTCAACATAAATGGCCCTTGCTAGAACTTTGCAAATGCTTTTTGTGCAATAATGCCTCGGGGCTTTAAGGAGGTGCTCACACAATTACCAGGCCCACAGCAGACTCGAACACAAGCCCACTGCGATGAGCACCAGGACACCCTACCTCCTCTCCTCTCTCTGCTTCTGCTTGTCAATAATGACGGGCTTTGGAGGCGGCTGGAATTTTGCTGGCTTTCCATCGCTGTTAACTCGATTCCCCGAGGAAGAAAAACACCCTGCAGAAACAAAAAGCCGTCCGCGTTTTCAAGCTGAACTGCCTCCAACAGCCGCCCGGTTCGAGATCCCAACCCCGCAGAGCGGGCCCGGGGCACCCCCCCACCCCACCGAGGACACCGCCACCCGCCCCCGCTCTCCGGGCAAAGGCCCCGGGGCGTGCAGAGCGCCAGGGCCAGGCCGCGGGCTGAAAGAGGGGAGAAGGGGGACAGGGGGGGTCCTCACTGCCGGGCAGGGCAGCGGCGAGGCCCAGCACCCCCGCGGGGGCACTCCGCGCCCACAGCCTCCCGCAGGAGGCTGCCATGGCGACTGCGGCCGCTTCCGGCTTAGCCGGAGCATGCGCACAGCCCCTGCTACGGCGAGCGCAGCGGGCCAAAGTCGTCCCGAGCGCGAAGCAGAGCTGTTTGCTTCGGCCCCCGCGGAGCTTTCCCCCACCGAAACCTGGCAGAGGGACGGTTCGGTTTACACCCGAGGAAAGGGCTATGGCACCCCCGGGCCTAAAGCAGGCGTGGCGGGGGAGAGGGCCGGGTGCTGCGGCGCTGGGTTCCAAGCTGGAGCGCCCAGCGTGTCACTGGGCTCACCGGTGGCGAGCTGCCAGCTCCTCGGGGCGTCAGGAGGATCCACCGCAGTTTATTAATGCTGGCTTCGCTGCACTGAAGTGGTTATATGGTTTCCAGAAACACCTGCCTGTGTGTTTTCATGATAGAAAGCCTCTGATAATAGTTTTTTTTTTTTTTTTTTTTTTTTGGACTTTTGATATCTCTGCCCATAACTCGGATAACTTGCAGCCCCAGTGATTTCACCACGGTTAGTTTACAAATGAGTACATACATTGGTATTGTTGAGCTGCTTTGAATATATTTGTTTCAGTCAGATTTCCTCAGGCATCAGTAGCAGCCTGGATTCAATTAGCAGCTACACAGGCAGGAGAGAGGCACAGTTTAAATGCAGAGTGTGGAGCTGCTAAATAACACCCCACTGTTTAAACTTCACAGAAATTCACTTTAAAATATGCCTGACCCCATCAAGTAATTAGATCAATCACCTTCCCTGGGATGTTCCCCCAGCCCCTTTTATTGGTGGCAGCTGACTTTGTAGCCTCCCTGAGCCCCCACATCCACCAGAGTTATTTTCTAATTTGTAATCAGCTGGTTGGTTTCTTAACTGTTGCTTAGAAGATGATACTGTGTGCAGAAGACAAGCCACAGCATTTCTCGATATCTGACCTGACAGAGAAGCGAGTTAATAATTGACATGCATGGGACAGAAGAGGGCACTCTGACCCTTAAAATAATAATAATAAAAAAATCACTACCAACACGGCACACCACTTGAAGCAAAGATTCCTTCTCAAGGTTATTCCTTTTTAAAGTTCTTGTCACTGCCTAAGCACTATTAAAAAGTGAGAAGAATATATCTCGAGGGGTATGAGGAACAGAGCAAAAAGGGGTGATTCCAATAATTTAATGGTGAGCAAGGAGATCCCAAAACAGCTGTAAGGACATGTGTAGTTTGTGACTTGAAAACTGCAGATTTGTGGCTCACAGCTGTCTTTGAAGAAGAGAATTGGATGTTTCAATGTAAGGGAGCCATTTCTAGCTCCTTGGCTGGCCACTGTTGATTGCAGCCTAACAAGACCATTTTGACAGCCTGGTACTGCATCGAGCTCAGGGATTCCCAAGTTATTCTAGGTGGATGTCACTTCACTTGAGGAGAAGTGAGGATGGAGGGCCCTGGACCCTGTGTCTAGTTCCTTTGTGGCTTATTGTGGCACCCTGACATCAGGGCACCACTGATTTGCTTGGTGAAGCCGGTCAGGTGTGCCCCAGCTTTCCATTTTTAAGTGCAAGTGCAGGATATCAAGGTTGACTTGCAGATAGCTGTTTTCCTTAAGATCTTCTGTTGTACTGTGTGAACTTCTTAGTCTCATTCCTGTTCTTGAGTCTGTTTTTTTTCAGGGACAGCTTTCTTGAGTTTGAAATACAGGTACAAGGGCTTCAGCTTGAGTTTCTCCACTAAGCAGGTCAAATAGAGCAGAGGAAGGGCTGCCTTCCTACTTTTCTTACATATAGAAAAAAAATCTGTGAAAATATGAGTCACTTTACAATCACGAGTTAATAATTTCTGTAAAATGCTTCTGGGAGTAGGATTAAATTCATAAAGACATCACTGTGCTCAGGTGATCTGGCAAAGATTAAACAGACTTTGGGACTTTTCTGAATTAATTCTGTTTGAGTTGAGCATATTTATAGTCCCCTCTGTCAAGTACCGGGGAACCCCACCTGTGCTTCCCTACTACTGCCATACAAAATGTATTTGTGACTGCTTGCCCAACTTCAATTACAACCCCCTATTACTAAATTTGTGTCTTCCTCTCAGGTAGTTATGGCCAAGTCACTGTTTATGTTCTTTTTTGATATCTTTTTGGTAAAAAGTTTTGCCCAAATCTGCCCAGGAGGAGCAGGGATGTCCCATAGAGCATCCTAAAGGTGTGTTACCACAATGCCTAGGCAGTTGTGACTCAATCTAGGGATGCTGTGCCCTACAGGAATTTTTCATTCTCACCAAAATGCACTGTAATTCCCTGTTTGATCATCTGAGTTTCCCTGGGAAGAAAACCCAGACAGGAAGAAAATAAATAGTGCTTAGCCTGATCCCCTCCCATCTATAGAAGCAGGATGGGACTAAGGTCTTCCATTAAATGTCATCCCCCGTGTTACTGTCTTTGAAGTCTCTTCCAGTATTTCGAGATCCTTCTTAAACTGTTTGTTTGAAAACTGAATGCGGCAATTCAGTAGTGCTAAGAGTCATCCCAAATACAGAGATAACGGTAGCTCACAGTCTTCAGCTGTGTTTATATCCAGTACCTTTTGGCCACAGTATTGCATTGAGAGGTCGGGTTCAGTTATCCAGCTGGATATGCTCCCACCTCCATCCTATTTCAAAATCAAATCTCTTTTGGCATAGATATTTCAGTGACCTCTCTTCCTCCCCTGATGTTTGTGTCCTTGCAGATGTATCAATAAAGACAATGTATTCCCTCTCAGGTCACCAGTATAACTGATCCCTCTTGGACCTACGTAGAAACACCCTTCCTGAATGATGGTTCTGCTCATTAGTGGAAAAAAGTCAGATGTTTAGGGACTACCCTGGGATGAAGGAGTTTTTCTTTGTGTTTTCCTTCACCCTTTCTTTTTGACTCTGAGCCATTCATTTTTGCTTTCTGTGTTTTAGCTCAATTTTTTTTTTTGTAAGCAAAGCCAAAAGAATGGACCTTCTCAGACCATATGCTGCTTTTGGCCAGATAGGGAAAGCGTATACATTTCTGATGTGGAAATGCCCAACAACTGTACTGGTGTTGGCTCAAAACGAGTTTAGAGACAGCTACTTGAGGCCTAGGACACATCTGGGTTTGTATTATACTGAATGTATGTTAAGAAATCCCCAAACTTGTTAGTAGCGTTGGGGCAGCGCTTTTACTTTGAGTCGTGTGAACATGGGCAGGCTACTTCCCAGCTTGAGCTGACCTGCCTACCTGCATCTAACACATGCTGTCTGTATTTAACCTTCTCATCTCCCCATGAGGCCAGGAACGCGATGCTTCATCCCAGTGTATATACGTGCATCAATCTCTGCAGCACCAGGATAAGCCATCACCTTCGGAAACAGGCTGTGTTGCAGTCTAAAATCCCAGGTATTTCTTCTAAGTGCCTGAGGCTTGCTGTAGCAGCCCCAACGCAGCTGTCTGTGGAGTGTCAGAGGGTGTGAAGAAGGGAGGGAATTTTCACGTTCCCTGAGGGGACTTGGCTGTCTTTTTAGAGGAAACACAGCAAAAGGTGATAACACCTGCTGTTATTGTTATTATGTCTCTAAACAGAAAGAGATGTCTATAAGGGACTCAGCTGCTCTGGAGATGCGGTCTGTTGTGCATTCAGGGTTGAGAAGAGACAGTTGGATGTCCTCAGATTCCAAAAGAAATGACACTGGCTCATGGAGGGCCTTCCCCACCTCGTCCTCACTGGGTGTACAGAAAACACCCATGGTCACCTCCTTCTTCATGTATGGGAGTGAGGACTACTGTCCTGGTTTCAGCAGGGATGGAGTTAATTTTCCTCTCAGTAGCTGATGTGTTTTGGCTTAATACAGACCTCAAGGCTTAGCACAGTTTGGTTTCGGTTGGATTTGAAAGTGGAAACATTGCTTTGAATAATTCATTTCTAAAACCTTACTTTGGCAATGTCTTCTTGAGAAATGTGGTCCAGAGTCTGCTTTTGTCCTAGCTAAATCCTGCCCTTTACAGAGCAACTGTGAAGTCATTCATAGTTGCTGTAGCCTTACCAGTGGCTGGTGGAGCAGACATAGCTCCCTTCAGACTGAGGGGACACGTATATCCCGTAGTCCAGGAGTATCTGAGTCCTTCAGGCTCTCTCACAAAACCTTGCCAGCATGGGCACAAGGCAATGGATTGCTCTGTGTCCCGTTTAGCCCAGGTATCAAACCAGCTCTATAAAACACTCTAGAAAGGTTTGAGTATAGTGGATTTTATTAGAATATTTAAGCCATCTGATGGCAGGTCTAGTCTTTCTGGAAGGTTCCCTTTAAAGAGACATGAATTGTTGGTTAGCTTAAGGTGAGTTGACCTTGATTAAAATTAATTATCGAAGATATCCCAAAATATTGCTTAAAATAACCTAAGGTGACAGACCCTTCTGGCTTGAACAGCTGTTCATTAAGGTGGCCATCAAGCACTCACATTTTTCACCTTACTGTAGAGCAAGGGAGGAGCAGAGGGAGAACTGTTCTTCAGACACAGTGTCCTAGCACTGAGCTTGGAGAAGCGATGGACTGGAAAATACTCAACTTGTTCTGTCAAAACACTCCCAGGCCTCAATCATTTTGAAGCATACATCCTGTTGGAGCCACGCATGGTTAACCCTGCCAGACCAGCTGCATATTCTCCCCTTCTCATGCAGCTGCTGGAGAAGTGATTACATCTGCTCCCCTGAGCCCAAGGCTCCTGGAGGGCCTCTGGCAACGGGCATGGCTTCCATGGCACATCACCGCTGTGTTCGTGCACACCTATTTTCTTCCATTTCCTTTTCCTTTTGTTGCATTCCAGCCCTGAAGGATATATTGTTGTTGTATAACCTTTATGGGAGAAGAAAAAAAGCAGATGCTGATGACTTCTATCAGGGTGCAGGCAAGAAGTGAAATATAAGCTGGTCTGTTGGCAGTTTTGGCGGTGCCTCAGTAGATACTGACCTTATGTTCAGAGTCAGAAGTGTCTTTAAATTCCTCTTGGAATCTGGTGTTTTCAGATCATTGAGAATCATAGAATCATAGAATGGTTTGGATTGGAAGGGACCTTTAAAGTTCATCCAGTTCCAACCCCCCTCCTACCGTGGGCAGGGACACCTTACACAAGACCAGGTTGCTCAAAGCCACATCCAAGCTGGCCTGGAACACTTCCGAGGATGAGGCATCCACATCTTCTCTAGGCAACCTGTTCCAGTGCCTCACCATCCTCATAGTGAAGAGAATTTAAGATGTGACTGGTTTTGCAGGTTCTTTTGGGGTTTTGGCTCTCAGCTGTATCCCCACTCTGAGTTTCCTATGGGATGCCTGGCACCCTTAGAAGATACAGAAGGAACAGCAACACTGGCTTATCTCAGCATTCATGAAACACTCGATTCTCCTTTTTCTGATTCAGAAAGAAATTTTTAAGAGGAATTGAATGTAATGTGGAAGCCAATGTTGAAATTAATCTAAAGTAGACTCCAGTAGTCTGTGTAGAAGGCAAGTATATCATTGCTTCAGAGCTTAGACGACTGAGACGTTATGAGTTTGGAGGAGGATGAAGAGTGTGTGACAAAATAAGCTTAGGTTCAGTAAATGGTGCCAGAGGCCTTTCCCTTAGGCAGTGAATTCTTGGGTCCTCTTGAGCCCTGTGTGGGTCCAGATGCCAAGGGGTGTCTGTGTCCCTGAGTTTCCACAGTGTAAGTGATGGAGAGCCAGTCTCTGGAGCCATCTTACAGAAAGAAACACAAGAAACGCCATCAAACAAAGAACTCATTGAGCAGTACTTATGTCAAACTGAAAGACAACTCTTGGGTTGGAACCTCATTCCAGAAATCAGAGATAATGTCCTTCAGAAACAGTCTGGAACATCTTGAAAACATAAAAAAAAATGTCCCCATCCTATTTCCTGAGATGCTTAAAAAAAATCTGTCAAAATGGATTGTGAAAGAAATCCCATTCATCTTGAAAAGCAAGTGTAATCTAAAGACTGATGAGTGAACTCCCAAGTACCTTTACATTTCATAGAGTCAATATTTGTTCTTCCTCCATTTATAACCCCATTACTCTTTCTAGGTGGGCAGGAGATTTCAAAGGGGGACAATTTGTTTTTCTTGATGAATGCATTAATGCTAGTGGTTTGTCATACTAAATTATACCTACTATCACAACCTGCTCATGCAGGAGAAAAAGCAAGACAAAAATTTATGATCAAATTGCTCAAAGTCACAGCTTCTTATTATTTTAAACAAAGCAAGCCAACTTCTGCTCTTTATTACTGTGTGAACAGTGAGTAAACTGAGGAGAAAATGCGACCCAATATCCTTTGTTTTGCAAAAACCCTTTAGAAATCATAACACTATTTTCCATTACACTGGTTCAACCACGTGCAGTATTATTGCATGAAGACAGGTGGGAGAGAGAAACTGCTGCTTTGTTTTACGTCTCACTTAGCTTCCCCTGGATTCACAGCAGGGCTTTCACCTGGGAACTTTACGAGCTTTGTGTCTCTTCCTCCTCCTCCACAGAAGGAAAAACAGTTATGGACATTGGCTTCCTAAACCAGCTGAAGAAGTCCTCGGCTCTCCTAGCTATTCCTAACACCATTTGTGGCCATCTTCTTTTGGTGAAAACCAAACTGCCTCAAAGCAGCACTTGAGAATGGGAGTCCTTTTAATGAACACAGCTGCTTTTCTTTTAATGCCAGAAGGTGCATTTTGCAGCGGGAGGGTTATGTGGAGGCTAGCTGGTGTGGTGTGTTGGGGTAGGTTTAGTAAGCTGAAAATAAATTATTTTGCCTGTCACGGCAGGAAAGAAGGTGGTTTGGCTAGTTAGGTATGTCCAAGATGGTGTTGGCAAGTGAATCAAGAAATTATCAGCAGTGTAGTAGTAAATTGAAAAGGTTCTCCATGGGGAGCAGCATTTCAGGTTGAGAACAGCAAGTTGTGCATGAAATAGCACCCAGGGGATAACTGCAGGACAGGGCAGAGAGCAAGCACCGGAGTGGTGGGCAGGGGAAGGCTGGGAGGGTGATGCTGGCTCCTCAATCTATCACAAAGGTCTGGTCTAGCAAAAATCAAAAAGGGGTTGGGAGCTGGGTGGGCTCTAGTCCCTTTTTACCTCACCTGAGGAATTTCTGATGCAAGTTACTTGCATATAGAAATGGCATCTTTTATACTGGTCCCATGCAGTTCCCTGTTGCATGCAATCACTAAAGCAACGATTAGTGCACCCAGAGCTCTGCGTGTACCACCGCTCTCAGTCCGGACAGGGCCTAGCCTGGTGAGCTCAGACATTTGCAAATCTCTTGTAAGCCAGCTGTGTAGTCTCCTTCCTTCCTCTGCATTCTTTGTAGCTGGTGCAGTAAGTAACGTTACTGTATTAGGTATCAGCGATGTGTCTTCCAGCCAACTGCCCAGAGTGAACAAATAGAGTAAGATTTCAGAATGAGCTTCTGCAGTGGGAAGGGTCTCTCACCCGAGAAGCAAGTTAACTGGAGTTGCCTAATGCCAGTGTTGTGGCTACAGAGTGCAAAGGTTTGAGTGGCTTGAACTTCAATGCTATTCTAAGTTCCTTAGGCTGTTTTAGATGACATAGTCCAGCACTGTCTGAAATGCCCAGCACACCTGGACTTTGTCACTGGATAGTCTCTTGAGACCATTGTAAAGCAAATAACTGGCAATATTATTGTCCTGAGTACTTAATTGCGTGTGGAAGCGTACAGTTACTCTTGAAACAGTCCTTTCAAATAGAAAAGATTAAAAAGGGGGAAAGAAAATGTATTTTAAGCACATGTGAAAGGAGAACATAAACCTGTTCTCGCAAATGGCCAACCTAGTCCATTGTTGAATTTGCACTGATGCCAGTGAAATTACACTTGAGATTAATTTTACCCATTCAGCAGAAAGGCATTTCCTCTGATTCCCTTTGATTTCTTACCAGTTTGTGATCTGTAAGCCAGAGGGGTTTTTTTTGTGTAATCTGCTGTCTGTACAAAAACAAGGGAAATACCCTGTGCCCCTAGGCAATGATAAGCCTGAGGCGAAAGCTGATCTGTCCAAGTTATGCTGGAAAGAGATTTGCTCACTCTGTGTTCCTCACACGTTCTTCAGCTCTGCCTTCCATTAGACCTGTCCTTTAATAAAGAGGGCACTAGAGAGTATTAAGTTTCAATTAAATTGCTTTTCTGCAATCTAGAATTGTTCAAATCGATCCATGATCAAAGATGTGAGGGACTGAGAGAGCTGTGTTGTTGGTTCACTCTCACAGGAGAGGACAGTCCCGGCCCTGAACCAGGGAAGCCAATAAGACTTTTTTCGTTGACTTTACCAGCTCAGACATGAGCCCAGTTTATGCTGAATGTTCCCTGTAGGAATGGTCTGTCCTGCTAACCTCTGTAAGTAGGTGGGAGCACGGCAGGTAGTGGCCTGGGCTGTAGCTGTGCTGGAGTCTGGAGGTGGGATTGCAGGATGCACTGTCATTTCTGGGCAGCTCTAATCAGGCCTGCTGAGGTAGCAAGATGCAGAAGATGCTTTGGCTTTAGCAGACAGTGCCAGTCTGTCCTGGGTACAGGGATATTTATTCAATTCTTAGCCCATGCCGCTGTGTCTTTGCCACAGCTATTAAGAACACCTGAAACACTGCTGGGGCTTTTAGCACGCATCCTCTGGCCATGTTCATCCTATCAGACTCCAAAGTAGGATTCTTTCCTGCCTGTTGGGAATGGCCACAAGCCATGCTCAGGAACTGTCTGGATGCCAGGTGGCCTGGGTCAAAAATATACTGTAAGCAGATGAGCTGCAGTGCCCGTGTCCGGATCCTTGTTTGGTTCAGCTTATTACTACAGATGTGGATGTTACGCAAATGCTTCATGGCTATGCTTGGAAACAATCAGTCTTGTGGGAAAGAAGGTCTCTGGCCATGAAAACTGGCTTTCCCAGTGTTAGTGTCCAATGTCAGTTATAACAGTAGTTGCAATAAGGATGGGGTGCGATCATGAGTAGAGGATGTGTGCCCATGAGGGACAGGAGGATCTGGGGGAGCGCTGAAGGACTCTTTTGTTGTCCCTCATGCTACTGCACTTGGATGCCCTCAAGGTGGAGTCCACAGTAGTCATGAGGTTTGGGGTAGGTGCTTGTGGTATTATGTTGAGAATCATTTTAAGGATGAATGTTGAGATGATTCCCAGTTTGTATCAAATTGCATCACGGCGTGTTTCTCCCACAGGATAAGCAGAGAACTTCCAGACAAGTAAATCTGAGCAAGAATTCTGGTTCCCGTGGAAATGAATGACAACGCAAGTTACCTGTGAGGGTCGCTAGTAAAACAGGACATAAAAGGAAAAAAAATTGTGTAGATCAAATTAAAAAAGGTCTTTCAACCCGAAGTGACTCACACCTATGCAGCAGCAGGATAGAGGCAGTTCTCCCTCGGTTACCATAGGTGAGATAATAGAAAAACCATACTGCTGCTCACATTGAATCAGCTGGGATGTCTTTGCTCTTCAAAGCAAAAACCATCTAGGTCAGAGATAGATACCATCAGGTGTAAAATTCAGCCTCATACCTAACAAGCACTCCACACTAAAGGAAAAATAGCTGTGGCAAAAAAAAAAAAGCCAGTACATACCATCATCCAGTTGATGGAGAAATCTTCACAGGAAACCTGTTAGGAGAGGACTAATGAGTTAGGTCAGGTGGAAGAATAGTTTGACATTACAGATATAAGAAGACAATGCAAGTCCAGAAGGTCTCAGTGAACTTCAGGGTCTCAGCTGGATGCTGTATGCCCACATAGCAAAAAATCTCAGGGAACAACATGCAAACAGGTAGGAGAGATGAAACACAGGGAAAATGAAGGATCCAACTGACAGCTGAGGAACTCTGATCCTTGAAATCCTTGTCTCTTGAAATTCTTGTCTCTTGAAATCCTTATGTCACTTGCAATGGCGCACAAAGATGAAGTATGATGATGATGCCAAGTCTCTGTAGTTCTAGTACAGTGGTTAACCCAAGAACATCCTGTACACAACGCACCGACAAAACCCAATTGGTTATGCTGGTCCCAGATGAAGCACCAGACTGGACAGTATCCTCTCACATAGAACATGGCATCACTATCCTAAGAATGCCAGCTGAGAGGTTTCCACATGGATTACTTGGTGCAGACATGAGGAGAAAGTTTTCAGCTTTGTTATTGATGACTTTGTAGTCTCCAAATATATTATTTTGGACATTTTTTGCATATTGGAGGATTTTACCTCACTCTGTACAACATTTCCCAATGTTTTAGTGAAATAAGTGCATCACTTGGGGCCTTTGCTCTACACAGAATTATGTTAAAGCAACACTCTCATTCCAAACCTGTCCCAGTATTTAGCAAAGTCCCCCGGGATTTATATTTGTTTTGTAAACTGGGGTGATTGAGTAACACAAAATGTGAAAACTTCAAAGGCTTATCAGTTTGAATATTCTGCACAGCTGTTGTTTAACATTGAATATGGAGGCAGGGGGAGATTTTACATGTGAGATACTTGGTGTTGTATTGCAAAACTGCATTATGTGAAGTCCTGTGCCTTCACATTGATGAAAGCAAACAGCGCTTACTTCCATGAGTAACCCCATCTGTTTCCATAGGACACTCTTAGGGGAAAGATCAAGAAAAAAGAAAAAAAAAAAAGATTAAAGAGCTGTACTATGCTGGGAAGCTCTGCTATTTTATACTTGAAGCTCTGTCCACTCAGTTTAGATATATTTCTATAGGTATAAATGCAGATATACTTTGTCATCAATTTACATTCATTTATAAGGAGGCAATGTGGCCAAATGGAAAGAGCTGTAACTACACTTGAAGATTAAAAGTGTTTAATCTTTTCCCATCTCTGACAGTTTCCCCTGGCTGACCTTGAAAACGTAGTGACCTCAAGGGTATGACTGTGCTTTGTCCATGTGTGAAATGGCAGAATGCAACAGTGGTCTTTTGGAGAGTGCTTTGAGACCTTCCAGAAAACACAGTGAGAAGTAAGTGATGTTATTGAGGTTCAGACAGCAAGACTCGTCCTAGGACATTTGTACGGATAAACCTGCTTGTGACTGTGTAAACAAACATGGTTTCAACCCTACATATGGTCCTCTGGCTGTCTTCTAGAGGTAGGAAATGTGTTTAAGTATACACAAACGTAATATCTAAGAGCAGTCTTTCTCCACGGTTACTCTCTGAAGAGAAAGAGAGCAAACAATCATTCCTCCAGGCGAAGCTGTAATGCTGAACTGCATCAGTACGGGCCTTTTCCCGCTTCTGGGTGGCTTTTGGGACAAAGGATGCAGGAGATTGTGTATCGTCATATATATTATTACCTATTCCCAGGAGACATATTTAAAGGCATGGTTGAATTTCAAGGACTGTTGTTCCATTCGTGTCCTCTTGATTCATGTTTACCCCATGAGATGATCCATGACAGAGGGATCATCCTTTGTCTGTGCTGCAGTTGGGACAGGTGGCCTCTTCCCGTTTGAAACACACAGCTGATGTTCCCACATGCCCTAAGGAATAAAGGCATTATGGAGATGGGCTTTGGCTGAATTGCCTGTTTCTCAAAGGCCGAGATATCTTTTTTTTTTTTTTTTTAAGCAGGATCTGCTTTCTGCTTTCCTTTTGGAAAGCATCTTTACAAACTTGCTTAAAAACACATGTGACACTGATGTAAACTTTCTCCCCTCTGGTTTAACTTTATTAACTATAACCTAAAGGGCTGCTCAAGCACACTTCCCATGTTTAGCCTTAAACCCTTTGTCACCAGAGGTTTTTTTCTTTCTCATATACTGAGTCAGCCAAACCTAATTACTCTTTAATCAGTAAAATCAACACCTGCTAACAGGGTGGGCTCTTTTCAGCAAACAGTGCTTCCCTCTTCCACAGCACTGATAAATTTCCAGAGGCCCTATTATTTCTTTGTCCTGCTGATAAGGAGCTTTGACTGATAATCTGGTAATGGCTATGGTTATCTCATGCCTATAAGGCAATAGTGGTGAATCTTCCTCTTGGCAAGGACAGCAGAACTAGGTGAGGCAAGAATTATAGGTAGATGCTAGGAGCAAAATGTCCTGATCTTTTCTCTTTAAAACTTAGGTCAACCCTGGAAACTATGGGTCAGAGAGGTCTGGCATGTGGGATTAAAGTCTCAGGTGAAATAAAGAGTAAGGCAGCTCATAGAAGTTCCTGGTCTTTGATCTTGCTTAGGCAGTCCTTTTTAAAAAAAAAAAAAAATAAGGTGGCAGGATTGTCTGCAGAGAGCAGGGACCGGGACGGGATTGTACGGAGCCTGCAGGGCCTCAGGGTATGTCTGTGCTGTCAGGTCAACCCAGAGCCACGGCTGCCCTCGAGAGGTGACTCCTCTGCACCTTCACTGTAGATCCTCAGTGTGTGAAGAGCTTAGATGCAATTCAGGTCAGACCATCCTCTTATTCACATGGGCTGGGTGGATGGGGTGTGGAGAGGATTCAAGCTCAAAGTCAAGATTTCCCACCCTACCCTCGTCCTCAGTGTGTCTGGTTGGAACTTGAGCAAGTGGCAGCATGGACGGAAAGCAAATGAGGCCACAGAACTTGCAGGTCCCCTTGCTTTTAGCACACAGATCATCCCAGAACAGATTTCTGGTGGAAACAATGAGCGTGGAATTCATGGCAGCACTCTTGAAAATGTCTTTCATATGTAATCTGACAGCCAGTCTGATTTTCATCTGAGAACAGATGAAACATTGTTAGAAATTTCAGCAGAAGAAACTCCTTGCAAGTGTGCTCAGCTCTGCAAAAAAGCCAGAGAGTTTTGGGCTGAAGTCTCTTATGCTTATTTTCAGCTCTAAGGTGAGTGTTTTTGGAAAGTTTTACTTATTTCTGTGTCGATGAACAGGACAGAGGAGTGAAAAACAGTTGTGATTTTCCTTGGATGTTCCTAGTCAGGTTATTTTTGCTGGATAGATGCTGTGGCTTTGTTCAGCAGCTGTGTGTGTGCCTGTCTTCATCTCCCCTTTCCTGGCAGCACCACGCAGTCTGCTCTGTAGGTTTGTGGAGATCTATACGCAGGCTGCTGAAGGGCTGGTTTTGTCTTTGCCTGTGAAAGCTATCCCCCAGCTCTCTGCACCATCACTCAGCCTCTGATCTAGCCTACGTATGTTGGTTATGTCTGTTATTTATAAGCAAACTTGTGCCTGAGCTGCAGCTAATGCTGATGACCAAAGCCTGTGATCTCTTTGTACCCAAGGAGAAAAGCGTCCGCCAGCCCAGTCCACCTCTGTGCCCCCAGAGCTCAGGGCGAACTTGATCAGGTAGCATCAAGTACTGGATGTGTTTCCAGGTGAGCTGGAGCCTTCCTTCAGCTCTGCAGGGTGAGCAGTGCTCAAGTTAGCAGCTAAGGCCATGCTAGTTGGAGGTTAAAGCCATTGCTGTGGAAGGAGACAGGTCTCCTGGGCTTGAACACTTCAGGTTACGATTGCATGAAGATCCTCTGGTGAGCTTGATGGAGGGGAGAGGGGTCCAGTGGGATGGAGGGACTGTGGCACGCCTGGCTGCTGTCAAAAGGAAGGAGGATTTTGGACATGTGTGCTGACACCAGTTCCAGTCCTGCAGTGAGGTCCGGGACGGTTTGACCCCTGGGCCTTTGCAAAGTCTCCTCCATTGCAGGATTACTCTCAGTGGTGGACATAGCTGAAGAACTGTCCTGTCACCAGCCTAGCAGGACACCACTGCTCACACTGATTTCAGCAGCAGCTACAAATACCCGTGGCTCCAAGAATCCCTGGGAATTCAGGCAATTTGTTTTGGACTCCTTCCTTTGAAAACACTGCCCATCCTTCTGTCTGTCCGCACCGGAGAGACAACATCCCCGGGTATGTAAACCAACAGCAACCAGGCTTCTCCAAACCAGCCGCCCCAGGACAGCTGCACGGTCATAGCCCGCCGCAAATTTGGGGGAAGCGATGGCTTTTAGGACCCTGGGACCGCCGCCAAGGCTCAGGTAGGTCCGTCTCATTCGTCCGCCTCCCTCAGCCGGATCCATTCACTCCCAGGGATGTGTGTGAGTGTGTGCCGAATGCTTTTCCTTCCCCACCGCTGGCTGTGAGCCTTCCAAGCCACGGGAATAACACAGTTCTCCTGGCAATGAGGAGCGCCGGATTGGGGCAGAAAGCGCTTTCCTTTTCTCTGGAAGAAAACGAGCCGTGAGGATACTTGAGGATGTGCTGCCCAGATGTGTCTCCCACCTCCGCCTTCCTCCTAGGACTCGTGTGCTTGACAGCTTTCAGCAACTTTGCTAAGACTTCTGCAGACTTCTCAGGTAGGGGAGAAAACACAAATCCTTCCGTATGCTGGATGGGAACTTTAAATCAGTGCTCAGGAGCAGCTCGGGGCAAGAGGATGTGAGCGGGGCTGGGAGAGTTCTGTGGGGAGCAATTTTAATCTTTTAAAAATAAGCGGATAAACAGCATCTTCCTTAAGAGGATTTTGGATTTGCTAAAAGCCTCTCTCTATAACCCTTAGCAAAACTATTCCAGCAGAGTCAGTCTGGGAAACTTTGGGAACAAGTAAAGGAACGGTGTTAACTTGTGAAAGTTTGTAGCAGGTTTTGTGCTTTGTTTCTCTGAGAAGTGGAAAGAACTAGATGGGGAAACTGGGAAGGTCTAGGACATAAATTAAAGCTAACAACATAGCAAGACCAATTCTTTTTTTAATGGGCCAGATTCCCCTCCTCTTGACATCCACCTCCTGATGGCTGCAAAAGCCCCTGCATGGAGATAAAGGAGATGTTACATGCACAGGATGAATTATATTCTGAGCCTATGTTTGCTTAAGCCAGGAGAAGTGTCTCATTTCTGTATAATTTCTGAGTCTAAAAATGTTCATAGCACTTGTTTTGTGTTGTGCACAGCAGGTAAATACATAGCACTTTGAAGGTACGGAGTCCCGTGTAAGTTTTACAACTACGTACAGCTGCACCAGTCACTTTAAAATCACCACTCTGCCTCTGTTCTTTGTGGATGTGTGTGTGGATCAGAGAAAATATAATAGGTCTCATTTTACACTCTGCTTTTGGGTTATTGGTTCTAATGGGGTCTCAGGGTGAAGGTCTAGTCTGGCATATTCTTTCGGTGTGTGTTGCAAACCTCTTGCAGTGGGTAAGAGCTGCCAGTTACAGTTTGCTGATGAAAAAGTGTCATTTGCAGGAGCTGAATCTCACCGGATTCTGGTTTCAACACATCATGACGCTGCTGCTCGCTGCCTGGGAGTGCATGTGTCTGTGTGCTGTGAGAGACTTGTGTTAGAAAGGAGGAGCTTGTGGTGGAGGGGGGCAGAATATATACCTTCGCTTGAAGTCTTAATGGGAATTGAAGGGGGCTGACTTGCTTGTGATTCAGCCTCCTTCGGAGGCAGGTCAGTCCTGGGGGCTGCCATTCAAGGCAGGTCTGCCTCTGAATGGAGAGAACCGAGGCATTTCCCTGTTTCTAGTGTGTTTTTATCACTTTCTTGGCATTGAGCTTTCTCCGTGCTCCTCCTTGCAAGCAAGTTAATGCAGAAGGGGTGCATGGAGTGGGCACAACTGGAGTTAAAGCTGCAATGAGGAAAGTTCTGGTCCTTGTAAGATATAGACAGAAAGTTTGTCCCAGCTAGGCCAAACAGCTAAGCATTAAAATGTGCAAAAGTGTCCCAGAGCAAGGGTACTTCATACTGTGTGTGTGATGCTGGCAGCGTAGGCAGAAATTGACTTTTTTTTTTTTTTTTTTTTTTAAAGGATAAGAAGGTTGCTGGTAACAAAATCATGTGTTCTGCAACATCCAGCTGTGCTGTCACACTTTGGGAGAAGAGGGGTGGCTTAAAACCCTGTGTACCTGCGTGGCGAGGCTGTACTCTGAAGCAGGGTCTGTAATCTCAACAGCACAACCTCCCGTGTGTTTCCACAACTGTTAAAAATCTTCCGCCAGATCCAAGCTATGTTTTCTGATAGCAGGCTTGGCAAATGTCCCCGGTCTTGTTGGACTGCGTGTACCTTGCAGGACAGGAAACACAGTTTGCTGCAGGAAAGGGCTGTACCCAGTGTGTAGCAGCTCAGATATGGTTTTGGAAGTTCTGGAGCTGGGTGGCCACAAGAAGAAAGGGAGTAGGAAAAGGTAGGGTATTTCCCAAATTACACCTTATGCTCTCCCAATGCATTTTGCAAAGACCCTGTTCGTCTCCCTCCAATGCTTGAGGGCATGCACCATGTGCCTTTCTGAAGGAGTAGGGGCCCAGATAACTCTTCCTACCTGATGGAGCATCTTCTTTGTCACTGTTACCTCTATATATGAATTGTCAGCTGGCCTGAGGAATGAAAGGGGGCCGGGGGTAACCTTTTAACATAACCTGACCGTAATGGTTTCTGGCCACTTACATACTTTTTCTGTATTTTGATGTGTTCTGGGTTTTTCTCTGGCATGGCTGGAATTGAGCAGGTGAACATCTTTGGGGAAGCCTTATAACTTTAGCATATGCCATCCCAGCTAGAGGTGGTGCATCCGAAACATGAATTATCTGCATCCTAAGGAGATGAATGGATTTGTATTGATCATCGGTGCTGAGGAATGCAAGGCTTGCTGTGATCCCATGAGAGGTTTCTGCAGCAGTTCCACTGCTGCCCACATACTGGAAGGAGATGACATAGCTCACTGGAATGGAAGGGCTTTTCCAGGTTGCAAATAGCAGTATTGTCCAGAGACAGCAGCTGATGCTCTTTGGAGAAGAATGTTGGTTGTTTGTTTGTTTTTTTTTTTAAACTCAATCCTATAGACCTTGTTTAGCAACAAATCGCCAGCTTCTCAGCTTGGTTTGACTCAGCGCTGCCAAGGAGGTGCTGCTGTTAGTAACAGGCCATGACTTTTTTTGTAATGGGCCGGACACAATGCATAGATCCAGCCCTGGAAAGAAAGAGCTCAGAGATGGCCAGTCTTGAGCTCTAAGCAGCACTGATCTGACTCACACACTACAACTATGCAGCAGGACTGGCTGAAAGACTTACCAAGAATTGCACACCCACCCATGTCCCACTCTGCCACTGGCTGGGTCTTCAAGATGTGTGTCTCTTGGCTGCAGGAAGATTTCTTCTTTACACAGGTCATGAGAAAGCACCCTGAAAAGGTAAGCAGAGGTATGAGTATCTGGATCACTCAAGGAAAGCAGAGGTAGAGCTGGTGGAGATCTCCATCACTTTGGCTCCCAGGCCTCTGTGAGGGCATGGTCTCACACTGCGGCTCCATCCCTCCTGCTTGAACAGCTCAAATGCCACAACGTGAACATGATGAGTGCATGTCCTGCTGGGGACTGGTGCAATCTGAGATGTAAGAATTAAAATTCCTTTTAAGCGAAGTATTTGAACTATGTGAAGAGTTTTGAAGTTGTTTTCTTTAATAGTTCTTTAAACATCCATGTTTGCAGGAGGGCACGGGGGTAGGAAGGAGGTCCTTGGGGAGAGAGTGGAGTTATCAGGCACTTTGCAGCCACTTCATAAGAAGGCCTGGACTTTTTCCTCTGTGGCTGCTCATAGTATGGGCTCTTGAGCTAATCTCATTCTGTGATCCGTTCTTGTGCTCAGGACTGTTTGAAGGCTCAGGACCTGGTGTCATGATGTGTCACGTACCCCTTATGTTCAAGGTGATGCTTGAAGACTGTGATGAGGTGTGGGGTAAGAGGCTGATCTTTTGAGTCTCTGTGCTTTAACTATAAACCCTTAATCCTAATCTTAATCCTAACAAGGAACTCTCCAAAATCCCTCCTTGTTGATAAAATTTCAGCTTTGTTTTAGCCCTTTTCTGTTTGTGGTGGGAGTCCAAGGCAAAGGAATGACTTGTGCTGCCAGAGGAGGCTATGCCATAGCTCTTCTGCGTAGGCTCTGGGAGGCAGAGATCCATGTGCAGTGCACAGAGTTTGCTCCGTTAATGAAAATGGACCAAAATCAGTCTTTGGTGCTAACCTAAAATGCATGCATTGAAAACTTAGTTGAAAGCTTCATCAACAGCTTGTTGCCCCTGTCCCGTGTGCTGTCTGTAGCTCCAGCCATGGGATTCCTGCCTCTGAAGTTAATATGTGCAAACACATGTTGAATTCTGCTCTGCCCACTGCCAGCTAAGGTGACCATTTAATTTCCAGCTGCATGCCTGCAGGGCGTTAGGCTTATGTAATTATGATGCTGTGCTCCAATTCTATCCCCTCCCTCAATAACTTTCCCATTCATTAGCTAATTTCAGGCACGTTGAACAGAAAAGTAGTGGCATCAGACCTACAAAATTGCTGCGAATTTCATGTTAGTGGAGACAGATTCCTTCACTTCTACTGCAACACAGAAAAGGCTGGGCTGTGAACATAACCATTTGCAAACATCAGAGAATCTACTGCAGGGACTTATGCCAAAACCTGAGGTTTCTAGGCATGGAAATAGCTTTGATGGGAGCTCCTGCCTTTTCTGACAGAGAACCCAGCTGCAGGACGTAAAGCTGTAGGAATAACAGCCCCAGTAGTGCTGCTCCCCCTGGGCCTGCTTTAATATTGATGTTCTTTGCCTTACGTTTGGCACGAGCTGGATGTGAGCAGCACTTTGCTTAAGGGAGCTGATCCGGCATCGAGCCAGAAGAACGCCGATAACTCCCATCCACACCCTGTGGCTGAGCCCAGGGTGGCTTTCGGGAGCTCTTCTTGGCTTTGAAAGCACAAATATTTTTTTGGTGGTGGTGTTTTTTCCCACTCCCTGCTCGCCCCGCCCCCAAGAATGGCAGGTTTCAAGTGAAAGCTGCTTTTGTCACCTCCCTGCTAATTGGCTCGGGGTGTTTGTTTGAGCTGATGAGGGCTGGAGTTGGGAGGGGAAAGGCACTTCTTCCTGATTGCATTTGATCAGTCCATAATAAGGGCAATTTGTTTGACAAGTCCATTCACCAAATTATCACCAAAATCTACATGTTAACAGCTTCTGAATGGCTTTAGTCAGACTTTGATACTGGTTTTGGAGCCCTGAATGGGTTGATGGTGTCAAGGGGGGCCCAGGATTTCAATGTGTTGAAAGCTGCAGGCTGAGAAAGGGAGATTTTTCAAGAGAAAGGCAGATACAATTTCTTTTCCAATGCTGTGGTGTAGCTCAGTAATGAGGTTTGTGCTTTTGACCCCAGGGGCAAACAGACATGCTTTAGACTTCCTTTGAAGACTGGGCCAAACCCAGGCCACCTCCATACCTTCTCTTGGTGAAGGGCTGTGAGTGATGAGGTTGGATGGACCTCAGGCTGCTGCTTGAAGAGGTCCTTGCCCCAGGGGATGTTTTCCTCCTCAGCTGGAGGTCGTATGTGCCAACCCATCCATCATAGCTGTGTGGACTGCAGTTTGGCTTACTGAGGGAGGTCTGTGCTGGGGTAAAGAAATTCTCCTTTGCAGAGGTGACAAAAATCCAAAACCTCATCAAAGAAAGTCAGTTAAAAACCAGTGGTGGCCTCTTCTGGTCATGTTCTGGTGATGTGGCTGCATGGTGAGCTATAGAGAACGTGTCTGCAGAACTGGAGGACAATAGCTGGATCTGGCAGCCAAGGCTGAGTGGTTCTTGCAAAGAGGAGCTGCATTTGGTTTTGTGTCACGAATCTCTGTCAGTGGGCAGCAGTAAGACCTCAGAGATCTGAGAGGTGCTGGAGGAGGAAATCAATGGGGGGATATCAAATACCAGTTCTGCTGCTGTTGGGAGAGAAGGAGAAGAAGCAGCACAGAAGCTGGGGCTATTTTGGTGCCTTAGAGAGTTGTTCTGGTTTGTCAGCAAGGATGCAGCTTTGTGAGCATCAATATAGCGTGTGTCTGTGTACTCCTGTCCTGAGGCCTGGTCCAGAAAACACCGTGGATTTTCCAACAGTTGTGATGACAATTCTGTGAGGGAGGACTCAGCGCTTGCTGATTCTTAAAATGTTCAGAGTTTACTTTTACTGGCAGCTGAGAGGACCAAACTAAGCTTCAGGAAGAGACACACGTGTTTTCAATTCCGTGTGTTTGCGGTCCTGGGCTGCGACCGGAACCACTGCTGTTGCTGCTGCGAAAAACCAGCTGTGGGTCTGGATTTGCGGTGCCAGGGAAAGGAGGCACCGCTGGGGAGGGACGGATGGGGTTACTGTGGGTGCCAGGATGTCTCGTGAGGGGTCCGTGTGAAACCTCATGTAGACAATGACTTCAAGCTCAAGAGCCATATGCGTGCATCTGGCTCACGTGGTGTGGAAATCCACTGTTTTAGCCATCAGAGCTGTCAGCAAGAGCCAAGAGACCCCAGGGATCCCAGCATCTGTGTGATGTTTGGCAATGTTTATATAGTATCTGCTAATTGCTGTGGCCAGGAAACTCATTCACTGATGCACACTTTTGTCAGGACCAGGAATACTTTATTTAATTAGTATTATTTAAAAAAAAAAAAAAAAAATCCATTGTGGTAATTTTAATCACTTCAAAGTATCCCAGGTTATCAGTACCCTCTAGATTCACAGTCTATTTGAGGAAAACGTCCTTGCAGCATTCTTTCTAAGTCTGTGTGTTGTTAGGGATACGAATGCTGCAGAATTAAAGAAAGTGTCTGTTTATGTCCTCAGATAAAACTTGTTCCTTGATTTAAGACTCTGTGAGAGCAGATTACACAAATAGTCTGGTCAATTAAAAAAATAGTGGGAATTTTAACGTATCAACTGAAATGCTTAGATGCTAAAAATCATAATTTAAGCTGCGGGTGGAGGGAGCAGAATAAGCTTAATCTCTGCAGGGGGAGAAAAGCGGTGTATTTACACTTGGCACTTTCACTGATCCTGTTGTTGATGCTAATTTAAACACAGCCTGATCTTCCAAAGTGCCTTCCAAAGTGTTCAGAACTGAGGATTGGACTGTGCGGCGTTTAGGTGAGTGTGCAGTGATTTAGGTGGCCGACACCAGGGCTGTTTACATGTCCTGTTTTAGATTGGCTGCTTGTGCTTGGCATGTTTGTGTGTGTGAAGATTGAGCTTTCTGCTTTCTGTTCCAAGATAGAAATCCCAATCCCCCTGGGGGACCATTTTTTTTTTTTTTTTTTTTTTTTTTTTTTGGTGCTATTGTCATTCCTTTTTATCCAGATACCCAAGACCTTCACAGATTCGGTCTGTTTCTGTCCCTGGAAAGGTACGTGGCTGCCTGCAGGAACAGACCTAGCGCGCTGCTTGAAGTAGTTCAGAGGAGTTTTGGTCAGGTTGGTTTGGTGCAATGCCACAAGGTTCCCCATGTCCTTGCCAGTGCTGTGCCTCACTGATCTGGTACTACTGTTTTCTGAGATTTTTGTGCTTTTTCCAAGAAACAGGCAAGGGACAAATTCTGCTCAGCTGTGAGGCAATTTTGCTGACTTGCCCGGATGCACAGAAATTAATCCCAACTCCTCTTCTTGATGATTAAATCTGATATAGAAGTAATAATTGTGAACCTTTTAAATAAAACTGCTTGGGTTACCTATTATTACTATTATTATTAACCTAGCTGCTCCTTTTGCCTGAGGAAAGATAGCGAGTTGTGTGTCTCTGTCTGGGTTTGGGCTGGTCCAGGTATGCCTGGCTCAGCTCCCTAGCTGAGGATATGAGCTCGTTTGTAGTAATTAAAGTGTGTATGTCTGCTCTTTTGGGGGTGCTTAATGCTTGGCTGCCTGGAACCTAGTGCATGTCTTTTCATGTCAGAGAGACAATGATGGTTTGGCAGTTCTGAGTTGCACAGTGAAATAAATCTTGGCTGGGTCTCTTCAAACAGCCATGTGTTGTTGAATAGCTGCTGCTGTATCAGGGCTCCTTTGGATAGTAAGGTGTCTTGGATCCACCTGGATCCTTGCATGAAGATAGAGCAGCACGTGTGGGATCTGCAGTTTGGGCAAACTCTCCAAGTGGTCAGGTTTCAGAAGTGTACTTGCATTAGCAGATGGACGTAGCATACCGCAGAAGAATTTGAAGGAGGTGTTGTCCAAGCCCTTCAGTTTTTGTGGGCGGGGGGGTCACATCCACCACCATCCCACATCATTAACCACCTTGCCAGTGCTATGCCTGGTGTGGAAGAAAAGATTATCTTTTTTCAGAAATATTCCCTTTTTTTTTTTTTTTTTTTAATGTTACATCAACAAAAAAAGGCCTAGAGAGGTACAAGAAATTTTATCAGACAGTTAAAATCAAAGAACTTCATTATGTACTTTTGTGTGTCATCTCTTGACCTGGTATCAATGCACTGGTTGCCAGCAGAGACGCCTGTCGCTCCTCTGTAAAAGCACCAGAATCATCGGGTTGTAAGAGAGGGCTGTCTTCAGGTAAGTTATGCTAAGCCCTCAATAGATTAGGTACCTGCTTGTCGAAAAGGGACCGTTCAGACCACCTACTCTGAGACCCCCTATGTGATTGTGTTGTTTTATTTTCATCTGCTATCAGATGCCTGTGGTTTTGCTGCTATAATATTATCTACGTGTGTTGTATTGGCCTCAAGGGTTGAAAATGGGCTGTTACTCAACAAGTAAATATAAAAACAAACACTCCAGTGGAGGGATTTTCTGCTAATTTTTTTTTTTTTTTTTTCCTCTCCCCTCTGTGATTTTTCTATCACTCTATGGGCTGGAGTGACCTGCATCCTGTGCCTGGAACCTGCCCATGAGATGCTATGGGACAAAATTCTGTGCTTTGATTTTGAAAATGTTTAGCCTTTGTGTGGAACATTCAAAGAACAGCATTAAGGTTGCAAATCAAACACTTGGAAGTTAAGAAATGTTAAAATTAAGGTAGTTCTAACTACTTGTAAAAACCCAAACGATGGATTCATTATGGGTTGTTACTCTCTAATGAGAACATGCTACTTTTTCTCTGCTTCCTTGAGACTCCTGTATTGTCCAGTGGACAGGACAGCTGCCTCACCATCGTTTTCTTTATCCTTCTGGTTCATTATGGCCCTAGGGCCTTATTTGCCATGTGTTACTTAAAGTCTATTGTTTGTTGTGAGTGCCCTATACAACTCCTTCCCTTACCCTTCTGCAAAGAGAGTCTGGAGTGTTACCTGCATTGCCCAGATGAGAATCCAAGGCAGAGAGATTAGCATCAGGAGCTCTACCTGCCCCATATTTCAGAGGTTGTTCAATATCTTTCTCTTTTCTTCAAGAGCAGCCCCTTAGCCATCCTCTCAAGCTGTGATAGCCAGGAAGAAATACATGGTATTCAATAGATAATTCCTTTTCCAATACTGTAATGAATGTATGCAAATGGACTGCACAGGTTAAAATGAGCATTACAGTTGCTAAGTCAAGTGTGTGTAACTACGTGTTGTGGGTTGACCCCAGTTAGGCAGCGAAGCACCACACAGCAGCTTGCTTGCCTCCCCTTGCCACCCCAAGTAGGACAGGACAAGAAGAAAAGCAGAGTAAAAGCAAGAACATTCATGAGTTGAGATAAAAATAGTTTCATAGCTATTGAAGGAGAAGTGGAAGAAAAAAGAAAGAAAACAAAATAAGTGATGCAAAGTTGCTCACTGCCTCCCTCAGGTAAACCAGTGCCCTGCCAGTTCCCACGCAAAAGATGGCTGGTTTACCTAAACCCCACTCCACTCTGGTTTATTGCTGAGCATGGCGTTATATGGCATGGGATATCCCTTTGGTTAGCTGGGGTCATCGGCCTGGTTGTGTCCCCTCCCAACCTCTTGCACCCTCCGATCTATTCACTGTTACAGCTGTATTTTTTTATGTAATACGAGCTAGAGGTGGATATGATAGCAAGCTTTCAGTTGGCAGATATGATCTGAGCCCATAAAATGCAGTTGTAAGAAAAGTCTTGTTTTGTCTTTTTTTTTATTCTTTTTCCTTAGGGCAGTCATGCTTTAAAGTTTACTTTGTTTGGGATAAGATAAGAGTACTTAAAATTGGGTTACAAATTTGGGGTCAGACCTTGGAACATATTTCAAGAGATATTTAAAAACTAATTTGGAAGATGTTTCTCCTCCAAATTTTTTTTTTGTTTCTGTCTCTTCATAGGATAAAAAAATGTAAACGTGTCTATTCAAAGGCACAAATTTAGATCCTCTGGTGCAAGTGATATGACTAAAAATAGAGGCCCTGGGATTTGTCCAGTTCAGTTTCTCTCTAGATTTTTATTTTGTGGGTAACCTCTTGGAAACTGAGGTTGTTGATCTGCCTGTTTCCAAAGCACGCCTGTCTCTTCATCAATCTTTTGTGCAGGGGCTGCTTCTGTTGTGTTAACACTGCTTGCCTCCTGGTTTATGTGCTCAAGCCGAATTCCAGCTCAAAGAGGTTAAAGCTTTATAAAAGTCAGTTGAGCAGGGAAGTGGCTCCACAGTTGACGATGAAGCGCACACATCTGTGACCCACGCTGTGCTCACATGTTAGTTTATTGTTAGCCTCACAATACAGGATAGCACTGGTTTTTGTTCAGCTAAACAACTTTGATAGAATGAATTGTATGGAAAAAAGAATAGATGAAGCCTGGCTGTTATTTGCCAAAATGTTCTTTGTTTTAGCTGCATCGTGTGGGACGCAGAACTCCCAGAAGAGGATGGTCTCTCTTCTACAGCAGCCAAGGGGTGCTGATGGATTGAATAGGGAAGCAGAGACAGAGGTTCAGCAAGAAGGGGTGAAAAATTTTTCTGATTCTTCCTGCCCTCTGAGTTTGTCTTTAGTTAACAGGCCCAGGCTTTCACTTTGGTTATACCGCAAGAGTAGAGGCTCTGCTATACCAATAAGTTGCACTGTAAATGTGGTTGGTGCCATTTGGCTTGGATTTGGTTTAGATCTAGCATACACAGATAGTACTTAGCGCATTTTGGCAATGCTATAGCCAGTGGCTGGTGTGTAAAATTGTATCAGCAGCCATGGGAAGCTGAATGCGTGGTGTTAGACAATCCGTTTTTCTTGCTGGATTAATGAAAATCACTTTTTCTTTATCTCTCTTTTCTTAAACATTGTCCATGTAATTGGAGGGCAGGGTTCAAGTTCAAACTGATAAGATTGTTTTGCTTCCCTAAGCTGCATGACAATGGTCCCCTTGGCAAATTAAGCCATGGACCTCCTTTTGCTGTAATGGGAACCAATCTCATTAGAAACAGAGCTGGATTAGTGAAGAGTCCAATCTACCGTACGGATCCGCGTTCTGACCCCAGCAGGCCTGAGGTGCCTTTTGTTCCCTCCAGCCTCCTCTGCGCTTTCCCATCACTTACACATCTGTGTGGTGGAGCTGGTGGTGATTATTTCTGCTCGAGAAAAGCCTGCTAGGGGGTAGAAAGGAAGTTGTTTTGCCAGCGTGATATCACAGTATGAATGATAAAGTGATTTTTAAATGTTTCCCTTGATTTAAGTCATTGGAATACAAGACTGATTAAGATGCCTGTTGCAGCATATTGAAGATTAAGGGCCACTCCTCACCGGTTTGACCGGTGAGACAGAAAATGATCCCTATCTGCCTGTCAGCATTACTCTCTCCTACAGATCAGAAAATCTGGACCTATTTACACCAAACTCTTCAATGTCTGGACACGGGAAGCTCTTTCTGTTAGGGGAAAAGAAAGGCAAACCTTTTCACCTGTGTTGGTTCTGTCTGTCCTTCTTGGTGACGGTTATTAGCCCTCGATGAGTTGTGTGTAGACGGTCCAAGCTGCTTTATTGAGCAGTTGGGACCAAGAAACTTGAGCCGGCTCAGGGCAAACCAGTGCCAGCAAGAGAGCAGCATGGCTATGCTGGCAGCACGCTCACGGGGAGAGGCTGTGCTCAGGAGTAGTGCTGAGCTGTGTGGGTGCTGCTTCTGGAGATGCTCACGTGCATGCACATCTTGGCCCTAGCTCAGTACTCGTGTTGTACGCGCTGCTGTTGTCTTCTTGTTTGCTTGCTTCCCTTTGTACCTTAATGTTCTGCTTTTGGGACCCACCCTATCTATCTATTTGTCTATGTATTTGTATAGTCTGCATTTTTTCCTCTTTCTGAGGTCCCTCTGCTCTGGGAGATTAGAGGTACAGCCTTGGCTGATTCCAGTTGCTCCCATGAGATGAAGCCATGCTAAGGATGATAGTTGACTTGATGGTTGGTCTTGACTATCTTGGAGGTCTCTTTCAACCTTAAAGATTCTATGAATCTATGATTCTAAGGATGCTAAGAAGGGCAAATCCCACAGAAAATAACACCTATTTTCTGGTCCTTAACAAAATCCTTGCGCCCTTGCATCTCTCCTGTGTCCTACTTCTCTGACTGATCTTGGAGATGTTGCCTGGACTCCTGACTGGAAATTTGTGCTTGAAGCAACCTGGCAGGGAGGGCAGACTGTGGACAGTGTTTGAAAGTGGCACCAATAAAAGAATGAGCCTGGTCAGTTATTGTTGTAATTTGTTGCTATTGATTAACCTGGAGGCTAATGCTTAAGTGGTGAGGAGTCCTGACTTGGTGAGTAATTCAATTTAAAGCATTGGGGCTATTCACATGAGGGAGAGTTGTCTTCTCTTTATGCCCACTCCTGATGGATATGAGGTGTTTTTTTTGTAAATGTCATTACCAAGGACAAGAATTAACCAAGGTAATTAACACTGCTAAGCTATAGACACTCTCTCACCAGCCAGGCTGCAAATAGGCAGCTCAGGAAACAGATCTGTTTTCTGTTCTTGGTACATTTCTGGATGTATTTTAAGATTTCTCAGACAGAACAGAACAATAAAACACCCTTTGACAATAGCAATCATTTTTCTTCATGGCGTAGCCTGAGCAAGCATTCAGACCTTTTCCTTCTGGGATTGCTCATTTCCTTTTTTTTCTCCCGAAATAAAAACAATAGTCCCCAAAGTATGACTTCTGCAGTGCTGTGGCAGAGCCAGGCCCTGTCACTCTATCAGGCAGGCATCGGATGGGACATTGTCTTCTGTTTCTCAAGGGGGAAAAAAAATAGAAAGCAACAAATAAACCCTTCTCATGTTGTTTTAGTGCTGTCAAAACCAATAACTGATGTCCACCCTGAATTTCCCTCAATGCTTTTCAGAGGCTTCCATTCTTTATGAGCACAGGGGAGAATGAGGCATGTATGAAAGAAATCACATTGAGTGAAATGCCCACTGGAGGCACAACCCTTGGGTCTCCTGAAGTCTGAAGCTGTAACCTTAGGCCACGTTCAAGCGTGACAGTCACAGACCTGCTGTGTGTCCCTGCCTGCACAGCCCTGAAGCTCACCATGAGAGCCTGGGGTCTGTGGGACTCAGCCTCTGTTTCCCTCCTGTCCCTTTTGATTACATGTTTCCTGAGTGTCTGTGTGTCTTTCACTGTAGCTTGATTCCTTGCTGGGTTTGTTTTTTTTTGGTTTTTTTTTTGTTTTTTTTTTTTGGAGCCCAAATCCCATAGGTACCTGGATTGTGATGACTTCTACATAGTTTTGGAGAAGTTGAAGGGTATGTGTGCTGCCCCATTAATAGTGTTGCCTCTCTGAAGAATTTCTCATATAGAAAGGTCTCCCAAAGTAGATGAGAACATGGTTAGACAGTCCTATCTATCTGCTGCTTTCAAATGAATGTTTTTACTTGATCCTGTCTGTGACTAGTTAGATGAAGTTATTCCTGCAACAAATAGCTTTATTTGCACTCCAGCAGCCCAAAGCACCAGAGCAAGTTCAAAAGGAGCAGACAGAGGGTTTAAGCACATCTGTGAAGTTTGCCAGCGAATGCTTTTGGTGAGACATTGCTTCAGCAAGTTGCTAGCCTGTAAAACCTATGGTGCCTACCTGCCTCAGCCAGGCAGCAGACTTGGAGTAAGGTAAAGGTGCAGGTGTGCCTGGTGGGAACATTTTTACACTGGTGGAACACTGGCACAGGTTGCTCAGGGAGGTGGTCGATGCCCCATCCCTGGAAACATTCCAGGCCGAGTTGGACGGGGAGCAACCTGATGTGGTTGGAGATGTCCCTGCTACTTGCAGGGGGGTTGGACTGGATGGCTTTTAAAGGTCCCTTCCAACCCAAACCATTCTGTGATTCTATAATTCTATTTTCTTTGCCAGCTTAGCCTGACAATGGAGGGCTCTAATATTACATCCTCCCGTGTCCGCATGCTTCTCCTGCGGAGGTTGTGGAGAATGAAACACTTCTACTGCTTTCCAGTGGGGCTGTGGTCCAGCCGTGCCCCCTCTCCTCCCCAGTGCAGTATAAAAATTTGCTTGGGCCAGACTTTACATGCTATCTTATAAAAGGCCAAATCAGCCCAACCCACCTTGATCGCAAGAGACTTCAGAATTGTCTTTATACTCAGACCTGTCCTTTTGTGCAAAAGTCTTGTACTGGTTGAAAACTACTTTTCTGCTGTGGGGTTAGTGAGGGCCGCAGGATGCTGCTAGTACCCTGAGTTAGATATTACCCTAGTATCTGTACCTGTTTGAGGCAGAATTGCCTTTTAAAGCCCCTCTCAGCCTTGTCAGTGTTGGGGGATTAACACAGAGCTACGTTTCTGTGTCTACTGGCCAAAGCATTCCAAACTACAGGGATAGGGAAGGAGGCTGACTAGATACTTGATCCCTTATTTCAGGACCTTTCTGGCCCATTTCCTAGCATAGTTTTCTGAAAAAGATCAGAGCTGCCTCCATCCCAGCCCTATGTCATTGGCTTAACGGCAGCGCTGATGGATGTGGAGAGATATCAGGCGATTCCCTGAACACTTGGCCTGGTGGTGGTGGGGCGAGAGTGAGGCCAATACCCTTTCCTGCTCTCGAAGGAGTGGCTATCAAGGGGCAATAACACTTCATTTAGAGCTTTTTCCATTGGTGTCAATGAGCCTGATTTGCATTGCAGAGAAGCTGTTATGTAATATCTCATGTGATAACAGAGCTCAGCTGCGCTCCAGCCCTGTGGGATGTGTGTTGACAGAAGTTTTCTTAGACATTAGGCATGTGAAAGGCACATTTCTCATAGAAATGTGGTGAAAAGAGGTAGGGAAATGTCCCTCTAGTTGTGTATTTAGGCAGAGATTAAGCATGCAAGAAACTGGTGGATAGAGATGGAAAACTACTCTCCCAGGCTGTTCTCCACTTGAGTCTTGCCTGGCCTTGTAGGGGAAGCATCCCTCCTGATACTCAGGGACAAGCAAAGCTTGGTGTGTTTGGAGTGCTCTGGTGAAGGCTGTTTTGCTCTCAGTCTGATGGCTTGTTCATGCTGCTGCTTCAGTGATAAATGATTATTGGTGTTTCTGATGAAGCAACACCTTGGAAGCTTGTTGTGCCTCCAAGGCAAGACAGGCCAGGTTTTTGCTTCTGACTTAACACTAACTCTTCTGGCTTTACTTGAAAGTTGTTTCCTCCATCTTCTCCCTCTACTTCTGAATTTCCAGCAGGTCTCCAGCTAAAATGTTCAAATGCGCTCAATAAATTTATTGAGAGTAAGGTAGCAATTATGTAGCATTGATCATTCATGGTTGTAAAAGCAACTTAGTGTAGAGAATAAACACTGACAGCACTATCTTGTAGATGAAGTTTTGGAGGCACAGATTGTGCCATCAGCAGTGTGATTCCCTTTTCCTTAACTACCAAAGACACCTTCATCTCACCTAAGGTGTTCCTTTGGACTTTTAGGGGATGCATCATCTGACTTGCATTACATCTACATCTAGAGATCACTGGCATCCCATGGTTTCCAGTTCTTCTCCGTTGACCTGAAGAAGGTCCAGACAGCTAGTTTAATCTAGATGGATCCTGCTTAATATCGCTAAACTGGAGATCAGTAAAGATGACAACCTGACTTCCAGCCCATCTCCTGTGCCTTTTTTAGTTCTTGGCACATTGCTAATATACAATGGATATAAGGTGACTCTGTAACTCCTTCTTGCTGTCTTTTTAAGATGCTTTTTGCAGGAAACTTCCTCTTAGGGTGGTGAGGCATGGAATTGCAATACTACCCTTTTTTAGTGTCCTTACAAGTCATGTCTGTGTAGTGGATTGCTAGCCTTGCAGTTGCTCCCTTACCATGAGGACTGCTAGGTAATACTCCTTGTACTGCTCTGGTAGAGCTGACCAAGCCCAAGGAGCGAGAAGACTGTCCTCAGTGGTTTGCAATTAGTGCGTTTGTGTTTGTATTTTCTGTTTTTCACTTTCCAGCCTAAGAACATTAATTAATTGTTTTGATGTATGTGCCATCTCCTATTCTAACAAATGCAGTACGTGTTCTACGAGCAGAATGACGTTCATTCGCTCTGAAACAACCTAGGGATTTGTTTTCTTGGGTGTTGTAAAACAGACTACGTATAAATGCTGCAATTGGGAAGTGATGGGCTAATCTCATTAGTCAATGAGAGGAAACACTGGGGTCAGTGGATTGGATAATGAAATCTGAAGATAAATTTTGATGTGCCAGATGGCCTGGCATAGCGGTTCCACTAATTTGGAAGGAAGGAGAGCCAGTAGTAGCTTTGAAGAACAAAAGCTGTGGCAAGAGGTGGCATGTTTCTCTGAGCTAAAAAGCTGTTTATGTAATGTCTCAGTTGAGTGTAGGTCTGTGGGATTCATCCAGGCCTGGATGTCCTTTTTGGACAGTTTTGGGCAGTAAGAGACCTCCAGCAAAAGTTAATGAGGCACTGGTTATATATCGCTGTGCTTGTATGATCAGTGGCTCAGCAAGAAGGAATAATCCTGACATCTCATTGTCTTGGAAGGGGCTGATAACTTAGATGTCTTTGTTCTGTAGGGAAGGTTGTGTTTATGGTGTGCCCTTATCCACAAATATGTAAGATTTAAGATTCAGAAACCCCGATACTTGTTTTTTGGGACGAGATTGTAGGCTCTTCCAGCATAATGCTTTGTTTGGCTCAACTCTTCATTTTGTGGGATCAACCCTTTCATCCAGAGTGAAGGAGGCAAGAAATAGCAATTTGGGGGCTAAAAAATAGAGGGGAAAAATTTGCAGTTTTCAAGAGTGACCTCTGAGATAGGAATACCTTGATTTTGGCTTGGCCCAACCTGAGGTACTGTCACCAGATTTTGCTTTCACAGAAAACCTGCTGGCTCCTTTAATTTCCATTCATTTTTAGCGTGTTTGGCGCCAGCACACACTGAGCACTTCCCATCCTGAGTCTCTCTGCAGGGTTGTGGCCCAAGAGATAGCCCTGAGGTTAAGTGGGAAGAAGTTGGATATAGTCCTTCTCCTTTCCACTTTGCT
>WHYT01017508.1:580682-618367 GCA_009806455.1 Tetrax tetrax
GGCTCAACTCTTCATTTTGTGGGATCAACCCTTTCATCCAGAGTGAAGGAGGCAAGAAATAGCAATTTGGGGGCTAAAAAATAGAGGGGAAAAATTTGCAGTTTTCAAGAGTGACCTCTGAGATAGGAATACCTTGATTTTGGCTTGGCCCAACCTGAGGTACTGTCACCAGATTTTGCTTTCACAGAAAACCTGCTGGCTCCTTTAATTTCCATTCATTTTTAGCGTGTTTGGCGCCAGCACACACTGAGCACTTCCCATCCTGAGTCTCTCTGCAGGGTTGTGGCCCAAGAGATAGCCCTGAGGTTAAGTGGGAAGAAGTTGGATATAGTCCTTCTCCTTTCCACTTTGCTCCATGCCCAGTGCAAGAACTCATTCCTCACCCCTCTCACCTACCACACCAGTATTTTTCCAGGAAACAAACAATGAGCAGGGTTTGCCAGCTTGGCTGTATTGCCTAAAGCAAGAGCTGAGGAAATCCAATTGCACACTCTGGCCACCTTACCTGGCAGCACCCTGGTGCTATTTTCTTTTAGTGAGCATCCAGTGCAGACAAAAGCTTGTCCTGGGCTCTGGGCCATTGTAGCAGCTCTCCTGATGAGTGGCCAAGCATGGAACAGTCTGACAAAAGCTCTTAGTCTTTAAAGCAGTGTCCAGAATAGTAGCCAGACTTCATCTGCCCGTGAAATAATTAAAAGTGTATTTACGATAAGAAGCCTTGTTGAAAAATGTGCTTGTAACTAGGATGCAGCGAGTCAGTGCTGTATCTCCCGGCAGAAGGGAGTAGTTTAGTGTGGTTGGTATTATGAAAGCTGCATGGGCTGGATCTTCAGTGAGTGTACATAGGTTCTGACAGCAGTGGTGCTGCAATGATAATGATCTGTACACAGATTAAACATAGCCGGACCATTCTCCTAGGATGCTTCACCATCCCGGTAGAGTAATATGAGCTCTAGTTTCTTAGCCCCAATCTTGAGTCATATTTACATTATCATGGGTTAAAAACAATGCTATACATATGAGTCAGTCACTTCCTAAGAGCGCACCATGGGCTTGAAGTAGAATTTAGTGGGGAAAATGTTAATCTGGCAAGTGTCCTCTTCCTGCAAAGGGTCCAGGTTCTGCTGCTGGAAGGGAACCCGACTGCCAGACAGCCCAGTGAGTGGAGGCACTTAGCAGTGGCAGGGAAATTCCCAGAGGAGACACAGCTGTGGGGGAGGCTGTTATAAATCACAGTGGCCCTGGTTGTTGGGCAGGACAGTGGGGAGATTGATGGGGTGGGTGGGGAAGCTAAGGCAAGGAGAGTTCAAGCATCACCCTGACCCACGAGAGGGGAAAATAGCCCTAACCCTCAGCAAGGTTTGATTGAAGCCTGCTGTTCCCCCGAGGGGGAAAGGTCAACCTCCGCTTTGTTAGGCACCCTCAAACAAAAAAACCTGTTTATACAGGACCCACCCCTTTACCTTGTGAGGTAGAGGGTAAATGGGTCTGGAGACATTCAATGCTCCTCTCTCTGGTAACATTTGTGTCAATGAACAGTGGAAATTCAGACTGGGCTGCTAGTAAAAGCCTGGAATCCAGTGGGCAGGTTAAAATCCCACATAAACATTAACTGGAGTTAGCCTCCATAAGCGTTACATTGGTGGTCTGGGGACAATGCTCTTCAGCACCTCGGTTGCCCTGCAGAGGTGATGGGATGTGTTGGAGGGTGGTTCTTGTTGCCAGTATGTGCTCAAAATTATGCCTGAAGCTGTGCACCACTGTGCATGTCCCCGCACCCTTGCAGCCCAAGTGTGGTGCGGGGTGCTGCCGGCACCTGGCAAGAGGAGGGTTTCTACACTTCCTTGCCAGTTCCATGCCACAGGTACCCCAATGACCCGGCATAAAATTTTGCCAGCCCCGATGGTTCAGCTGGAATTGAAATGTAAATATACTGTGTGTCTGGGGACCCGCAGTCAGGAGGACAGTCGTTTAGAGGTGTCTTGAATTCCCAGCAATGGAGATCTAGGCCAGAAAAAATGGACCTTCTCTGCTCCTAAGCATCCTCTTTCCTGAGTTCCCCACAATGTGTGGGCAGGGAATAGCTTCTGGCCACCTGAACGGTTATTGTGACCTGCTCCCTGTCGCAGTCTTTCAGGGAAACTCTGTGTGTTCTGTATAATGTGGGGTCCAGCGTCATATAATACAAACACAGATGCCTCTGTCACATATATATTCATGACAGAAATGTGGATATTGGGAATCAAATATGACTTCCATGTCGTGTCCTGCATCTGGTTTGTGCTCATATCGTAAAGGAAGCTGTTTGAAACAAAGGGCCCGTGTGACTTGCCCTAGCCAAAGGTTGGGCACCTCTTCAGCTAGCCAAAGTGAGAACTGGCAGTTCAGGTGTCAAGTTCTGTGTGAACGGGATGTTTCCATCAAAAGAGAGGAGACTTGAGAACAGCTTCAGCCATCTGATTTTAATGTACCGCCATACGTCTGTCGGAGCCCTCCCATCCGCTCTCCGACCTCTCCCCTCCCCTTCTGCCCTTACACAGAGAAGAAGCTGAACCAAGTACAGCTCAGCCAAGTGTGGGCAGTCTGGCATCTCTGCTCCGGTCCTGCATGGCTTTTATCTGTTGAAAGTTACCGGTATAGAATACATTGATTAATGGCCCAGTAAATTAATTGGCAACCTCTGCAGGCTGCTTTGCAGCTGATGGCTGCCGAGAGCTGTTGGAGTGGAAAAGCATTACAAAGTGCCAGCTTACTTGGCTGTGACGGTGCCAGGCTGTACGGCGGGCATTTTCCTGACAGGAAAGGAAACAAAGGCATTTCACTGGGGAATGTTGCAGGCAGAGACTGACTCACAAGCAGGGTGGGGGCATGGACTTTTAAAAAGCCCAAAATCAGGAGGGGAAAAAACCCAAATGTGTAGTTCAAACACAAAGTTGGCGCTCTTTGGATAGTGGAGTCTTTGCCACAGAATGTAGCTCAAAACTGACCTTGATTTGACTTTGTAACGTTTGATTATATAGTGTTTTGTGTGTGAAGGGAAGATCACATTCTACCCACATCGGAGGCTGTGAAGGTCTCTCTCCTGCTCCTTCTTTCCGAGGCCGCATAGACATAACTGAAGGGGGAAGTACAGGCTGCGTCTCTGACAGCTGCTACTGAGGCACTGGCTTTTCCCAGCTCCCAGAGTCACCTTCTGATCAGTGAGCAGAGCAGCAACGGGGAAATATGGCCTTAAAATGCTCCCTATGTGGGCCAAACAAACTGCTGAAACTAACTATCAAAGGAAAAGGATTCTGTGGTCCTGTAACAAATTGAGGTTCTGGCTGCGTGGGGGGCAAAAAGTGCCGTCAAGAAAGAAAACAAATGAGAGTAGTTATGACACATGAAACAAAAGGTATTACAATTAGATAATTTTAAAATGTCATCCACTTGTCTGCCTGATGCACTCATTCAGCTCTTTTGCGTGAGCCCTATTATTTTGTTTCTCCAGTTTTGTAAAAGATGCTATTGAGGGTTATCTGAGTTGTCACGATATGACGGGAAATACAGCAAAAGGCTTTGCTCTGCCCTGGTCTGAGGTGGCCGCTTGTGTGAAAAGCCTGCTTTGCAATGATCTTTCCTTGCCTGAGGGACTGGGATTTAGCTCCTTCCACCTTCAGTGTTGTTAGAGTTCCCTTAATGGGCAACAGAGAGCAAGATGCAGCTCCAGAAGTCAGTTCCTCCAAATGGTCTTTGAAATACCGTGATTTAAATAGGATCTTAGCTCCTGTTCTGACTCCTGGCTTTTTTGGTTGATTTTTGGTGGGAAGTAAGGATTTTAAGCAGGAGTCGAGAGCTAAATCTTGTATTGAATCTGGGTCTGAGCCCACATCACTTAAAGTCGCTGGATGGTTTTCCTTTGGAATAACTAATGGAACAAAACTTCACTGTGGGAGTCTAAGCTTACCAAAAAGGAAATCTGGCTTTAGGGCTTCTGCAATCAAAAATGCTGCAGCATTGTAATGCAAGAACTTCCTCTGCTGGTTCAAAGTTGTTAAAACAGAGTTTGATGGGTTTAATTTTATATTCATTTGGAAGCGTGGTCTTGTTCTGCAGTCGAGATGGGGGAAAACGCGTACAGGAGTTGTGGAAGGGAAGGTAGCAGAGAGCAGATTTCCAGCTGTTGCCTGGCACCGTGGCTTTTTACCCATCACTTGCCTTGCTGTCACTCTGCGTGCCGTGTGAGAAGGCTTCTGTATGGGCACATGAGAACAGTTTGACTGAAATAAAATAGAGCAGGTGGTTTGGAGGTGAGAGCTAGAGGGAGCGAGGCAAATGTCTGCTCGCTTGATGGGTGCTAGGGATTCTTCAAAGACTAACGAAAGACCAAGAATATTTTACCTGAAAGACCTCACTGTGACTTTCTGCACATCATACATCCAAGTTGGCCGGTCAATAGGATGCATTATAGGAAAATAATGTTAACTTTACTATTTTAGTTGGTCTGATTAGTCTGAGGCC
Source organism: Tetrax tetrax (assembly GCA_009806455.1). Lineage (NCBI taxonomy): Eukaryota > Metazoa > Chordata > Aves > Otidiformes > Otididae > Tetrax > Tetrax tetrax. The sequence continues at coordinate 585,183 of WHYT01017508.1, forward strand.
ACCAACCTGCTGCCAGACTTGGCTGTCTGACCCCAAATGGCTTCAGCTGGAAGAGTGGGAGTGTGTCTGCTCAGAGATGATGCGCATTGGTTTAGTAGCTGTGGCAGCAATGGTAGTGGGAAGACGGTTGGACTAGATGATCTTATAGGTCCCATCCAACCATATGACTCTATGATTCTATGATTGGCAGTGCTAGTTGTGTGTTGGCAGGTCCTTTTCTCCCCCTGGGAAGAAGAGCACCCTGTGCACCTATCCCCACAGATCTTTACTTAAGCACAGTCATGCCTCGCACCAGTTTATGTGAAGATAGACTCGCAGCCCTCGTGTTTTGCCTTGTATTTGCATAATGAGACACCGAAGTATTGCTTGTCTTGGCTAAACCACAGAAATTGGCTGTGATGAATTGCATTTGTGCCTGTTTCTGATGGGTTGAAGGTGCTTATTTCAAGTGGCTGGGAAGAAAGATGAGTGTTTACATTTTCTGTAAATGGCTGGCGCAGGCTCTTTGCCCCTAAGTAGCCCAGATTAGCGCATAGCCAAGAGTTCTGGCGTAAGGCCACGAGGACAGATTATTCACTGTACTTTGAAAGGGTGTTGGGTTTCTGGACCTGACCTTTTGGGTGGATAAGTGGGAGGATTAGCTGCTAAGGAAGCAATTATCCACTCTCTATAATTAATATCTCCTTCTTATTCTCTGCTGTTATTTGACCTGGAACCAGAACCTGTCGGTGTTGCCAGTTTTGTGTAATTACCACCTTTAAAATGAGGGCTGGAGTCCCAGACCTTTCGAAGCCAGTGCAGTGGAAGTGGGGAGTAAGAACACAAGGGTGAAGTTAGTGAATCAAGCTCCAGTGTCCAAAACAGTGAAGACCGGGATGATGAAAGATGGTAGTTTTGTCCCTGAGGTAACTCTCTACCCTTTAATGCCACTGTGTCTTTTGACATGAAGATTAAATATGCTGACTATTCTTCTTCAACAAAGCCTGCCCTGTCAATAAAGCAAACAGATGCCTAATGCTTCTGCACATGCCTTTTTAAAGGTTGCCTTTCCCATCAATTCTGCTGTGTTTTCAGCTGTCACCATTTAAAATGCCATCTTGATCAGGTGCAGCTAGAGATTGTCATTCTGCACTATCATTTCCTATTTACAAACCCAGGCAGATGTGGCCAGATGTTGATAGCATCTGACAGTTCAAGGAGGAGGATATATTATTTTTGCTCTACTTTAAAAAGTAATCCTGGATTCCTTATTTATGTCTCTGTCTATTTTGAGGTATTTGTAGTGTCCGTTGCCATTGTAAAGGAGTCCGAGACTCAAAAGACATTTTATTGATTCTCTGGAAATTTCTAGTTTTGGCGTGTATCTGGTATTTTTTGAAGGACTATAATTTTAAGAAGAACAAAGCAGTAACTCAGACAAATCAAATCAGATTCCCCTCTTTGAAAGCATTTCTTGTTAAACTTTCACACACAAAAATCACTTTTGGAACAAAAAGCCAAAGGAGAATAAACTTTTAAAACATGTAGATATAAAGTTAATATTTAACTTCTTTTTAAACTTCTAACAGGATTAAGTGGAGCTTTTAAAATGTACTTGTAAGTTAGAGATTTATTGTTGACTCTTTTTTGGTGCTGTTGCTGAAGCAGCACCGTAGGTGGGAGTCAGTTATTTTTCCCCTGCACTGTATTTTGAGATAAAGCGAAATCAGATTTAAGAAATTAAGGACAATTAAACCTTTTATAGGATATGTATTTTAGACTATGCTATCTGAATACAGAAGATTATCATGGGGATTGTCAGTTGAGTCAAGAGTCACTGGGGAAATGCTGCTGGATTTCGGGGATTGATGAGGTTTCACCAGGCAAGGTGGGACTTTGTACAATGCGTAGGTAAACGGGGAAATCACATAAATACATAGTGAGATTATGCACTTCAACCTAGCTGTCGGATTATCTTCCTCCCTACCGCACACTGAAAGCAAAAACAAACAAAAAGGATTAAGACGAACAGGAGCGTTTTACTCAGAGGAGATCTCCTAAGTTATCTCCTGGGGAACACATCTAAGGAAGAGCTAATCTATCAAATGGTCTTCTGCAGAGCACTAACTCCAGTAAAAAAGCACCCAATAATCTGTTTACCAGGCCTTGAGTGAATAGAATTTTTCACTGAACGGTCAAAAATAAAGCATAAATTTGCTATTTGTGAACTAAGATCTTTTTCTGACTGAGCAAGGGAGGCTGAATTGCTGGAGAAAACCCCTTCCATGGTTCCTGCAGATACTAGAAAATGTAATTTTCTTGATAGAAGAGGGTCTCAACTGCTTCTGATACTACAGTATTCTCAGAGTTTGGGTTCCCCCCTGCCTTGGGAGGAATATGTGGGCTTGTTTGTCTGAGCTCAGTGGGAGACTGACCGAATTAGCCTCACTTAACCCTGCGCGGTGCGAGAACCTGGGGACTGTTCTATTACCCTTAAGGCAAACTGAGCTTGGAGACAAACATTGACAGTGCAGATTCAGAAGAAGAAAAACATGTGGGGAATGTGAAAGCTGAACATCCTGTATGCTCTTGCAGCTTAGTGTGATGCTGCCTTTTATTGAGTCCAGGAGGTTGTTTTGTGTTGTTGTAAAAGGGGTTTGTCTTGATTTTTCAGAATACACAAGGACCAACCTGCAGGGAAATTTCAATTAGATCTCTGTTGCCTTCAGTTAAACTTACTAGTTCAATTCAAATAATAAAATAATAGAATAACAGAAGTCATCTTCAATTAATAGATCATCACTAAGCAGTAGTAGTGGTAGTTTATAGTAGCCACCATTTCTCAGTTGGTGTGTAGGACTTGCATGTCCTGGGCCAACACTTGCTTTTTTTTTTTTCTGTCAGGACATCTGCAGGAGGTGCATCTACCTTAACGTGTTCAGATCAGGAACATGCTGGTTTTTCTGTCTCACTTGATATTGCATATGGCTATCTTTATAGGTCTTCTTGGCCAGAGAAGATTTCTGTTGGCAAATAAAACTTTGGATTTTTCCAGTGGTGAGAGTTGATACTTGATCTCCCAAAGTTACCAGTACAGCCAGCATCAGCTGCCTTGGTGCCTGCACCATTTCTGCTGGTGGTGACTGCCCAAACCTCAAAACTCTTGTGATTATCTCTTTCCCTCTCAGCCCCAGGAGAAGGACTTTCTGGTTTCTTTTGATATTCTCAGCCTTTATTTGTCTGAAAGATAACTTAGCAGTCTCTCTCCCTACAAACATTCAACAGCTGCAAATTGTGACATCTGCTATGACACTAATTATTATTTTGAATGAGGAATAAATAAAGTTAATTCAATCTGTCTTTTTTTTTTTTGTACCCATACATCTGTTAGGGGTACTCAAGGCACTTGTAGATTTTTTCCACAGTGTTTAAAATGTACTTTTAAAGTAAGTAAGGTAGGGATTCTCCCAAAATCACCTGTCTCCAGGAGATGGAGCTCCAAGAAAAACACTAATTACTATTGAGTTTGTAATTTAAATTATGAAGGTTAGCAACACTAATTCTATGTCTCTGGCTGGGAAGACTTGTCAACAGCTCAATTGCTATCAGTGAATCTCATTTTGTGTTCCAGAAGTGTAGTGAAAGGAACTGAGAGAAGAAAAACATGTTCATTTACCTCAGCTAGAAAGCCTGGGCCAGTATCCAGTTGTGAGTAATGCTTGCTGGAAACAAGACATGAGCGTTAACAAGGAGAGTAATTAACTATTAGTGTAGCTTGTGAAGATATGCCACAGATTTTTGCTTGGTTGGAACTTTTCAATCCAAAATGCAGAGGTTTACTCAGTGAATACTTCTTTTTGAAGTGATTGAGCTTTAGTGAAAGGTCTGTTGTCTGAACACCTAAAACCTGTGTTATGGTGAAGGGCTGGCTAAACAGGCTTAATAGCACTGCTTGGCTTTGAAATCTCGGTAATTGGGTTGCACACATGGATGTGAGGCTAGGATTTGGTCTTTACTGGTTAAGAATATTTGTACCAAAGAGACCTTATGCATTTGGAACTTGAATAGACCACTCTCTTTTGGCTCTGACAGTGTCAATTATTATTGTGGTGGAGGAAAAACATCTCACTTGAAAATGTAACACCGAGTAACACTCACAGTTTTTATTTTAAATTAAAATGAAATCAAGTTCTACAAGTTCTTTTTTTCCCCAGTTTTTGAACCTGAAAATTCCAAATAAGATGAGAATTTTCAAAGAAGAAACAACACAAAAACTTCTGCTCAAAAAGCCTTTTTTTTTTTTTTTTTTTTTTCAGTTTGGGAAGGAAACCGGCATGAGAAAAATCAATGGTGAGGTACACGGTTGCTTTTTTTCATTTCTTTCATTTCTAATAATCTAAGATAGGTAGAGGCCTTTGGTCACATGGGATTTTAAAGTCTTTTAGGAGTTTTTTAACCAACTCTAAAATCGATAGTGAAGATTATAAAAGATGGCACTTCAGCCTGAAAAACAGCTGTCATTTGTGTAGTAGAAATGTTCACATATACCCAGCTGGAGCCCTGATTTTTTTTAATGAGTTTAGACCGAACATCTACCCCAGTAATAATCCATCTATGAGATGAAATCAAATTAACGCACAGCTTCATGCTGTTGGAAATGCTCAGAGCCCTTTTTCTGAAGATGAGTAATACAGAAATCAAGATGTACCTTCAGACGAAGAAACAGGGACCTGCTTTTGCGAGTGCCAATATCACAGTTTTTAATGTTATTTCCTGACACATGGGAATGTTTTAGTGTGCAGGTGATGCTTTGAAGTGCTGAGTTCTGTCTTTGTAAGCTGTAACTCTCTCTGGATTTTATTATTCGCCATAAATTTTTGAGAATGATATATTCTCATCACTTTTAGGTTCTGCTTGGAGTACAGTAATTACTAAAGAGTGCACCTGAGAAGTTCATTCTGGGCCATAGATTTTGGTATGGGTTATAACCTCTCTCTGACTTCTTTTTCCTTGAAGAAATGGATTGTGACCATACTGCCAGGGTGTCTTGATAATCTGTCATACTCTTAGCCTGGTCTCCCAGCACTTTCCTAAAGAGTTTGTGTGCAATTTCTGGAGTTAGGGATGGGCATGTGAGGTTCAGCAGCCTGGTTTGGAGGCTACAAGGGACTAACTGTCTAGCAAGGCCAGGCCATGCCTGTTGTCTCAGCGACAGAGAAGAGAACCTGCCACTAGCTACTATTTTTGAGGACATACAAGAAAAATGGGCGATCGGGCCATCCCTTCCTCTCTTATGATCAGAAGACCTGTAAGCTCCAAAGAGGGCAGGAAATTATCTGGGTGAGCTGAAGATGACGGAATCACCAGTATGGCCTATACATACCTGAGCAGGGTGACTGCACAGTGTGGCGCCTGGAGCATATATTTCTGTGGTGGGTGTGCTGAAATACTGGTGGCTATGGATCCCAGCACCTCTTGCAGGAGGCAGTGATAGCTCCTTTTTAGGAAGGTCTCCAGGCAGTACCATGATACTGCAGGATGTCAAAGGAAGATGGGTAGAAGGGCAAAAGTGAAAAAGTTGTGACATAAGTATGGCCTTGAGCACAATAAAATACCGTTGGGGCTGCCTCCAACAGCACCAGCTCCTCTGGTCCTGCTGTTGCAGAGTATGAAGTTCTGTGAACAGCCTCAAATTTGGCCTCAAGCACAGCACCAAGGCTGCCCTTGTGTAACAGTGCACACACGAACAGTAATAATGTGTTAATGACCACTAAGGTGTTATTCTCTTCAGGTGCTGAGGGCTTGGGTTAGCTTTATGTAGCCATCAGCTCTGATGTGTGTGTTCTTTCTGGAAGGAAGAGCGGTTCCTCTGGCCCCTCTGTCATAAGCTGAGGGTGGCCCAAGGTGGAATAGTCCTCTGTTAGCATCACTTATTCACAGAGCCAGGCTGCTCAGGAAACAACTCAGTGCCACCCCAAAGCTTGGAGCAGGTATCTCCAGAGAGTCAGAAACCCTAATAGCTGCTATCCCTATCCCACGGTGCAAGTGCTTGCAAGGACCAGCTTTTACTTCTGCCGTGTTCACGGTTGGCAAGAGGATGGTTTGCTTTGCCCCTTCTCGTTTAGCGTGCTAGTGCTTGGCCCCTCGTGAATCACTGCTCCACATTATTTATTATTGGGGAGAAATATCACAGGCTTGGGGGTCTGGAAAAAGCGGTCGAAGTGCCTGCCTTTCTCCTTGATTTCCCATGGAAAATTCTAGATAAGCGTGCAGGTCCCTCTCTGCTTGTGAATGTGGAATGGAGAACTGGGCTTTCTATGCACCTAGTGCTTCTTGGCAGCCTCCTTACGTGGGCTGACTGTGCCTGCAGGAAATAGGATGTGTTTCTGCATGCAGATTTTCCTGGGGTATTTCAGGGGTGATTCAATGACTCATGCAGAGGTTTCATTTCTCTCCCCACCGGACCGTCTCCCCTACTTCTCCCACCAAAGTTGGGCAGAGTTGCTGCTAATCGGCCTGACAAGTGGAACAGCTCCTTTCCGAGGGAGCCCCATACTCCGTTGCGGAGAGGAATTTCCTTTGAAGTCCTCTCCCTGCCCTGTATTGTCTACACACCTTGCTTTGGGTGAGTGTGATAAATAGAAATCAAACAGTCCCAGACCAAGGAAAGGACTGCTAAGTCCTGCCTGTCATCCTAAAACATTGGCTATGTTTATAATAAAGCTGTCAGGGTTGCGCTGAGCAGCCAGATTAAAAGCAGCCAGAATACTGAGTAGCCAAATGCTCCTTTCCTCCCTCTGATTCATTTTTTTGGGGGGTAAGAACACATCAAAGCTGATGGGAGTGTGTTGAAGTGAGCTTGTTATTACCAACGTCCATGTGTGAGGCAGTGTTAGAAACACTGACCCAGCACAGCAATGCCGTTGCAGTAAGAAGCCCAACACAAAGTTTGTAATTAGGATACTCAAATGGATTATCTCCACAGTGTTATTACTGCTTAAAGCCCTCAAGCTTTTCTCACCATTGTAAAAAGGGTGATTTCGTGGTCTAATGGTTAGAAGAGTAGAGCAGTATCAGCAGGGCACAGGGCTGGGTCTGTTCCCCGGTACTCTCACTGAATTGCAGTGTGACTCGGTAAGTGGTTTCATCTCTCTCTGTCTCTCCTCTTCCTCTCTTCCTTTGCATCTGTCATCTGCTCTGTGTCAGATGGTAGGGTTGAATTAGACCCTGTACTTACAGGGGTAATAAATCTCTCCATTTTGTTTATCTAATGCATCCGGATGGGGAAAAAGGAGGCCATTTTCCCTAGGGAAAAAAAAAAAAGAGGGAAGCACTTAAAAACAAAAAAGTGCAGGTTTTCAGCTGCTACTCAAAACAGCTAAAGTGATTCTATGTCTTGAGAGGGAACCTGGAACAGAAGGGGAAAGACAGCATCTTTCAAAGAAATGAGCCTACTCCAGGTTCCTCAGGCTCTGGTGTGGAAGTGCCCCTTGACAGCTGCATGGTGGGATCAGGTTAAGGGACCTTTGCTTCTTTGGTGTACTCGGAGATACTGGTTAATTGCCAAAGTGATTTGAGGGCACAGATCCAGATGGATTCAACAATGCTATGGTTTTCTAGCTTCATGTGAAAACTGCTTGCAAAAGACTTGTGTCAGGATGACATGCTTGGCATCTCAAAGATCTAGAGCGACAGGGATTTATTAGTCTTTTAGAAATTATTTAGAGCAGCCTGAACCCCTTGTTGCTGCCGTTGATTAACTCACATGACGGATGCGATTACTGTGTCACTTCCTATGCAATGTGGCGTGTGGTGAGACGAAACTCCAAAATTAAGTGAAGTCCTCATCTGGTGTTGTATCAGAGGCCTGTAGCAGACCCCTTTTCCCTATGGAAGCACCCCAGGCCTGCCTGCGATACAAGGGGACTCCACACCTCCACAGAGCAGTTGGCAGCTGTGAGATTCAGCGTGACAGCAGGGTTATACCAAATGAGAAGGGTTATATTGACTTGGCAGAGTGCTAACTCCTCACCTAAGGGATTTCTCTTTCCCACCGTAGACGTAAAAGATGTAAACTGGGCAGGAAGGAAAAGCACATAGCTGTTCAGCCCGTCCCACCACTGTGGAAGTGGTGCTAGCTGGACGATCTCTCCCCGCTGAAGAGCTGAGCGGCGTGGGGAGGGGTGCAGTGGCTTTGAATGCCAGCAGGAATAGCTGTGTAATCCAAACTTTCTTGTTTCCTGAATAACTCAGCCTCTGAGCACAATTGGGCTTCAGTGATGTGGGGGGAATCTTATTAGGAGGCTGCAACGAGGAAAGAAGACTGGCTTTTGTAAGTAGTAAATGAAGTAGTTATTAAAAAGGAAAGACAAAGCTACCAAAAGCCTCATTCATGTTACAGGTTTGGGCATGGGACAGAGGAGAAATCCACAAAAATCTGCCTTTCAGCTTTTTCTATTGCCTGTATTTGAATGGGAAATTGGATATCCCCAGGATCCTGGGAGACAGCACACATGAAAACAGCACCAAATTCCTTCAGGGGTATGCAAGGAGGAAGTGACATCTGTTTTGCATCCAAACATTGCTTGAAGTCTGGTTAAAAATGTTGTTGTGACAGTGGGGCGAAAAAACACTGAGAAAATCCCCCTTCCCTTTCGGTTGGGGATCAGTACAGCCAGGCGGGCAGAATACTAATAGAGGTCTCTGATCTTTTCTCCACTTACAAATCACTGCCATCCCCAGTTTGAACAAGCCACTTAGTCACTCATGGTCTAGTCTTTGGTAAGTGTGAAACAACTTGCTAGTGATCATTCATGTTTGGCTATCCTGGCCTCTGTGTATGAGGGAAAGAGCAGTATTAATCTAAGCAAGTATTTTTTACACCCTTCTTCAGTTAATTATCTTGGCTTAATTTGGTGTATTGAAAACAGTAAGTTAAGGCTGGTATTTCAAAAGAAACATGGGCATTTGGGGTATTTAATAGGGCCTGTAACAATAGGACAAGGGCTACTGGTTTTAACCTGAAGAAGGTAGATTTAGACTAGATATAAGGAAGACATTTTTCACAATGCGGGTGCTGAAACACTGGCCGAGGTTGCCCAGAGAGGTGGTGGATGCCCCATCCCTGGAAACATTCAAGGCCAGGTTGGACTGGGCTCTGAGCAACCTGATCTGGTTGGAGATGTCCCTGCTCCTTGCAGCGGGGTTGGACTGGATGGCCTTTTAAAGATTGCTTCCCGAATGTTTGCCTGTACTGATGCCTAAATGACCATTCTATGATTCTATCACTCTATTGAGACCTCTTGGATGGTGCTGGACAGAAAACAAATCTATTATGTGTCATGAAATGTTTTGAGGTTTTTAACTTTGAAGATCTTTAGGCATTTTTCATAATGAGAGACATCAACTCTTTCACCTTACTCCTTTTTCTAGAATACACTTTCTCTTCAGATGCTCACCTGGGCGATGGGAGACCCGCACTCAAGTGCCCGAAGGTCCAATCTATAGACATCATGTATCTTTGAATCTCCCCAGTTGAAGCTCTTCTGTCCTGTGGTATATTGCTTTAGTGAATGAGATGTTAGCTGATCTCCATCATAAGAGTGCAGTAGTTATAGAAGTTGCCTGAGAGAGGGAATTCATGGATAAGTACCTGAACTATCTGGGACAGCCCAAGGACTTCTGTATCAGTTCATTTGTCTGTCCTATGGTTGTGCTGATCTAGAGTCTTGCTTTAGGAGTCAGGAAGCATCCCCATAAAACCAAGATCAGAATGAAAACAAGTTTAGAAATGTGGAAATATTGCATTTTTCTTTGGATCCTTACCCACAGAAGGAGCTTTGTTCTTTTAAAAAGTGTTCTAGACCTTTCAGCCCGTAGGCAGGCCTGTCATAAAAAATATCCCCACGTTTTGCATGCACCCTGCACTGTGGCTGCCTTTGAGCCTATTTGGAAGACTACAGCAAAATAAGAGAAGCATGAACTGCTGCATGTGAACGGCTTCCCGGTGAGATTGCGCCGGAGCCCAGGCTCAGCAGCGGGGAGGGCAGCACATCTTTCACCCTGCTTGCGAGGGGGACTTGAACTGCTGCTGGCTGAGCCGAGATGCTTTTAAGCACCCATGTAAACAAGGCTGAAAGCTCAATTGTTTCTTTTTGTTAGGCAGAAGGATCAAGCAGACAAGTTCGGGCTAAAGGTTTCTCTACTTTATGAGACCACACAGCCAATCTCACCTGCTCTCTGCTAGACAAAACACAGAGCGCGGAGGTGGGAACTAATGCTGGAGGAGGCCAGTATGGGGAGGGACTGCTGCGACTCAGTCAGGGAGATTTTACCTGTGTGGTACGATAAACGAGAGAGTTGTGCTGGGTTTCCTCTTCTTCATACTTGGAAATGAATAATCAGTGTATTAGCTGTCTGGCATTTAACCTATTTCATACCCCAGTTTTGAACACACTTCTATTTAGCACAAGGCTGAAACAACCTGATGCTGTAAATCTAATAATGAGATGCACATTCCCCGTTGGTCCATGCCTAGGATGGTTGATGAGTTTGTCTGATAAAATTCTACTATCTTTTTCCCTTTTTAATCCTTCTTGGTCCCATTCCACAGTCTCCCTGGGTAGCCTTGAACTCTTCGCTGTGGAAGGCAGAGAGGGAAGATGGAACACCAGAGGTATCCCAGCGTGTGTGAGACTATGAGTGCTACCAGTCAGATGATGTTAGTATGAAAACTGCACGGAAGAAGACAATGCAGTGTGGTTATATTTGGCTATGGAAAACTTTGCCAATCTTGTAATAAACGAGTGGCATTTTTTGACTGACACAGGTAGTGGGTACACCTGCACGGACCCCTCTCTGGGTCGTAGAAGCAGCAGAGTTCGCCTTGCTTAGCGTGGCAGCGATGGTAGTTTAATGCCCCAGACCACTGCAGGTCTGCACAGACCGCGGTCCCTAGTCTACCGAGACACGTGAATGAATGCATGCTTAGTTTTTAAAAGCAGGTTAATATTTCCCTGTATCTTGCCTGAGTTGAAGGTCAAATATATAAAATATTGCCTGGATTGAGACCTAGATGACCTAATAGCAGTAGGTCCTGACTGAGATAGTGCCCAGTGCTAGGAATGACAGCAGGTCTTGAACTTTGCACTTGATCAATCTTTGAATGTCCCTTTAGTCCAGCAATTGGAACTTGTAAGGCTCTGGAAGTGAATAGCTCTGTTAAATTTTAGATCCTCAAACTGCTCTGCTGTGGTTTTATTCTCCCGGGGTGACTCAGGGGGCCTGATGTACTCCAGTGGCTGCTCTTGCAAAAAGCTGGATTATAAAAGTCTCTTAATTATTCCCTTGTTAGAAGCTTGTGGTTTATGAGGTTAGAAACCTTTCTGGGTTAAGCTTTCGCTTTGTGATGATAAGCTGTTTTACAAGAGTGCAGTGAATTTCTTTGAGGTTAATTTCAATTAAATAGGCCCTTTTCGCTGCACCTACAGCAGAAGAGACCATCTTCGGGGTTTTGAAAGAAAGTCTTGCAAATGAGCAAGGCAAAGACAAACAGCGGGTAGCTGTACCAGCACAGAAAAGCAGGGGAAGTTTATTGAAACTGAGAGACTTTGTTGGACTTAGGAACTGATCTAGGAATTTATTTTATGAACTAGGGATTTATTTTTTCCCTGTAAATAAGGCCTTTGCTAAGAAGGCAATGCCTGGCACAGCCTTCCTGCAAAGAGTGGATGGATAGCGAGAGACAGGATTTCTCTGGGTGACTCCCCTAGCTCATCTATTCTCCAAAACCTGCCTAATAGTTTTTGGTATCTAAGTGTTGGTCTTCCTGTAGCAGCATAGAATCTTTAAGGTTGGAAGAGATCTCCAAGAACACCAAGTCCAACCGTCAGCCTAACACCACCATGCCTACTACACCATGTCCTTGTGGTTGTGTTCTTTGTCCTAAAGACTGTAAAAGCAACTGCAGCAGAAAGTGGGTTAAAAAATTATTGATGCTGGTGCTGAGGTGTTGGTATTCTAATACTGGGGGCAAAACAGAGACTGTAGGAGCACCTGGTCACTGAGAGAATTTCAGGGACAAAATCTGGGGTGTAAAGGGAAAGGACAGAATGGGAAGTAAGGTGTATGACAGGAAAGGAAGATGACTTCCAGGAAACCACAAAGCAGTTCAGTGACTTGGCTGGGACCCCAGAAAGGCAGTCTGGTGCTCTGTCCATTAGACAGTGGCCCATTCCTGGCACATTCATGATTGGATTTTTTTAAAGTTGCAGTCATCGCATTTCACTTAACCTAAAAGCAGTATGTGTGATATGATGTGGAGTGAGCTTTGTCCCAAAACTAGGAGGGTCTCTCTTGAGCTTCAGTGGTCTCTTTGACCATGCTCAAGTGACCCTGTGCAGATCTTTGCACACAAGTGGTGGAGGTTGGTCTTGATTTCTCCCTCAGCCTCAAAATGTTCTTGCTCTGAGTGGCATCCAGAACTGTTCTCTACCCCTTGGATTCCTGCCTGGATGGTTGCATAGGGAGACTCCAAGAGGGTTTTTTCTCCACCTGTGTTACACTCATTCAGGCAGTGTGTGGCCCCATTGGCTGCAGAAGGTCTGGCTTCTTACTTCTGTCTCTGTAGCATGCTCTGAAGTTTGGTAGTGAAAGACGAGCAAAAGAAAGCCAAATAATTAGCTATCCAAGCCCTAATTCCCTGGGCAGAAGTTCACTTTTCAGTAACTGAAACTGGCTTAATCCTAATCCCCTGCAAATTCCCCTTCCTAAGAGTCTTTGTGAGGCTCCCTTATTGGTGAGAGCTTCCAAAAAGACCAGTGCTGCTGTTATGATGAATTTTCCTAAGGCCTGTAAATGTCGTATCTGCAGTATGATACAATACAAGGATAGTGAATCTCTGAAGCCACAAACCCCTTAATATGTGGGTGGAGTTATTAATGCGCAAAACGAACTGGAAGAACAACTCTAACATTCCAGACACAAGTCTTCTCCCACTCCATTATCAACAGAAACCTAATTTCTTGCCTCTCACGCAAGCTGGTCATTTTTTGGGAGAAGCTTTCCTCTGAAACAGCTGCCACTGCCTTTTATGTTTTGTTGACTGACAGGTGGAGATGATGGAGTAAACTGGGATCACCTATCATTGCTGCCTAATTTAGCCAGTGGAGAGAAGTTGCCACAACTGATACATTTGGCACTTTCTGCTAGTGATCGGAGTGATGGGCTCTGCTTCTGTGTGGTCTGTGCAAGGAGCCAGAGCCTGACTGTTCAGATCAGCTCCTTGTGCCCTTGGCTTTAGATGACTCACTAGTCAGGGCACTGAGTTAGCCTGTCTGAATTGTAGTTCATGGACTGCATGCCTGAGGCATAGATGGGAGTTAAAAAAGGTGGAGATCACAGCCTTGAATCCTCATTCATCTCATGGAGAGGAGAGAGAAATATTAGAGAGAAAATTAGATGTTCCTGTCCTTTGCCTACAATGGGGAATCAGTCTGCTTTTTTTTTTTTTCTCTCTCAAACAGATGGGTCAGTTTCCCCTGTCGCCTCACATCTCTCCTTTACCTCTTAGTTCTCGTCTCTATTTGCTATTCCAGTTTTCATTTTGGGAAAGGTCTGGGTGAAAGACTGTGCAGTGAGTGGTACAGGTACTGCCCACTCTTCCTCTGCTGCTGCCTCCTCCTTCCTCTGCCACAGGCATCAGCTGGGAAAAGGACAATTATTTATCACTTGGTAGGTGAGCATCCTTCTTTGAATAGATATGCTAATTAGAGGCAGCTTATGTGTTAATTACTTTGTTCCCATTGTAACCAAGAACTCCAGGGAACTTTGCTACCCTCAGCGATAAAACAAAGAGAGGATGATTTGGGGAAATTTATGTTGTAAATGCTAAGTGAAGTTTCCCTTGTTATCTCTATGGATTTAAGGAATGGTTTCTTTCTCCCATCACTTTTACTTGCTTCCTTCATAAACCTTTGGACTAATTAGCTTGGATGACTTCTCTCCTGAAAAAGGATTGAAGAGAAAGAAGTAGGAGGTAAATGAACCTTGTGTTTTGACAGTGTTACCGGTATTATTTTTATTTTTATTTTTTTTTAATTTTGTAAAATCCGAAACTGGATCAATCTCCTTTTCCCTGTGAACTTCTGGTGAAGTGTCAAGGGTCTGATATAATCTTTCTGAGGCTCCATCCATGCTTTTGGATTCCTCATGCCTTGTGACGGAGTTGTTTGACAATTGCTTCTCCTCCTCCATGAGTTACCCCTCACCCCAGTCCAGTACAAACAGCTCCGAGGAGGAGGCACATAGTGGCTTGGCCCTAGCTAGGTCCTAGATCAGTGGCAGCTGCTTAGGAATACTCATGTGGGATTTAAAACTGTCACAGCTCAGACCTGGAAAGCTGTTATTCAGACACTAACAGGATGTTTCTTGTCTTTAGAGGGACTCACATCTGTCAAAGGTTCAAAGAACCACTAAGGGAAGTAACCTGTTGTACTCCTACATGCAAAAGTGATGTCAGGAATGCATGTTGCCTGGGCACACCCTGTGATCCATGGGGGGACTCAGGCACCTCAAGGCCAATTTGTATCCCAGGCTGGCTGAATTGCCCTGCTGAAGTGCCCTCCCATGTCCATGGATGGCAGAGGAATCTTAGAATCATAGAATCATTACGGTTGGAAAAGACCTATAAGATCAAGTCCAACTGTCAACACCACACCACTGTGCCTACTAAAACATGTCCTGAGGTGCCACATCTACAGGTTTTTTGAACATGTCCAGGGATGGTGACTCCACCACTTCCCTGGACAGCCTGTTCCAATGCTTGAGGCCATGGTGCTCCAGCATAGCGCAGTAAGTGGACTAAAATGAACACATTTGCTATAGCCTGGTCAGGACTGCAGTGCTGGTTTTAGTGATACTATACAACCACCTAAAAAGTGCCTCTCCTGAACCTGAAGTGAGCATTAAGTCCTAGATTGCAAACTGTCTGCTGCCATGGCTGAAGGACCCGTTCCCCTGGCTTGCTCTCAGAGGAAAAGGCAGTAATTGCTAGGCTGGGATTGCCACTGCCACCCCTTGTTGCCAAGCTGCCTCGTGCAAGTGGACCAAGTGTGGGCGTCAGGATGTGTCCAGAGCCTGAAGTAATCTGAATAGCTCAGCTCAGTGAAAAGAGAGAGATGCAGGTAACACTGGCTTTGGTATCCTTGAGGACTTTCTAGATGGCTGGCTTTTGCTACTCTAGCTAAATCTACCAGCCCTTACTCTTCTGCAAAGTGTGCGTTGGTAGAGGTTGGCTGTCCTAAAGTGAGGGAGTCCTGGCAGTGACTTTCATGAGGGAACTGACTTCAACACACTGATGTGCAAACAAAGGCTTCTTGAAAGGAGCTGTATTTCTGAGTATAATCCTCTGTGCTTCACTGCTCAGAGAGACGCTTGTCTCAGGGACTAGGAGAGGTGCGTGTCGTTATGCTTAATTTTCGGAGCTGTCTAGGAAATGGCATTCCCCGGCCTCCAGGCTGAATGGGACTTGCACCAGTCTCTCCTTGTGTCTGTGGGTTATTTACTTTTTATGGCTAAGGGACAGCATAGCTCAAATCACGGTGCTTTTCAGAGAAAGGCGATAGTTCCGCTATCAGATGAGATTTAATACTTCCACAGCAGGCAAAGCCTGTCATATCAATTTGTTGTTCTGGCCCATTCCCAGGCAACGTGCCACCGCCCGGTACAAAAGCACCTATTGTTGCCGCTGAGCCGGTTCCAATGTAACACGCTATATGCCTCCTTCCTCAAAGAAGTGCAAGGTGCAATATGAAATACAATTTTGAGGATTATAGATTAGAACTAATTCTCACTGGTTCAACAGAGCAGACTGTGATAATGATGAAAGTCTTATGAGCTGCCTGAAGATGAGCAGGAGATAGAATGTTACAATGTGTAGGATGGATAAATTAACCTAGTATTACAAGCGCTCATTCTCCAAATTATTCAAAACACATTTAATAAAAGATTCTATCTTTTGGCAAGAGGCACCTTGTTTAAAATTGTTTGGGGGAAGAGAAGATAAAGGAAGAGATCTCTGACTCAGGAAATCATACCTGTCCTGCGTACAGCAGTTGTACTATGTGGCTATGGCTCTACCAGAAAATTAAACACTGTCAAGGGACACCAAGGGACTGGAACTCAGTCACAGAATCTTAAATGGATTTAGGGTTGAAGGGACCATTGGAGGTGTTCTAGTTCAAACCCCTGCTTAAAGCGAGATGGACCTCAAGGTTGTGTTATGGTGCTTGTGACCTTGCCCAGTTGAGTCTGAAAATATACCAAGGATGGAGCTTCCACAGGCTCTCTGGGCAACCTATTCCAGGACTTAACCTCTCCCATGGTAAAAAATTGTTAAGTTTGGTTGAGTTGTCCCTTGTTGCAACATGTGACCTTTTGCTTCTTGCCGTCTCTCTGTGCACTTCTGGGAAGGATCTGGCTTTATTTTCAATAACCAGCCACATCTGCAGTTAGGTTCTCCCCTTAATCTTTGCCAGGCTAAACAAATATACTTTTAGAGCCTTATATGTTGTGTGCTCCAGCCCTTTAATAATCTTGGTGGTCCTCTTGGTGAAGTCTTTCTAGTATCTCATCTCTCTTTTACTGGGATTTTCATGAGTGCTCTGTAGAGAGGAGTTATCGATCCCTTGGCCGCTGGAGTGAGGAGGATCTCAGCACATGTTTACAGTATCTCTAAGTGCTTTCCTGGAGCTGGAACAAAGTTATGACCACAGCAGTTTTGAAGTTGCACAGTGTCTTGTTCAGCTGAGTTTTGAGTATCACCAAGAACAGAGATTACATAATGTCATCTTGAAAGGATACGGAGGAGCCCACAAATTGTCTTTGGGAGGGTGCCTGTTTCTCACTATTGACTTTAAAGAGATGCAAAGGTTGGTAGTTCAGATTTTGATATTAATTTAAAGGCCCTAATATCAGGTGGATGCCTATCTGATACATCCTTACACAAATTGTCTACCTCAGCTTAGATCTACTTCTGCAGGGGTGGGTGGCCAGTAAGGTGTGAAGAGGATAGAGCAGATACGTTCTCATTTGCTCAGTGGTGTGGAAGTTTGAGTTTGAATGAGAATGTTGTATGGGTGTTACAGTGATAAATTTGTTTAATATTCAAGGTAGGGAAGAAAGAAGTGGGTAAGCTGTATTACCCACATTAGAACTGGCTAAATTCTCATTTCCTGTGTTTACTCTGGAGAACACCAATTTGCAGAAGTATGGATGTTTTGCCAGCTGACGGAAACTTTTGAAAAAGGGGATTTTGAGAAGTGTGATGTAGGTGTTATACGGGAATTTTGGTGGGGTTTTTTTAAAGCTCAAGGTCACCTGAATATATCAAACTGGGTTTGAGTTATAGCCGTCTTCCAGCTTCTGGGTTGAGTTTAGGGTAAAAAGAACAAAAGACTGTAGCCTTCGATCTTCCCTTGTGATTTTGGTTAAGAACTGGGTGATGGATTGGCGTGACCAGTAGAACCTGATGATGGCTATGTGTCCTACCTACACATGAGCTCTGCTGACACTGCTGAGAGCTACTTGTACCCGAATGTCCCTCTCTGTCCCATCTGAAAAACATCTTGAAGTAAAATTCCATGTTGTTAGATCTAGTGCTTTGATAGAAGGAAACAAATGTAATTATTCTTCCAACTGGCCCTTCTGCCTGGGGTTGAAAAGGTTGTCCAAAGACTCTTCAAATTGCTGTTGATTTTGGAAATCCCTGGGTCAACGAGTTCTATATGAGGGTCTGAGTGGCATATCAGTCTCTTTTAGTGGTTGGTCCCAGATGGATCTGCTGAGTTAAGTATCTCAGGAGCCTCCCATTTTTGCCATTTCCTATGGGGAACAAGAAGTGCTGGAAGGAATTATTTCAGTCTCATGAGATCTTAGAGTCACTAAGCTCTGAAAGCTGCTCTTTGGAATTGTTAGTTTGTTTTTGGCAATTATTCCTTGCTGTCCTACCCTTTCCAATCCTGAGGAAGGTTTCCATCCTACCTAAATGCTCTGTTTATCTTTGGAGAATAATTCTGCTTGACCCCTATGCCTTTACAAACAACACATAGGAGGGTTTTAGTGCTGTTTCCCACCACTTAACCAAGATACAACAATTCTGTTGTTTCTCAATGCAGGGAAAGTAATGTCTACACTGAAATTGTATCCAAGAAGTTTCTCTCCTTGGTAAGGTGCAGATTGTGGAAACCGAAGCTTTGTGCCCTTGGTTTCTCCTCTGCAAGGGACAGTTCTGCTCTGCAGAACCGGAGGCACTCTGCCAGTTGCCCACTGTTGTTTTTATCCCCTGACCTTTCTCCTGGCTTACCCCCCTCTCACCTCAAAGGCGAGAGACAGTGAAGGGAAGATGGAGTTACAGCTTCCTAGACATTTGGCTATTTCATCTTTTGTACATCACTTTGTGGCTGACAGGACATTTTTTTTTCAGAAAATACCTTGCATGCTAATCTCTGTGCATTAGCCGATCACAACATAAATGCTTGTCCATTAATCCAATGCCTTCCTGTGTGTCTTTCATCTCTGTGCTCTTCAGCATTCTCCTGTTTCACTTTTCTCCCTCCTTTGTCTTTAACTCTGCTTAATACAATCCACCTCAGTAGCACAGCTCCGGGCTGTGGAAACAGGGACACATACTGTAAGCAGAACGATAGACTCAGTTAATAAACATGCCACCCAATGCCGAAGGCTATGCTTTCTGCAAAGGCCAATCTTCATGTGACTTTGACAGACATGTCCCCTTCCACTGTTTCTTTCTCTCCTGATAAGTGTAGCCTACCAACTTTTCTGCTGGACTAACATGTTGACTAAGATGCTACAGCTTATTTCTGGAGAATTCAAATTATTGGTGCTATTTTATCTTCTTAATAGATTGGGTGGCTTGAGAGCAAAACTCAATACAAAGTAAGGCTTAGCACTGTGTCTTAACTTCTGAGTCTAACATGCAGGTTTCTATAACTGAGATACTCATTCGTGGATCCCCGTATAGGCACTGCAGAGATGTAGACACTTTAAACATCATGCAAGAGTGGCTGTACCAGCTAGAACCAAAGGGCCACCCATGGCCACCCTGGGCAACCTGTTCCAGTGTTAAATCACCCTCACAGCTCAAGAGCTTTGTAAATCAAGAGTTACGTGTGAGTTCACTGGTTCTGGATTTTTCTTCCATTCATTGATGTTATGGTGTTTTTACTCCGTGTAAATGTTTGAGACCCGCAGAAGGGCAGTGGCAATAAGTGCCACAGCTCAGCTTTGCAGAAGGTAAGGAAATGCCTCCTTTTGTTTATCTCACTTGATGTCCCTACACCATCCTTTTTTTTTTTTTTTTTTTTTTTTTTTTAATTGAAAGGAACAACACTTTAAATCCCTTTACTTCCCTTCCCAGTTTTTGTGTGGTCTGTGGCACCTCTCAGTTGTCTGTCTTCCAGGTAGAAAAGGGCTAGTTGCAACTTAACACCTTTCTCTTAACCAACTCTAAGTCCACTGCGTGATTTCTGAGCGGGGAGGGAGATGGAAGCAGGACCCAGGAACGCAGACAGTCTTCTGGATATGAGTTCTTGAATGAATTTATTTATTTTACTGATTATTAGTAAATATGTCACTCACTTGTGAAGCCCTTTTGCTGGACAGTGAGTGAGGATAGATCTCAAAGTACTGAGTTTCCTGCCAGCACAGCATGTTCTCACCAGCAGGTTGTCCTTCCTTTTAGGGAAGCGCCTGGGGGAAAAACAGAGATCAAGGTGGCTTGCATCTGCTGGTGTATTTTCTGTAGCACCCTTGGCACGACCTTTTCTCCTGGACACGGAAAGCAGCTCTTTCTGTGGAGGATGGTGCTTCTGGTGGGAGCAGTAGCCAGTTTCCAGACTGTGTCTCATCATCTCTTCACCTGTCAAATGATTTTCTCCTCTTTGTTTAGATGTTACTTCTGATGATCTGGGAAGGCATTTGTTGAGAATTGGAGAACAACCTTCAGCAGGAGTAATCAAACAGGCTACAAGGGAATGCTGTTGGTTGTGTAAAATCTGAGCACAAAGTCATTATGTAAAATTCATAACAAATTTATCAAATTCCCTTACTTAAAACTGTGTTCCTGTAGCACTCTTGTGATGGTTTAGCCCGAATCACCACACAGTTTCTCGCTCACCCTCCCCCTCCCCAGCGGGATGGGGGAGAGAATTGGGAAGGAAGGAGAACTCGTGGGTTGAGATGAAGACAATTTACTAAAATAACGAAGGAAAACTACAATAATAACAGAATGTAAGGATACTAAAATATACAAGGTGAACAATGTATGTTTTCTCACCACCCGATGTCCCAATGACCGATACAGCCCATCCTGAGCAGTGATCATGGAAACAAAACCGAGCGGCAAGCAAAGGAGCAAAAAGGGAGCCAGCAAGGTAGAGGGAACGATGCCAGCAAAACTGAAGAGAAAGATGGATACCAGGAAGGCAGATACCCGCCCTGGCCAGCCCCCCCTTATGTACTGAGCATGACGTTTATGGCATGGAATACTCTCTTTGGCCAGTTTGGGTCAATTATTCTGTCTGTCTTTCTCCCAGCTTCCTGCATCTGCAAATTAGCAAGACTTGGAAAGCAGGACGGTGTCCTTGGTCTCATTCACAACAACTCATATCATCAGGGTGTTTGTCAACATTCTTCACACACGAAATCCAAAACATACCAGCTACTGAGAGGAAAAAATTAACTCCATCCCTGCCAAAACCAGGACTACTCTCCAGGTTTGCATCAGAGTAAATCTAATTAATAAACATAAATGTGAAGGCTAAAAAAAAATCCTGAAAGGTGATCTTGTTGTAGTGCTTACTCAGCAGATGCTGAACGCCAAGTGTCATTTCCATTGTCTGGAGCAGCAGTTTGTTTGAATGATAATGTTGTTTATAAAGGTCAGTTATGCTGCTTGTCCAGGAGATGTACCTGGGAAAGCCATTTCTTACTTCCCTGAACTCTGTTGCAAGACAATTTGAGTCTAATAGGCATTTCTACGTGAGCAGAGCTGAGATGATACTAAAATGCTACCTGATGTCATGACAAACAGAACTCCAACTCTGAATGAAGGTTTTTTCCGGGGTGTTTTGAAGGACACTAGGTCTTGTCAATGCATCCTGAGAAGTGATTTGATATCACAGAATAGCTGAGATTGGAAGGTACTTTTGAGATTGTCTAGTCCAACCTACCTGCTTAGAGCAGGGTCACCTACAGGAGGTTGCTCAGAGATGTATCTAGTTGGGTTTTGAATGTCTGCCATGTTGGAGACTCCACAACTTCTCTGGGCAACCCATTCTGGTGTTTGACCATCCTCCCAGTTCAATGTTTAAATGGACTTTCGTGTATTTCAGTTTGTGCCCATTGCCTCCTGTTCATTCACTGGACACCGTGGAGAAGAGTCTGTCTCTACTCTCGTTACTCCCCCTTACATCAGTTGTTTATCAACATTGACAGAGTGCCCCTGAACCTCGTGAGAGCAGTCACAGCTCTTGCAGCCTCTCCTCATATGACAGCTGCTCCAGTCCCTTAATCTTGTTTGGTGGCCCTTCGCTGGACTTGCACCAGTATGTCCATGTCTCGTACTGAGGAATCCAGAACTGGACACAATACTCCGAATGGGTCTCACCAGTGCTGAGGGGTAGGCTTACCTCTCTTAACTTCCTGGTGATACTCCTACCAATGGCTGCCTTTGCTGTGAGGGCACAGTACTGGCTCATGGTCAGCTTGAGGTCCACCAGGATGCCCCGGTCCTTTTCTACAAAGCTTCTTTCCAGCCTGTTGGTCCCCAGCATGGTGATACTCCTCTTCATGAGCAGGATGTGGCATTTTCCCTTAGTTAAAATTAATGAGATTCCTGTTTGCTCATTTCTGCAGATTGTCAAGGTCCCTCTGAATGATGGAACAACCATCTGCTCTATCAACTGCTCCTTCCAGTTCTGTATAATCTGCAAAACGTGCAGATGACATACATCGGTTCAGAAGTGTTCCTTAGTGTAACGGAAAAGCATAACATTAGACTCAACAGCAGAATAACTGGGTGCAATTCCCTGTCATGCGCCAAACCAGGATAATAAGGGAGGGGATATTCATCAATCTAAGCTATTTGAAGAAAAAAAAAAAGAAATCATCTTTAATGGGGAGGGATGATGCATCTGGTTCGAGCATGGGGTTGGGATACAGCTGGGATGTACGCTCAGATCCTAAGACCGGGAAATGCTCCCAGGTTTTGTAGTTTAATCCCAGCTTTTAGCTGTAATGCTGTCCATATACGAGCACAATTCTCACTGAATCTAGCTGCAGCCGACCCCAAAACTGTTCTGGCCTGTGCTGTGTTTTGGAATGTAATACAATAGGTAGGAGGAAAACGTGTACTGTGGATGCCGTTGCTGTTACAGATGTGAGGCAAAGAGCCCTTCAAAGTGTTACTCTGCCAAAGAAATCCCCTTCTGCAGCCTGTTAGTCAAAACAACTGCTCTGTGTCAAAGCGGTGCAAAGAGCTTTTAGCCAAAAAGCTTTTTGAGCTGCTGTTATGCTGGGGCCGCTCTGCTCTGCCCGATGGCTGTCCCCGTACAAGGGGTTAGTGTAGTACGCGGCTTCATAAATTCCACTGGCGGGTTTCTATTGTCTCTTTGTTCTTTGTTGCCAAGGAAGCCAAATATTATTTCTGTCCTTGAAAGAAGCTGCAAATATGGGGAATGGCCTCAGTGAGAGGTGGGGGAGAAAAGGGACCCCGTGGAAAAATACCTTTTGTGCTTGCACTTATTGCCTTTGTAGAGACGACTGTGGTGACGGGGTAGAATGAGGCTGTTCTGTTATTCTCTGTTAGTCAGATGTCTTCATCATTACTACTAACTTATATTCCAGGCTAAGCAGTTCTCTGCCTTTGTTTATACTTTCATCCTCTTTGTCATGCCCTGAAGTGCTACTGAGTGCTCCTGATTACAAATCAGTATGCATTTATATCTCTTTTAATCTCAGGTCTTTCTGTGGCTCATGTTACTTCACACTCACAGGTCCTTATTTTTTTTCCCGGCCTGCCCGTGGATATAGAAATGGGACCATCTTTAGCTGATATTTGGGAAACTGAGGTGCAGCAGTGATACCAGATGAAGTGTGCTGGGAACTGATGAAAACCAGTTTCAGATCTCTACTCCTGTTCTCAGTCAGGTATCTACTTCAAAATAAAATGTTTTACACTTGACAGGGCTTGTTTCTTTCTACTGACTGTATGGAGAGAGCTCAAATGATAGCTAAACCCCATGGGTGATGGGGTCTAAGAGTAAGTCTTCTAATCAAAGTTTTCCTCCACACTATGGCTTTGCCTAGCTGGGAAACAAAGCTACCTTCCCACCAATCCAAAAAAGGAAAAATCTGAGGACAGAGATTAAGTAGGTCTTGGTAATGAAGCCTAAACCAAGATAAGATAATTTAGCCAGTAATTCTTAAAGTCCCAACAAGAATACTACAAGTTCTGTGATGGAGTGACGTGATTCCTCAGGAAAAATAAAACGACAGTTAAATTGGTGAGATATTTTGAGACAGGCAAGGTTTTTCTCTTGAGCAGAGGAAGGTATAGCTTGTTTAACAGGCAGAAATGAAGCTTCTGCACTAGTACTTGGTCTTCAGCCCAAAGTACAAAGACCATCCTGCCTTTTCTCCCAAGTGCTAATTTCCTGTCCGTTCCTGCAATGCCTTTTCCAGGAGGAGCATGTGGGAAGTTTAGGTTGGTTAGCTTCTAGCTGGTTGGGCAGCCTGACAGCTCCAACTGGTGATGCTCAGGATGCCTGTTTCTTGTTAGTATTGTTTATATCAATCTAAAAGAAAACCAATTCACCTGTGAAATCATCATTCCTGCTACCCCGACAAAATTTATTGTTGCTTTAGGTGAATAATAAATTCCCTCTTGGCTGAAGTCAATGGCTTAAACAGAAGATGCTGATCCAGCAATTTTGCGTGGTTGTTGCAAACGCCGCACACTGCACGTTCTGTAAGGCAATATCTAAGGTTTGTAGCCAAGATATCAGAGACAGGGTATATCAGAAATTAAAGGAGACTCATGCAAATCTACTTTTTTATCTTCTTCTTTTTTTTTTTTTTTCTTTTTGCAGCCAATCTGAGCTTCCTTTTCTCCTGAATAATTTTTACCTCTGGATAACACAGTCCTTTCTGCAAGCAGATATGATTGAGCTCAACCATGTTGAACACAAAGAGGTCACTTACAAATGCATATTCTTGCTCAAAGTCTTTCTTTCTCCTTTTTAGTATCTTAAGCTGCTCTGTGTTTCTCCAGTTTCAAGTGATCCAGCCTCTGCAATGCTTCTAGCTGATTCTTGCTGGCAGGATAAGCTCCTGGGACCATGCTTCTAATTGACAAATGAGAATTATTATTTTTTTTTTTTAATATGTCTACTCTACCCTGTGTCGTCTTTTGTTTTCCCTTTTTTATTTCTTTCTTTTTCCCCTACTCTGCTTCTTCCTTTCACTGTTTAGCCTTTTCTATCTTGTCTCAGCCTCTCTTCATTTCCTTTCATCTCTTGAGGTTCATAAAGCTGCCAAGGCCTGGCCAAAGCAAAGAGAAATATGCATTTCACAAGCGAAGGTCATGCAGAGGGCAGCATCATAGTTCTTATTGCAGGTCCTGGGGAAAAGGATGAGGGTTCATTCCAGAGCTGTTGCTATCATTAAGTTTGTCAAATCTACTGTGAATAAGAATAAATAAATAAAATATGGAATTTGAAGCAGAAGGAAAAGGGAGATGTTAAAATCCCAGTGCTGGAAACAGGCTTTTGCCTAATTTTTGAATTTTCTTGGGAGATGAGTTCTGGGAAAATTAAGCACAAGGTCTCTAGTGTGGAGGGGAACCACAAGTGTGGATTCTCCACAATGTCTCAGCCGGGCTCACACTGTGACGTACTGCCTACAGACAGCAATTTGTCATTCTTCCAAAAAAATCTCCTGCGTCTTCAGTGGAAAATTCTAGGTGGCAAAGCAATCCAGAGTGATTTGATCTACTTGAGCATGAAAGTTGTCTGTCCCCTACCCTTATTACAAAGCGTCAAATGAGGAAGGCCTTGAATTTCACAGTTTGCAATGCAAAAAAAAAAAAAAAAGTTTCTAATAAAAATGAGCATTGAAGTGCTTGTTAAAGTCAGTGAGAGAGACTACAGCCTGACTGGAACTATTTTCCTGTAGGAGAAACTTTCACTGCCAAGATGGTATTTGCACATGTAAGTCACGCTGTATTACTTCATGCAAGGTAACAGGATTTCAGATTTGCTCTCCGGGATCACAGGAATTGTTCAACATTTTGTCCTGCCAGTTGAAATCTGCTTTTTTTTTCAGGGATGTGTAGGTCACTTGAGAGCCCCAGAGCTGGCTTCTGGCGCTGTGTGCAAAGCATTCACGTCTGCGCGTGATGGCTTTAGCAGCAGCTCCCGGAGGGTTACGCACTTTTGCCTTCACTACTGCCATTTGCCCTAATCTAAACAAAGCTGCCATCTCTCTGTGCTCGTAGTCTTGTCAGAATAAGTTCTCCCAAGTGGGCAGAAACCTGTTTATTGAGTGTTGGCGTTGCTTTGCCCTTGTCAGATTGTCATGGCTTAGTTGTTGATTTGCTTAAATAATTGGTCACTGCGCATAACGTCTTGTCTGTCACTTGTGTGGTCAAATTACTGTTTTCTTTGTCCCGGTGTGATATGCTGTGCAAAAGCTTTCTTTTAATTTGAGTGGTAATGGGATAATTCCCTGCCATTCCCAGTAAAGCTGTGGACAAAGGCCAGGCTTTTAGGCACTGCTGCTGCTGTAGCTTTGCAGAGGTGCATGGTTATAGTAAAGCTGATTTATATTTCCCCTGCTGCATGTTTCTAATACAGAAACAAACCCTTCCCCCTGTGTTTGCAATGGTGAAAGTCTGTGTTTTGGTCAAATCGGACAGTCCCCAGCCTTCCTAGGTTGGTGCTCTGTATCCCACTGTCACGCTGCATGGGGAGAAGGAGCTGTCACAGACAGATGCAGAATATTTCCTATTTCCAGAGAAGATTTGGGGCTCTGAGCAACCTGATCTGGTTGGAGATGTCCCTGCTCCTTGCAAGGAGGTTGGACTAGATGGCCTTTAAAGGTCCCTTCCAACCCAAACTGTTCTATGATTCTATGACTGAATTTTCTTTGGTATGTGGTTAACTGGTAAACCCTACACTTTCAAATTAGAGGAAAAACCAACCTGTTTATGGGGCATGAGGGTGCACCAG
This sequence comes from Tetrax tetrax, assembly GCA_009806455.1. Classification (NCBI taxonomy): domain Eukaryota; kingdom Metazoa; phylum Chordata; class Aves; order Otidiformes; family Otididae; genus Tetrax; species Tetrax tetrax. The sequence goes on from WHYT01017508.1 coordinate 611,468, forward strand.
AAGACGACTGCTGTTGGGCACTCTGCTCACCAGCATTGACTTCTCTGTGAGTGATATGGCTAAGGAGGGCCCAAGAAGGGATTTGATGGAGATAGAGAGGTGCCTTGCAGAGGCTTATAGGGTGCTTCTCCTCCGGGCATAGGGAAAGTGTGACAGTGATTGTTTGCAGATTGACTACACAATCCATAGAAGTGAAATTCTATGCTATGCTATGCTGTTCTCTTCTATATCATGGGTTAGGTGTAGGTAGACTAGGATTCTGTTCACCATAAAATGTCCTTAAAATCATAGAATCGTAGTTGGGGTTGGAAGGGACCTTCAAAGGCCACCCAGTCCAACCCCCCTGCAGGGAGCAGGGACATCTCCCACCACATCAGGTTGCTCAGAGCCACATCCAACCTGGCCTTGAATGTTTCCAGGGAGGGGGCATCCACCACCTCTCTGGGCAACCTGTTCAGGTGTTTCACCACTTTTATTGTAAAAAAATTCTTCCTTATGTCTAGTCTAAATCTCCCCTTTTTTAGTTTAAAACTATTATCCCTTGTCCTATTTCAACAGGCCCTGTAAAAAGTCCTTCTCCATCTTTCTTATAAGCTCCCTTCAATGAGTAGCGAAAGGTTCATTGAGCTCAGAGCAGGTCCCTGACCCTTGAGAAATGGCACAGTTTTTATTTCAGTGATTTCAGTGACTGGACCAGAACGTGCAGAAGGGCTGTTGGTCTCTTGCCATAAGACCCAGTGATGTTTGAAGGAAAGGCTGATCATCAGCGTGCCCTGGGAGCAGGCTGAGTATAGGTAGAGACCCTGTTTGAGCTCTTAAACTTCACTGCAGGAAGACACCAAGCTTTGGGATTGGTTTTTCATTGCTAGAGTCTTTCCATTTGCATGTTAGATTTATAATGATGTTGATTTCCGAGGTCAATTTTGTTTTCCATAAGAGCTGTCACAGGAAGGAGTGGGATCAAAAGGACTTTATTGTGGAACTGGAGGTCAAAATGAACACCAGGGAAGCTTATCTGCGTGAAGAAGTTTACCAGAAAGGTGCATTGGTAGTTATGCAAGTGTATCCTGGTGTGACTGCATTTAATATGGAAAATTACATGGGTATCAATCTGGCAACCTAAGTATATCACTGTAGTTTTGTGTTTAAAAATCTCTTGTATATAAGCTATCTAGAGAAAACTGTCCTTTCAATAAAATAAACCTTTTATAACTTAATTTAGAAGAGCTACATGACGCCTCGTGGTGCAAGCTCTTTATCACTACCTAGAATGCCCCAGTGAGCAGTGCTGTCATTTATTTGTGTGGTGGCTGTGTTTTGGAAAGGACTTGGTTGGGAGCCAAGGAGAAACGGCCAACTGAAGCTGCTCAGGAAGTGTCACCCATGTAGCCCCGTCAGCTATAAAGTGAAGACCTTAATACCTACTGCAGCTGTATCTCTAGAATGAAGCCTAGCTTCTCTCTAGCGCGTAGAATTGACCTTTTTGGGCTGTAGGAACTGTACACTACATGTCTCTCAAAATTACATGTCTCATTCTCTGAGTACTGAACAAATTCCATAAGGCTTTCCAAGACGACCCGGTAATTATCTTTAGGTTATGCTATAAGATATATTTTATAAATATGATTGTGCTATGTGCAATATACTTCATATAATTGACACATAATGCATACTAATGCATGCTAAGTTATACTTTTTACAATTAATGGACGACATTAGTGTCTATTAATATTTATAATACTGTAACACTAACATATTTATTATATAATATATTAATATTTATAATGCTATAACACTATTTTAAGAAAGTGTTCTAAGAAATTTAGTGCTGCAAAAAATGAACTCCACAGTTATAGTGTCGTTCAGGCTTCTCCTGCAATTTAAACTAGGTAAAATATTCTGCAAAGTTGTTTGTTTTTTTTTTTTAATGTGTGTGTGTATGTCTGCATATAAATATATTGTATATATACACACATGTACACACACACACGGAATTTTTTGTGGGAAGTGTTAGGAGTTGCCAAATCTTGCAGCCTGATAGAGGCAAGGCAGCGACAGCCCCATGTTCCCAGGTCCAGGCAGCAGCGATGCTCCTGACAGAGAGATGTGTATGTGTCCGGCCACGCAGATAGCACAGGCAGAAACACTCAGCATTCATGCAAACACAACCAGCACCAGTGGCTTCATCCTGTTCCTCTCTCTGATTTATCAGGATGAAAGCCTGTTAGTGGAAAATATACATGGATACAGTGGGGTCCTCAAGTAACTGGCCTTAGACAGCCCACATGATAGCTGGCTCGTGGTTCGGGACTGGAGCATGTGGCATAGGAGGGGAGGCTGGAGAAGAGAAGGCTGAGGGGGTATCCAGATGCTTCCTTCTTCTTCCTAAAAATGATTATAAATAAACCAAAGGTAGGTGCAAACTAAAAAGGCAAAAAGCAACAGACACAAGTTGTCACAGGGAAAATTCTGATCACTTATTTGAAAAAAAATTGTAATCAGAAGGGTGGTGAAGCACTGACTGCAGAGGCTGGGGAATAGAATAATAGAGTAATTTGGGTTGGAAGGGGCCTTTTAAAGATCATCTAGTCCACCCCCCCTGCAAGGAGCAGGGACATCCCTGACTAGATCAGGTTGCTCAGAGCCTCATCCAGCCTGGCCTTGGATGTTTCCAGGGATGGGGCTTCCACCACCTCTCTGGGCAACATGTGCCAGTGTTCTACCACCCTCAGTGTAAAAAATTATTCCTTATATCTAGTCTAAGTCTACCCTCTTTTAGTTTAAAACTCTTACTCCTTGTCCTACCACAACAGGCTCTGCCAAAAAGTTTCTCACGGTGTTTCTTATAAGCCCCCTTTAGATATAGGAAGGCTGCTGTAAGGTCTCCTCGGAGCCTTCTCTTCTCCAGGCTGAACAACCCCAACTCTCTCAGCCTGTCCTCACAGGAGAGGTGCTCCAGCCCTCTGGTCATCTTTGTGGTCCTCCTCTGAACTTGCTCCAACAGGTCCACATCCTTCTTATGTTGGGGGCTCCAGAGCTGGATGCAGTACTGCAGGTGGGGTCTCATGAGAGTGGAGCAGAGGCGCAGAATCACCTCCCTCAACCTAATGGCCATGCTGCTTTTGATGCAACCCGGGATTTGGCTGGCTTTCTGGGCTGCAAGCACACATTGCTGGCTCATGGGAATTCTGGACAGGGAATCTTTGTCCTTGGCAGTCCTGGCTGAGGGCTGAACAAAGTGCTGAGCAGTTTGATCTCACTTTGATATTGGCCCTATTCTGAGCAGCAGTTTGGACTAGATGACCTGTAGGAGGCCCTTCCAGGCTAAATTTCCTTCATTCTGCAAAGATAAGCTTAAAAAGAGAGACATTTTAAAATCTGTTCCTTTGCCTTTTCAAAATGTAAACAATATTTTTTTTTTTTTTAACCACCACTCCGTAGCCATAACATCTTCAAAAACGTACTTTTTTAAAAAAATAAGTTCTCAAGAAACCTTAGACTTATGGGACATTCAAGGAAAATAATCTAAAGTGATGTTCAAATAGCAAACAAGATTTTTCGTATTGAATTTTTAGAGCAATTCTTCAAAGTTCTAGACCCAAAATACTTGCAGTTGGAGTTGCTTCTTAAATTCTTAAATTCCGACAATCTGTGGAAGGGCTGTAGTGTTTTGTTAAGCTCTATAGGAGTTTACAGTTAGGGAGCTTAAGCCAATAATTATAGACTCATAGAATCATTTAGGTTGGAAAAGACCTTTAAGATGATTGAGTCCAAGATCTGTTAGCAATATTATTAGCAATAATCCTCACTAGTATCTGAGTCAGATTCAAGCCTGCAGAGTTGAAAACCACCATGTTTTTATTCCTGTCACCTCTAGCTTTCACCATTTTACTTTCCACTAGCTTCTCATTCTTACACAAACCCAGGAGACCTGTGAAAGGCTGTTCAGCATTTACAAAACTTTACCTTGTTTAGCCTTGAAATGCTGGCAGTCAGCTGCAGTTCTAAATTCACTCTTGTTTCAAAGCCGTTTTTCTGAGTTAACACTGGATAGTGTTTGGAGCCACAACTGCGGCACAGAAGATCAGGTAGTGGGCAAGGAACTGTTGACTTAAAATAAAAATATTTTCCTGAGTAGGTTTACAAGATGTTCAAGTTTTTCCAGTACTGTATGGTATCTGAAAGGTGAAAGGGTTGGGGAGTAGTTGAAGTGAAAGCAAATCTCTCTGTAGAAGGTTTGTAATAGCAAGTTTTAATCTGCAGTATTAGTAACAAAGCAAAACAAACCCCACTTGTCCGCACTAGGCTGCTCCGTGATTTGAGAGAGCTGTTTTTACTACTGCAACCACAGGATTATCAGTAATGCCTGGTATGAAATGTGTTCATTCAGTTACTTGCTCTGGCTTCAAGCCTTGCCTGGGGTCATGTTTCAGCCCCATTTGCCTCTCCTCGTGGCACATTATTCTGTGCCACTGGCCTAGCACTGTTCCTCTGAGATGTTACGGGTATCGGTGTTCTACGTATAAAGAATAAGCTGAGATTCTTCAGTCCTGAAAAACAGTGTGGTATAGCGGTAGTCTGAGCTCCAGAAAAGTACCTGATTAAGGTCTCTCCTGGAAGAAAGTTCTCTTTCACCTTCGGAGTCTCAAAAACATCTACAAGAAAGCTGAGGAAACGAGAAGAAAATAACAGTGGATACTGAAAAAAACAGTATAGGTTTGGAAAATAAGAGGATTAAAAATAAAAGAATCTGTGTCAATCAGGAACAAGGCAATGTTGTGTTCACTAACACAGTTAATTGCACCGACTTCATGTGTTTCATACAATGAGAAATTGCTTATTTCTAAGTATGATTTTCTTTTTTCATTATGTTGATTTATCTCAATCATATGTATACACTTCCATATTTGTAACCACAAAAGCTCAGAATGGGATATTTTAAGAAGACATTACTGTAGCTTACATATAGCTCGATGCAGATATTAATGAAACTCTTTAATTTGGTAGTAGTAGTTCATTAACCTTTAAAATGCTTTGAGCTTCCTTGTAATTTATTAGAAGTTTTATATTATATCCAAACTGTACAAAGAGTTAGTTTTATCGTGATTGTCTCTCTTAATTCAGCACCGACCCACAGAGATGTTTGCTGGTAAAAGGTGAAATCTGTCTTCTGATGACTGGTCAGCTGGTGTGTTCCTATATGTGCTGTTAAGCAAAACTAGAACTTTATTTAGCAGATGCAGGAGAAGAGGGCTTACTGCTTTTAAACAACCATGGTTAAACGGGATATATGGATGTGTGTTTGTATAATCTGCTATGATCCTACATTTAGATGGGATGGAAGCTCTTATATCATCTGTGCTTTTGGGAACCACTCCATCAGTTGCTTTGGTTTCAAAAATGCAGGGTTGTAGCTCTATAAGAGCAAGTAAAGGATGATGTTTAGACTTACAGTACCTGTAAAATGATGGCATTCTGTATGAAACTGTTATTTTTCTCTAGTCTGCGTATGTGTTAAGGGTTAGAACTGGCTGTTGGATGAGAAGTGAGCAACAGTTCCCTGGAGAGGCAGTGGTGAAAATGATTCTTGGGAACTGACGTTGCTGGGTGGGATAGAGTTACAGTCAGCATTAAGGGTTGTGTTTGGAGTGGTGGAGAGTAATTGCTGATGATTGATGGGAGTCAAACTCTGGACTTCGGAAAAATAAATTGCCCGTGCTGTTTGAAAGGAACATTTCCTTCTGTTCTGGTTTTGTTTAGTGAGGGGGGGCCAAAGGTGGCAGCTTCTGTAGAAAACTGCTAGAAGTCGCTCCCCTTTGTTCAGTGGACTCGACCGCGCCTAGGGCAGATCTGCTGCTGGCCAAGGCTGAGCCAATTGGTAGCAGAATGTCCCGTGATAACGCCTCTGCGATAACGTATTTAAGAAGGGGAAAACAGAAAAAAAAGAGGGAGAAGATGTGAAGCAGCTCAGAGGGGGCAGAGAGGGGGAGGCGCGAGCCTTGGGGGCCTTGCAGGCCTCACCCTCTGGCCTCCTGCCAGGCAGCCGACTGGGCCCAACTCGGCCCAGCCTGGCTGCAAGAAGTGGAGAGGAGATGAGAAGTGAATAAGATGTAAAAAGGATCCTGAGAGGTGTCTGCCTGCCCTTTGTGAGGAACGGCTGCAGGCGCCAAGGTCAGTGAAGAAGGAGGGGGAGCAGTAATGCGGCTCCTGGCCAAGATTCCCCTGCAGCCCGTGGTGATGACCATGGTGGAGCAGGTTGTCCCCCTGCAGCCCATGGAGGTCCACGGAGGAGCAGAGATTCGCCTGCAGCCCGTGGAGGACCCCGCACCGGGGGAGGTGGAGGCCTGAATGTGGCTGTGGCCCATGGAGGGCCCACTGGGACAGCCATTCCAGAGGGACTACACCCCGTGGAAGAGATGACCCACACCGGAGCAGTTTCACAAAGGACTGTGGCCTGTGGGAGGGACCCCACGAAGGAGCAGGGGAGGAATGTGAGGAGTTCTTCCCCCGATGATGAAGCAGCGGCATGAAACAACGCGTGATGAACTGAAGGGTGCCATGCTGGACCTTGTGCTCACCAACAGGGAGGGGCTGGTGGGGGACGTGAAACTGATGGACAGCTTTGGCTGCAGTGACCATGACGTGGTGGAGTTCAAGATCCACGGGGCGGCGAGGAAACTGCACAGCAAGCTCTCTGCCCTAGATTTCAGGAAGGCGGACTTCAGTCTCTTCAGGAACCTCATGGGCAAAGTGCCATGGGAGGTGGCCTTGGAAGGAAGAGGGGCCCAGGAAAGTTGGTCCGTATTTAAGGAGCACCTCCTCCAAGCTCAGCAGAGGTGCATCCCGATGAAGAAGAAGTCGGGCAAAAAGGCCAGGAGGCCAGCGTGGATGAGCAAGGAG
>WHYT01017508.1:623739-665010 GCA_009806455.1 Tetrax tetrax
TCCTGGCCAAGATTCCCCTGCAGCCTGTGGTGACGACCATGGTGGAGCAGGTTGTCCCCCTGCAGCCCATGGAGGTCCACGGAGGAGCAGAGATCCACTTGGAGCTTGGAGCCCGTGAAGGACCCCGCACCGGGGGAGGTGGATGCCTGAATGTGGCTGTGGCCCGTGGAGGGCCCGCTGGGACAGCCGTTCTGGAGAGACTGCACTCCGTGGAAGAGATAACCCACGCCCGAGCAGTTTAACGAAGGACTGTGGCGTATGGGTGGGACCCCACACTGGAGCAGGGGAGGGATGTGAGGAGTTCTTCCCCCAACTGTGAAGCAGCAGCGTAAAACAACGCATAATGGACTGACCGCGATCCCCATTCTCTCTTCCCCCCTGTGCCGCTCGGGGGGAAGGTAGATCATGTTAAGCTTGGGAAGTGGGAGGTGTGGAGGAGGTTATCTTGTTTCTCTGTCTCATTATCCTGCTAGTTGTAGTAATAAATGAATAGTTTTCCTCAAGTTGAGTCTGGTTTTGCCCGTGACAGTAGGGATTTCTCCCTGTCCTTATCTCAAACCTCTAGTCGTTTTTTTAAATCATCTCTCCCTATTCTCTCGGAGGGTGGGGGGAGTGAGAGAGAGACTGCGTAGTCTGGTCCGGATCAGGGCTGAACTACGACACAGTGTTGGTATGGAAGAAGGACTATTCCCAGTAAAAGCTCTGGATGTAGGCCATACTATTTTGGAGAGTCAGAGGAAGTTGCTGGACGTGGCCTTAGGGACAGAGAAAAGGCTCTGGGAGTGTTTAGCTTAGTGAAGTAAATACACCCTACAAATGTGTCTACTAGGATAGCTAGAGTTGATGTTGAAATGATTCTGAGCAAGCTGCGTGAATTATCTCAAAACACATGACTTGCGCTCCCCTGTGTGCATTATCATGTCTTGGAAGATAGGATGATGAATGTGAGGAAGCAGTGCACCTTGCAGCGATGAAGGGTAACTGCATACCCTCAGTATAGCAAAGATGCTGAGAATCTGGAAAGAGTCCCTTTGGCTGCCAAGAAGAGTACTGGAACAGATGATAAATAAAAAGAGACTGAAGAAGCTGGTCTGTTAATCTAGTAAAGAATAAGGAGAATGGGATCTAATTAGTATCTTGCAATACCTAAAGGTATAGAGGAAATGGAACCACTCTTTTCTCTGAAATGTACAATGAAAGAACCAGAAGGAACCAAAAAGAGTCCTAACATGGGAACTTCCAATTGCATGTAATGAAAAAATGTTTCACTGTGAAAGCTGTTAAGTATTGACACAGGTTGCCCAGAGAGGTTGTGGAGGCTCCGTCCTTGGAGATATTCAGAAATGGACAGGGCCCTGGGAAACCTGATCAAGATTCAGATGACTTGCAGAGGTACCAGCCTAAATTATTCTATCATTGTGGGCCACCAAGAGAATAGTCACATTTAAGCAATTTTTTGGAAACTAGTCTAAGATATACCTCAGGTTCCTTTTAGGAATTTGTCTAGGGATTATTTGTTTCTCTTAATGGTTTTGTCTTTCTTTCTATTCTACCTCCAAATAAAAGAGTTTACCAGCAACAATTCCACAGTGCCCTGTCCCTATTTTCCTTTACCTTTTCTTAAAATGTAGAGGAAGACAAGGACAGGGCACTGTGGGATTGCTGCGGGGTAGACTTGTGTTGGTGGCCAGTAGTGGGAAAGGGACTTCCAAAATCATTACAGAAGGAAGTCTGTAGGGTTGAATGGGACTTTGACACCGATGTGGGACATTCTATAGATGCTCTATATCACCACCACAGTGTTTTCCCCTCATGCGTGAGGGTGGCAAAGTCAGGATTTGTTTGGCAGTTGCCATGGTAACCTGACTGCACTTAGCCCTTTAAACTCTGTGCAACTTTAATGAGACTTTGTCCCCATGCTTTGTTCTTGTTAACAACTTTATTATTGTGGATAACGTCATCCTCTAACAAACAAGGAGAGATTTGGTTCTGCATACGGTTTTCCTTCCAAAAGGATTGAAACTTTGCAGAATTGGAGAGAAAACAAAGCTTTTGTGTCTGCACGTAGAACAGAAAGTGCAACCAGAAGAATTAAAATGTTATATTGTGAAGGGAGATCAAAGATGTGACTGATGTACCATGATGGAATGTGACCTCATACAACCAACTGTAACCCCAGCTTTCCCCTTTGTAGCTCTGTGTCTGGCCCTTTCTTGCCCATGGTAATAAGTTCACAGAAAAAGTGATGTTGGAAGGAACTTCAGTTATGCAGTCTAACCTTCTGCTCAAAACAGGGTCAACTAGAAGGTCAGACCAGGATTCTCAGGGCTTTATCCAGTAAGGTCTTGAAAACCTCCAAGGATGTAGACTGCACAACGACTCTGGGCTACCTGCTCCACTGCTTCACTGCCCTCAGAGTGAAAAAGTTGTTCCATATACTCAGTCTAAACTCTCCTGTTTAATCTTGTGCCTGATAGCTCTCATTCTCCTACCATGCACCACTGTGAAGAGCCTGGCTCCATCTCCTTCATAAGCCACCTGTGGGTACTGGCAGGCTGCTATTGGTTTGCCCGAAAGCTCTCACTTCTCCAGGCTGAACAAGCCACTCCTTACACGGCAAGTGCTCCAGCTCCCAACAATCTTGATCGCCCTCTGTTGAACTCACTCCAGTTTATTGAAGTCTGTCTTGTACTGGGGGGCCAAAAATTGCATGCGGTATCTAGATGTGGTCTAAATGATGAGTCTGACTCAGCTGTTTCCCATAAACTTGACAGATGTGCCAATGTAAATAAGTGGTATGATTGGACTAAGAGTTTGGAGCATCTGAACATTACTTCCAGTAAGGATATATAATATGGCTGAAGGCCAAATCACCAAGCCTCCCCCCCACCCATGTCATTGTCTCTTTCCTTTGCACATGTATGAGATGAGTAATAAAATCTGCATCCCTCATTGCTGTTTAGTTGTGTGTTTGTTAGACTGTACTGCTGTAAATTGCCTAAATATTAGCTACCTTTCACTAATGATGGTTTTTGTCATGGATTTTGCAGGTTACATATCACAAGTACTAAAGAATTACACTGACCATGCCTGCGATGGAGAATATGTCTCCCTGAGATGTCCTCACAGAACCACCATCAGCATCCAGTCTTCTTTTTATGGTCGAATTGTACCAAGTCATCAGATGTGTCCTTCTCGCTATCCTCACTCCTATGCCACTTTAATTAAAGAAGACGTTGCCTGTTCAGTTGGCACTTCCCTTCAGGTATTGCATATTAAACCGGATCTGTTCATTTAGGACTTCATCTTTCCTTGGCCAGGCAGCAGCTGTCTGTGCTGGTGCTGCATAGACCTGTATTAAGCAGTGCTACCCAGCATGGGAGCACTGACATCTCACATAGCTTGGTGGATAATTCGTCTTTGTCGTTTAGACAGGACTGAATTAGATTTTGCGGATGAATTTCTTAGTTTTACAGCAACTCTAGACAATAATACAGGAATGTGGTTGAAAGAGAATTACACTGCAACTCCACATTATGTTTGACTGGATTTGAAGATTTTTTTTTATGGTTTTCTTTCCCAATGGTTAGTTTTTTCAACACATTCAGAAGTTGCTGTGGTGTTCTTTTTACTTCAGAACTGATCCTATTTCAAGAGGCTTTTACTTTGGTAACTTGAAACCCAGAGAGAATCCTTGACTTTACTTTCACTCATTCGGCTTTTAGGCCACTGTAAGTGATCATACATCACTTAAGCTTGTAATGTCCCAAGCAGCAGTAGTTAATCAGCCCTGTCCATTTGTGTAGGGGCTGCTGACTACATGTATCCTCCCAAGAGCGCATGTGACGTCAGCAAATCAAAGGATTACTTGGAAGGTGCCAGTGTTACTCAACTGTCAGTAGGAACAATTAAAATTAGAAATACGAGTTGGCTGATATTGTTGAGAGGAATGGGGTCTGCTCCTGGATGTCGAAGTAAGCACAAGAATTTCCATGTGCAGGATTTGAGACTGTGAAAATTTTCAGGCAAGGATCTCAAGCATTTAGTGTGTTCATGGCTACGAATCAATAATAACTCATAACATAAATTCATAGTAGAACTAGATTAATGAACCCTACAGGGCTAGTGAATAATTTCTTTTATAATTTGGCTAAAGACCAGAGTTTCCCACATCACTTCTCACTCTTGCATCCAGGGCTTTTAAGAAGAATTTACAGCTTTTTTTTTTTTTTTTTTTAAGTTGATACGAGTGCTTTGGCTTCCAAACATCAGTGGTAAATTCTCAAGAAATTGCACAGGGTTGGTGTTTGCCTGTAGTGTAACCCTTAAGCTGACAGAACGTGAACCGAAGATTTTGGCAGAGGCTAGCCTTTCCTTCTTTCTTTTATTGATTTACTGCAACATTTACTTGAAACATTTCATTTACCAGCACGATTGATAGCTACGTGTGTAGCATCATCCCTTGTGGGTGAGTGGCCCACTTAAGTCATCTGAAAGAAGTTGAGAACAGAGAAGATGTAACCTTTGGCTTTCCATGCCATGGTTTTATGCAGGAGGGATTTAAAAGAAATCCTTACCTGCCTGGCTTAGCTAGTCATGTCCTCAGAGCTGTTACCCATTAGCTTTCCCTCCAACTCTTACAGTGCCTGTAATTCCCTGGAAACATTCCAGGCCAGGTTGGATGGGCCTCTGAGCAACCTGATCTGGTTGGAGATGTCCCTGCTCCTTGCAGGCGGTTGGACTAGATGACCGTTGAAGGTCCCTTCCAACCCAAACCATTCTGTGATTCTATGATAATTACAGCTCCCCTGTGTATCAGTGAGAATTGTGTTCCCTTTAGGCAGTCTTGCAGCAGATCTCTTGTAGAGTACATTTGTTACACGACTGAGACCAGAACACTCTTATTCACTCAATTTTGGGGATGCAGATGTGCTAGGGAAGTAGCTGACATTCTCTGTTCTGCCACAAATTTCTTGAGGGACCTTGGGCAAGTTCCTGGGTCTCTTTGGAAGAGATCCACAGTACCTCTTTGTTGTCCCCAAATGTGGCTTCGATACCTCAGTGTGCTGTGCTTGGCCAGGGCAGCTTGACTCCGGATGCCAAAGAGGAATCTTGTCTTCTTTCTCAATCCCAGAGTGGGTGAGGCCTCTCAGAAGGGTAAGCCAAAAACTCCGCAAGCTCAATGGCGAGCTGCCTGCAGCTCCCTGATAGGAAATGCATGTATGTAGGAAAATTGGAAAGCTGTAGACAAGGAAATTGCGTGTGTATTTGTGGTTTTGAAACTCAGCTATATGGCTGCTATAGACTGGACCAATTGTGTGTGTATTCTCATTGTCAGTAATTTAAAAAGTCAGCCAAACCAAACCCTTCAAACTTAAGTACGTAAAAATCACTGTCTAATCAAATCCATGACTGTATAAATTTGCTGCTTCTCTGGAGAGAGGCCTGGAGGCAGTGTAAGGGGCAGTTATTAATACCATTCCCTGCAAAACCTACCTGTGAGTAGCAGCTAATTCCCGGTTAGAAGCTCTCTCCCCTGTAAATGTCCAGTTCAGACATTGTTTCTATGTTAAAAAGGGAAAAGAAAGGGTTGATTACACTGAGACAATCACTACTAATCCAGCCTTATGTGTTTGGCTGCCAGGATCCCTTGCTTTAGTCATCTGTTTTTGTTTGAAATTAAATGCAGACCACTTGGGAGAGCGTGTCCCAGACATTAAGGCAGTGACCCCAAACTACACATTTTTGTTTTTCTAACACCGTAATGTCAGATTCATTGGGAGATTTCCAAACGCACAAATAATTTGGACATTCAGACTGGGATTTCAGTTTTGATGTGGTTGGTCTCTTATTAACTTTTAGAGCAAGTCACACAAATATGGAGAGATCAGGACAACAAAATAAAGTTATATTGAAAACCAGACATTATTTGCTTTTTAAACAGCTCCTCCCACTCCCCCCACTCCACTCAGTTTCATGGGGGAGCTTAGAGTTAGCACAAGTCACATGAGATATGTGGCAGGATGGAAAGTGAGATTTGTGCTGTATTCGTGGAGCATCTTTGAGATATTTTGAAGATGGAAGTGTAGAAAATTCCCACTCATCCTTTAATAAGAGAAGCTCATTTAGGGCACTAGTGCTGTTAATTAACCGTCTGGTCTGGTATTTACTCTTCTGTATTTTCCTTGTGGAGTCCTGCAGAGGGTATTCCTGACTGGGAAGTAACGGAGAGAAATATCCTTGCCCCAGCCAGAAGGGATGGATGTGGGATGGAGAAGAGGAACATCTGGAGCCTTGGTGGCTCTAGTAAAAAGGACCCATGCAAGTATGTAAGAGGGTGTTCATCCACACTGCATAATTTATGCAAAGAGATGAGTTGTATGCCCACTAGAAAGTCCACACTGTCAACGCAGGATGTTAATTTGGGTCCTGAAGAGCAGAGCTGCGTTAGCATGGTCATGTGTCTGTTGGTGTCTGTGTGTTTGGAGCAATTGTGCAGGTGCAGTTGGTCTGAGCATGCAACATAAGAATTTTGAGAGTTTGAAGGTTTTTGGTACATCTGTGCATTGTGCTTTCACAGCGTTTTTCTCTTGTCCATGTCACCCAGATAGGGTGGTCAAGCCCATTTTTAATCTGCCCAATTTTTGATTTTTTAGTGTGAGACTATGGAGAAAAAGCTAAATTACATTGCTGCACAGCAGAGGGTGATGCAGGAACATCTGGAGACAACTATTACTCCAAGGAGGTCTGCTGGGGACCATCCTCATCTTTATCCTCTCCCTTATGCAGTGTTTCTCTCACCTGTCACGCTGCTGCCTACATTTGCACTTTCCTTCCATGGGGACATCTCATGAGATCTTGCCTCCGGGGAAATAAGGAAGCTGACAAACAGAGCAGCAGTGTATGTTTCTTCAGATGAACACACAAATGCTGGCACAGAGGACAAAGGAGAAATAGAAGTGTTAAGTGTTCTGTGTTGACTAATGATAAGTGCCTCCTGATAAATTAATCTATTTAGTAAGAAACCTAGACACTCCTAGCCGAGCTCACAATGCCCAACTTGTGTCTGCAAAAATACATGGAGGCAAGTTTATATTTGAAAGAGGCTGCTCAGCTGAAGAGGAGGAGGTTTGGAGTAGCTTACTTACAAAGCTTTCTGTAGCTGCTCATTCCTGGATCAGTATTCCTGAATGTCACTTGTTTTCAGCAATAAAACACTCAAGGTCTAAGTGGAAAAATGTTTAATAGTTGGCCTAAAATTATGGCTTATTACCAGAAAACTGGATTACACTTTACAGCAGATTACCTGTGGTATTCTCATTTTGGTAAATTGACAGAAAAGTAAAACCACAGCTTATTTGGAAGGAAAACAGAAAGCCCAGAAACTCATCCATTGCGTTTCTGCTCCCACATATTTATCAAAGACATCGTGGGCTAACTTCTGTCTTCATATATGCACATACTGAAATCAGCAGGAAACTGCTCTTCGGGGAGCAATGTTTTATTGTGCGACTTGTTTCCCTGAGAGGAGCTGTGCTTAGAAGATGCTCTGGAGCCAAGTCACGCCTCTCCTTAGAAAGATTAGCTCGTCTGGGGAGGGAGCGTAGGCAGGGCCAGTGGCCTGGGTCTCTTTCAACACTCTCCAGGACAACCCGTTGTTGGTGACAAGAATCACTACTGCTGCTGGTGTGGTATTTCCTTTTGTCCTTTAAGCAAGATACAGGACACCTTTGCTGCCAGCGACTCGACTTGCTGTCGCTCCAGCAGCGTGAGGCCGCCATACAAAAGGGCAGCAGATTCCTTGCATGCTAACCACAGCATTCCTTGAGCCCTTCTTCCCCCTTTTTCATTTGCACCTACCAGGAAGGTTTCTGTGACAAAGAGGAGCTGATCTCTTTGGTGACAGAAAGATGAGATAAACTTTCCAGTAGCTTCGCAGCTCTCAAAGTGTGGGCCAGTCGTTGATGGCAAAATGAGGGGGCTGGAAAGTGGGGGTGTGCGTTACGTTTCTGAAGAGGGTTTTATTTTCCCAAAGTGTTCTGGATTGGCAGTGTGGCAGAGTAAAATGCAAAGTAGAAGAAAATAATCCAACTGCTCTAGCTTTCTTGGTAAGCCAGGGACAGTAGCTCCTGCCATGCTGAGTCACAGGATAGCACATGGTCCCACTGATGTAACAGCTCTGAGTGTCCTCAGCAGGAATGAGGGTCGCACTGTGTTGGCACTGTACATACTCAGAGAAAGATTATGATGGTCAAGGGGAAAGAGGCAGGAAAATGATAGAAAGGAAGAATAATGGTCATCAATACCACATCATTACCACTGGTCATCAGAACCCACTGTTTGTCATGTTAGAAGGTCTCCACAGCTTACAGACAGTTTGAACAAGGGAAGTTTCAGCCTCAGAATGTCAGTGAATTAAAGGGCAGTTTGGGCAACTCAGACTATATTAATTGATTTGCAGAGGATGGTGAGCAGTGAGCTCAGGGTCCAGAAGAGGTTACTGCAGTGCTGAAAATACTCTTAAAAATCACAGAACCGGTGCAGCTTCGTTCATGAATCTTGCCCAGGCCGAAATATAACTCTGGCAAGCAGGTCCCCCAGCTAATTATTTGCAAGTGGAAGAACTGCTTGATGCAGAGGTCATAGATAATCTCTAAATTGCCGTATCTTTGAAATCTTTGGCTTGACTGAAGTAGCTCATCAGAGCAGTGTGGTTATGTAGTACAGAAGAGGAGACACTGGAGGCAGAGGTGGCTGGTGCAGCCTGTCTCCCTGATGAGGTAGGACGGCTCCCCAGGGTGTAAGCCTCCTAATGCTTTGTTTTCTCTAAATTTAAACTTTCCAAGTCATGGGGCTTCCATCATTGCCACTAAGACCCTGCTTGACAGTGTAATGGTTTGCTCTCAATGATTTTTTTTTCCACTTTGTGTTTTAAGCTTTCACTTTCTTTAATCCCATGACTTTTGGTTATGCATCCTTTTGTATTTCTTCAGCCTAGACCTCCTCTCCCTTTGAAGTTGACCCCGCATACAGATTAAGTTTCCCACCATTAGGAAATGTAGGTAATGGTTAATTAGGTGATATTTGTAATGCAGCTTTTATCAGGTCCTTCTATTTGCTGAGCATATTCCTGCTCTTTGTGAATCACTGTCTCTGGACTCTTTCAAGGCTCTGACAGAGAAGCTCTGCTGAATCTTGCTGCTTTGTTTTAACATCCCAGCCCACTGCTACCTGCCCTACTGCCCTGCTGGCGTTTACTGCTCCCATCGCAGAGCTGGTGAAAGGGTGAACTGCGCCCAGTTTTCAGCTCTTTATTTCACAGTCTGGTGTGTTAATGTGAGTCACCAAATGTGTGGGCATAGTTCCCTCCGGCTGACTCTGCTGTGAGCGTTGCAAGGACCATGGGAGAGTGATAAGAGATAGATAGCTAGTAGAGTACTAAAACCTGTCATAGATCAGCAGTCAGGATTCAGGGCCTTTGATCTCTTCTTCAAGTGATGCACATATTGAATGTGATAATTTGGGCAAAGCTGAACTGCTTTCTAGAGGAGCAGGCTGGGAAGGTTGCTTGATGAAGCCATAGGCAGGTGACCATCAACAAGGATTTCCACTTCCTCATGTAGTCTGTCCTTCCCTGATGCTGATCGTTGGAAAATCCTCTTGCTCCATGGGCTTCAGGAATTTACGTGAATGAACAGAGATGAACGGGCAATCTCCAGATAATTGTACAAGGCACCTGTAAATAAGTTTGCAACTTAAAATTACTAAGTTTATAGTATGTTTTAAAGTAAGACCAACATGCAGGGGTATATAAAACAATATCAAAATTCAAATAAAATGGGACCCATAATTATGAATGCATTGTGGTGTGTGGCTTCATGTAGAGAATTCATGCTGCCTTGTTCATTGTATTTACTTCTTCTCATTGCAAAACTCATGGAGGTGCACCAAATATAATCGTTGATGTAACTTCATCATAACAGCTATCTGGGTTGAATTTGGCCTAAAAATGCTTAATAATATTTTTAAAAGTTACTAGTATCTTCTTGTGTAAAATTCTTAGTACAAATCCCTGCCCATCTTCATTTGACTGCACGCAACTCTGATCCATTCATGGAGTTTGCTCTCTGAGTTCAACTCAGCAACATACAATTTGGACAATTATTTAGTGGGGTTCCTCTGTGTAATTTCATGCCTGACTGACATGCCCTGCAGTCATCGTTATGTTCCTTTGATGATGGAGGCTGTACAGAGAGCAGCCCTGTGGCAAAATCCTAGTTCCCGTTGCGTTTCACCATCGGCTTCCATGGGTCCGAAGTTTCACTCTAAGTGTGTTGAATCTAAGAACTACTACAAGGGACTAAGAACTGAGACAAGTTTAATTGCCTTGAGTGTTAAGATCAGTTGTGGTTTATTTTAAGTGTGCAAGGGAAGCACTTCTTGAAGAGTGATTTGAAGAGACAGAATAAAAATGAGTGCACCCTTGGGAATGGCTGAGGACAGCCTTCTTGCAGAGCTCGCATCCAGTTCCAGATTTAAAAGGTTGTTATCTAATGAGCACAAGCAATTACTTAGCTAATGAGCACAACAAAATGAGCACGAGAAATGTGTTTCATCTGCAATGCCCACTAGAAAGACGTGGTTTTGAGCTTGAGGCTGCCCTTGCTTTAAGACCCGGGTCACTGCAGTGAGATTAATCCAGGGCATAAATCACAGGGGTTAGATTAGTGTTTGTTTTACTTGAATTCACATTTCTGGCTCTCTTATCTCCTCTAAATCTTGGAGCTTCTTAACTCAATCATGAGCCAGAGAATGGAATGGGTTTAAACAGCCACAGCTTCCCTCCTGGGCACTGTCAGCCCTCAGGCTTGATTTACCACTGGAACGCAATTATAAAATCGCACAATGCAATTAATGTGTCTTCCCTCCCCTTTCATGCCAGACAGGAATTCCTCCTCCACCTTCTTAATTTGGAGTGATTTTGATAATACAATCTAATCCAACATGACTTTATTTTGCATTAGGGTGTCTACCAGATGACAGTGACATGAACAGCTGATTATATATCCCGATTAGGGATGATTCTGTGTGCCTACAACTACTTCTATGCAAGTTCAGATTGTTCATGGGCCTCTTTTTTTTGGTTTTGTGGTTACATTTTCCTACCTTTACAGCTGACAGTGACAGCCAGAAAAACAAGGCAGACGTAGAATGATTTGCCTGAATTTTTCAAGCTATTAATGTGTGCTTGGGACATTCCCTCACAACCAAGTAAACCCACAGCCTTTCTGGTGTCAGTCTAGCTGATCATCGGCAAATATTTCAGAAGCGACATCAGACATCTGCCAGAGCTCTGGTATTGCCTAGAAGTGTGATTTTTGAGAGCAAGACCAGAAAGCCAAGGTCTTGATTTGTAAGGGCCCCTGCAGACACTACACTGGACCCGCAGGGAAGGTGCACCTGTAGAGGATCATCTTGTCACACATGTTCTGAGGCTGAGGTTTTCAAAGAGGTTTCTTCTTGGCTGTGTTGCATGGTGTTCAAGAAGATGCTGGTATATGGCACATATTGATGAAAGCAGTGGTGAAGAAAATTTCTGTATATGCAAGGATAGGTAAAAATTGTATGTACAAGTTTTTAAGTTAATGTTAGAGCTGGTGTAACATCTTCGTTCTTTATTTTTAATCAAGAATATGGCACAGTCAACCTTTTCTAATTTTCATTCAATTTTTCCTGATGTATTTCACTGAGCCTTGAACATATTTTTTTTTTTATTTTACTCTTCATGGATCTATTTAATTATGTCTAAGATTTTACTCAAACAATCTGTAGGAAATCAGAAATCTTAATTATTTTTTATATTTTGAGGAAAATTGTTGCTCTTCAGGGGGAGACACATTAGAATTACATGAATGAAAAGGAAATATTGATTTCTCTCTCCCCATGAAATAACTTCTCAGAGTTATGGTTATTGTCAATTTAAGTTTAAACTGTAGCTAAACATGAAAACCAATTAGTAGAAGGCATATTCAGCCTCAAGAACACTTCCCATTTTCTACACTCTCACAATGGCATAGATAACTTTTGCTCCTTAATTTAGGTACAAACTTCTCCCTAGGGCTCTACGTTGCTTTGCATACTGCAGAAAGTAAACTTGGGAGGTTTCATTTTTGTGGAATACATGGAGGAAGGAAGAGCTGCCAAAGGTTAGAGCAGAACAAGATGAAGTAGCAGTACCTCTAGACTGCCCATGTTCATCGTTCTCTGAGGTTGGTAGTTGCCTTCGTTCCTGGTACTGAACTTAGGGATGGATGAACAAGTGCTGCTTAGATGTTGAAGCTGAGGTTTTCAAAGAGACTTTTTGTTGGCCTAACTCAGTGCCTGCTGAAATCCAAGGTGTTTTCCCCACTGGTTTTAATAGCACCTGTTATGCAATACTGAAGGCTTTTAAAGTCTCACTCCTCTGCTATGAACAAGTTTGTTGACCAAAAACCTGAGTCTGCTGCATTTGAGGGGAGAAAACTTCCTTTGTTGTAAAGAAAACACTCAGGGTGCTGCTTTTTTCCCTTTGCTCCATATTCTTAACACTGGTTGGGTGTAAACACAGCCGTGGCTATCCAGTACCAGCAAATCCTTTCAGGTCCACAGTGATTTGGAAAAGATTTTTTTCTATGTGAAGCACTCAAGAGTTGTTCCAGTTGTTCTTTGCCTTTTGAGATCAAAAGAGGTATCTGCGTAGAGGCCTCGCTTAAATTCCTTTGCAACTCATTGGATTTTACATTAAATTAAATTTCACATGCTGAGTGAGCAGTCAACCCTTATGAGTCTAGAGGAAAGAATATGCTGTTTCTATGCATTTTAACCTGACGGTCAAGTTGGGGCTAACGCTCCCAGGCACCTCCTTCAGTGTTCACCTTTCAGCCCTTTCATCCTAAGCCCTGTATTTTGAAATGAGATGCTTGCATTTTATTACCATTGTAAGGGGAAAACAACAGCATATGTTCTCGGCTCGCTAGGAAAGGCCTGAATTGTCTTGATTTGAACTTTAAAATAAAGGTCGAGACTTTGGGCAGGCATGAATTCTTGCATGTGTCAGCCCAAAAGGTGAAAGCTTTAGGAAGTTATGAGCAAGCTCAAATGATGCAGTTTCAAATTGCACTAGAAACCAGAACAGCTGTTGTTCGGAGGGTGACATTCAGAATTAGAATGCTAAAGATCTTAGATATTATGTTCAGGGAGAACTCAAAAATAGAGAGCAGTCACTGAGGCAGCGAGAATTGGTTTGGGTGGCATATGGTACATGGAGCAGCCTTTATGTTAGTAACACAGGGATAAGATTGTGGGAAAACCCATCGAGGTGGGTGTAAGAAAAGGGAACAGGGAGAAGACAAAAGAGACCAGGGGAGTCTAAGGGAATTTCTGAGAAAGGATTTCCCAACACCTCCTTGCAAGTGAAAATTAATTGTTTTGGGACTGGAATTCGCAGCTCTTGGTTGCAGGGACTTAGCGAGGCTGGTGGATTACCTCGCTCTGTGGTCTCAAAATGCTCTGACAGGTTCATGTGTGTCAGGCAAACATTATGGTAATTTTAGCGCTTTAAGGGCTCTACAGGAGTACATAAATACCACCTTAGCCATCCAGCTGAATTTAAAACTTAATTACTGCCCCACTTAATAATATTCCCTCCCCCCACTACTGCTTTAGAGGATCATAGTGTTAAAAGAAATCATTAATCTTCCTTAATGAAGCTGTTTTCCAGCAGGAGACAGAATGTCTTGCCCCTGTGGATTCCTAGATGGAGTTTTTATGAGCGTTATGAATGGGGAAGTGGGGAGCAAGCGCTAGAGGAAAAGCAGTGCAGAAAAGGGGATAAGGCCCAAAATGGTGGTGGTGGGAGGACCCTCCGACTTGCAGGCCCGTGCTGAGTTTAGCTAAATGGAATGCGATAGTCATGGGGGAAGAGGAGCGAGCCCTATTAAAAACTAAGTTGGCTGTATAACAGCATTCCCGCCGCAACGACTAATTATTGGAATACCAGCAATTGCCAAAGCTTTTACACAACTGAGACAAGAGCTCTCTTGAAAGCTGCGGTTGGAATAGTGCATCTCCAGAGAAATGTAAAGCAGAATGGTGGTGGCAGAGTTTGGGTCTCTGCTTTTAACTCTCAAGGCTTATCCACGTCCTCGAAGCTGCTTTTCCTGGGACACTACTGCCTTATCCTATGATTAAATTGCATGCAAAAGTTTCAAAATCTCTCCGACCGTCCCAGTGCAAATCCCTCCTTTTGGATGCATGAAAGGGAAAGAAATCATGCTCCTTAAAACCGTGCAAGGTTTAGTCCTCTCCTAGCCCATGGCTCCTGTGGTACCCACTGCATTGAGCGCCGTGGCCTGTCTCATGCCGGAGCCAGCTGAGGAGGCAAGGATGGCCTTGCTGTTCTCCAGCTTGTCTCTGTTTGATGATCCTTTTAGTAGAGATACTGAAGTGCTTTTGTTTTTCTCTTTCTCGTGCGTGTCTGTGTGCATCCCTGGCTGCAGAAGATGCTGGACGAGTGCCAGGACAGGCGGAGCTGCCAGTTTCTTGTCAACAGTCGGCTGTTCGGCGCAGATCCGTGCCCTGGAACTGGCAAATACCTCATTGTGTGGTACAAGTGCAGGCCAAGTAAGTATCTCGCTATCGAATCCGTTTTCTCTGGCGAGACCAAAGCATTTTCATACTTAATGCTCTCCAGAGAGGCCTCCTAGGACTTCTTGTTCCCTTCCACCTTTCTTTTTGGTGTAACATACCCCTTGGATGTCAAGCACTTCCCTTCTTCCCTTCGCTTGCTGCCTTGCTGGCATGCTGCTGTGCCGGCTCCTTCCTCCTTGCTGGCAGCCTGCATTGCAGATTGTTTTTGCAGGTGCCAGCGAAAGTCTTTGCCAACGCTGAGCTCACGCTGTTGGTGGTGGGTGGGCTGCTCCCACTCCCATCTGCAGCCACCCTCCTGTCCCGGTGGGCAAGTGGGACTTGTCCCCTCTCTGCCTGCCCCTCCGGAGAGAGTGGGAGCTCTTTGCATGGGCAAAGACTTCAGACCTGGGTGCCTAAGGCAGGCACTGAAGATGATGGTGCAAAGGGAAGCTCACCTGCCTACACCATGCCATAAGCCAGCTTCTAATTGCTCCCAGATCAGGCTGGGAAATGTAAACCTGTATTTTGGGTGATCTCATTAGCTGTGTTTAAATTAAATGGGGCCGGAGCCTGGATACTTGGAGTGCAATCATGCATACTGTGGAGGAGTGAGCCTATTGTGGTTTTGGCCCAGGACAACCAATACCCTCTTGGCCAATTCCTGGCCCCGCGGGGGGAGTTAGAGCAGCCTGGGCACTGTTCTCCATCAGCGCTTCAGAAGCAGGCACATTAGTTTGGAGACAGATAGGATTTGATGGTGGCCAAACTGCACCAATCTGTTTCAGACAGAGAACAGGCCCTGACTCTATTTGGTTTGATAGTCTGGACACAGCATTTCAGATCAGTCTAATCTCAAGTTTTTTAGGTGACATAACTAACATGGTTCCAGCATCACGTCAGCAAATCTTTTGGGGAAGAAATAAAAAAAAAATTTGCACAGGGAAGAAAAACATAACTGATTCCAGAAAAGGTTTGAAACAAAAGCAGAAACATTCAGGCTCTGTCAGCTGCACAGAAGAAGTCTTTCTGCCCCAGCACGTAGAGACCTGTGCTAATGAAGTGAAGGGATCTGGCAAGATCTGTGAGGAATTCAAATGAAAAGTAGGTAATGAAGCACCTGCATTTTTTGTGGGGTTTTCGTGAGTGATTGTAACATTCTTTGTTGGGTGAGAAATGCATCCTCGAGAGAGGGGTGATTAGCAGGGTGTTCTGACAAGTCCTCCCGAACCTGCAGGTTTTGTATCAAAGCTCATTTGAGAAATCTGACTATTGAGGCCTATGCTGAGCTTCTGAAGGTGTTTCAGGATCCCATCTGTGCATAAATATTTATGGCTTGGCATTCTTTGCTAATTATAGGTATGCCAGCAAGCAAGGAGGTTGCATGTGTGCTGGGTAAGTGATTTTCTTGAAAAAGAGCAGAGGAAGTTGCTTGAAAA
Source organism: Tetrax tetrax (assembly GCA_009806455.1). Lineage (NCBI taxonomy): Eukaryota > Metazoa > Chordata > Aves > Otidiformes > Otididae > Tetrax > Tetrax tetrax. The sequence goes on from WHYT01017508.1 coordinate 639,843, forward strand.
CATTTCCCCAAGACATTTTTCAGGCAGCTCCAATTTTGCAGGGTGAAGCAAGGTAACCTGACACAAATCATTGTTTCTGAGTCACTGGGTAAACTTTTAATCAGAACCCGCTGGATTAATAACAAAGTTTGAAGTATTTGAGGATTAGCCTTGCACAGAGACATCAGAACACGGTCAACCTTTCCTTGATTATTCAGGACATTAATTTTGACTCTCAGAAACAGAATCTAGTGCTTGTGTGAGTTTGGTAACTGTTCACTCAGCCTTTTCACCATGCTGTAGGGAGAAGATTAATGAGGGAACTGAAGAAATGGATCCACAGAATGAAAAATAAAGGACTACCATTAATTTTGGTGGGCTTTTTGGGTTATCAAATATTTGAGTATTGTTTATGAGCTGTAAATGAGTCCAGTGCTAGGCCTTCATGTTTAAGAGTTGACCCCAAATACTGTGGTCCTGTGAAGTGTTGATGTGCTCCAGAAAGTCTGAGCACGCATAATTGTAACCTGCTCTGAACTGTCCTCTAGAGACATCTATTTCTTTCCTTTGCCTATTGTATGAGAAGTGCTTTGGGAAGTGGCCTGCAGAGTTTGGACAGGACATCTTTAACATAAAATAAGGGTGCCCAAGCCCTCCCACTCTCAGAGTCATGCTGGAGCCTCAAAAGGCCCCTAAAGAGAGGTAGTTATCTAAAAAGAAAAACTTCCTTGAAAGAAAGCAAACCTGAAGTTGGTGGCATTTACTTGTACCTTTTAAGTAGAATGTGCAGTCATCCCCTCCAGCCACTGTCACTGCCGTTATGCCTCTCTGACAGTACATTGTGTTTGAAATCTAGTGGTTTCGATGCTTGCTGGCCGTATGGGGTTCACTCACAAGGCAAGGTGCTATTTTGGTTTCTCATGGGCAGAATTTCAAGGGGGTGGAGGACAGTGAATCATGCTGAAACTGAAAGCTCTAGATTTTCCAAATGGTAGGGCTCCAGGGAGCAGGGCAATTGGAACGGTCTCTTGCTGTACTAACCTCTCTGAGATGGCTTTTGCTGAAAGCAGGGAAGATTCCTGGAATGGTTTGGTGCTGAAATTGTGGTTCACTTCCTCCAGAAGTTAAAAAAAATATTTCAAAGAAGTGGTTGCTTAACTAGAAACAGTGATAAATCCAATGACTTGTGTGTTTTGGGAAAGTCTTGGGCTAATCATGGTCCCCTCTGATCTGATAACTGGATCTGGGGTCTAGTGAACACTCATCTGCCTGTACAGGACTGAAATATGCACATGGGACTGCTTTGAAATGTCAGGTGTTTGGCAGTCCTGAGTATTATCTGTGCCTGTAAATAAATAAACACACTATGTGTGTGTATACTTTTAATTTTAAGGTACAGAACATTTAAGGAGATCGGAAATAATCAATATTCTATTCTGCCTCAGTTTGGGGTGAGACTTATTTACTGCTGTTATGTGATTTGAAGGCCAAGGTTCATCAAAGTGTATAGGGGCTTAGCTTTTATTTTCTTTTCCCATTGCACGGTGGCCTTAGTTTCTAACATGCACCAACCTTTTGGAAGATGTTCAAAAACACAGTACAGGTCTCAGCGGAGTGCAGCGATGACCTGTGCTTCTCAACTTGGAGGTGCCTTTGCAAATCATCCTGCTATCGACCGCCTCAACAGAGAACTCCCAGAGGGTCCCGTCCCTGCAGGTCAAGGTTGGGACATGTTGCTGTAGCAGTGAAACCTGGAGTTGTTCTCTGCTAGGATAGACGTAGCCTGGCATTTAGTACTGCCCGGGGATTTTCCAGGTTTCCAGTGGGAAGTTTGGCTATGGCCACCTTGTTTTAGAGGCTAAAAAAGTTGATGAGAATGGCTGTGGGCCGTTGTCCCATGCCAGTTGGCCTCAGTGCCAGAGAACTGGCACATTTGATTTATCAGGACCGACGTAGCCTGAGATCTACCTCCAAAGCACACTGAAGCCTAGGATCAGTCCCCGAACACACAGAGTACTTCGATCTCTGGGCTGCCTTTCAAGATCATTAAAAAATTGCATGCAAATCCAATTATTTCTCAGGTAACATGCTGATTTGATTTAGACCCATTAAGTATAATTACCAGGTAGGCTGCAAGAACATATAATTAAAGGGAATTGACATAGTATTTAATCGGTCTAACATTAATTCCTTCTAACTGAATCCTTGATTCACCAATATTATTCAAACAATTTGGTGTTTGTTCATCCTCCTCATTTCAGAGACAGAGAACCGTGTAAGATTGTGTCTTATTGTAAGCTAGGAAATATTTGCTCTACATGCCAGACTTTCCAGAGGGGCTGCATGGTCTAATCCTGGCTGAGAATGGGATCTGTGGGGCTGCCCAAGTCATGCTGAAGAAATAACTTCACCTCTGTGCACCCCAGCTGATTTTACTGGGGTTGGTTGCTGCTCTGGGCATTATACAAGAGGGGATTGATGTGCCCCCATAGTGGCTTTTTGGTTGTTTGGTTATTTTTTTTTGGCTTTGCGACTTTAAAAGTTCCAATGCTGCTGAACAAATGGGGACATAGGTGCTTGCATGTCTCTGTGAAGGGATTACTTAGGATGAGATGTATTGTCTGAGTGACCATGCACTGGCAATGCTGTTGAGAAAGGAGAGACTCCTCCCTTGCTTTATGTGGCTTTTTATAGAATCATAGAATGGTTTGGGTTGGAAGGGACCTTCAAAGGCCATCCAGTCCAACCCCCCTGCAAGGAGCAGGGACATCTCCAACCAGATCAGGTTGCTCAGAGCCCCGTCCAACCTGGCCTTGAACGTTTCCAGGGATGGGGCATCCACCACCTCTCTGGGCAACCTGTTCCTGTGTTCTACCACCCTCATTATAAAAATTTTTTTTCCTAATATCTAAACTGAATCTTCCTCCCTCTATTTTGAAACCATTACCCCTCATCCTGCCACACCAGACCCTGCTGAAGTGTTTCTCCCCATCTTTCCTGTAGCCCCCTTGAGGTACTGGAAGGCCGCTCTAAGGTCTCCCTGGAGCCTCCCCTTCTCCAGGCTGAACAGCCCCAACTCTCTCAGCCTGTGGTTTTCTCGTGAGTCCCCCAAGTAGTGCCTTTCTCTTGTCTCTTCCTCACCTGTATGCTGCCATTGCCACACTGTCCTTCATGCACCGTCCCCTTCTCAGCTCTGGATAGCCTGAGCTGCAGCCTGTTGTGATGCTGTAGTGATATTTTCCTTCTTTCCTATCAGGCAGTTGCTACTTTAGCTTGTGACTTCAAGGACACTGGCTGAGATAATCTCCAGCCAATGTTTTTTTTCTTAAATTACTATTATCATTTTTATTTAATTTTAAATACTGTGTGGAGCAGCTGGATGTGATAATTGGAGGCTGGCACGTGTGAAGCCTCCTGGTATTAATCATCCCAGCAGTGTAACAAAGTGTAAACCCAAACTTTGCTGGTCTCCCTTCTATTCACAAACGTAAGCCTAAAACCTTTGAAGTCTCCGAAAGCCTGGATTGTGGCCTGGGCTCCAATTGCAGCTCAAATCTGTCTGTAAAAATACAAAAACATATTTGTGAAAGGCACATCAAGGCTCTGAGAAATGCATCTGGGAAGGAAACTTATGTTTGTTGGCAAAGGGTGAAGTGCCAAAAGTTTGTGTAGGGAGAGGAGGAGAGTGGGGGAGGTCACTTTGTTCTGGCTCAGAACCTGTAGCTTTGATTTATGAGAAAACGTTTGTGCTAAGAATTGACCTGGACACATGTTTTGAAGAGAGGAGGCAGTCATTCTCTCCATCATAGACTGAATTCTGATCTAAGAGGCCCAGGTAATTCTTGTGAAACGTCAGTGACTTTTTTTGCAAGCATGGTTATGCCTATCCTGATGTCCTTGCCAAAATCTTACTCAGGTAACTTTATTTTTAACAATCCTAGGCAATTTTATTTAGAAAGCAACTGAATTTTTAAATTAATTGGGAATTAATTCCAATTAGACCATCTTCTGATAAAAATGTCATCTTCAAATTTTCACTCTCTATCACACAGTGATGGAGCTGCCATGCTGTGTCCCACGAGTGCCTGCCTTTTGGAGAGGATGTGTGATTTTTATTTTTTTTTTGCCAGTGCTACTTCCAAACCTGTACAAACAGCAGAATGCCATTACTTGTGGTAGAGCTTTTCCAGCTCTCAAAGAATTGCAAAGAGTCATTCCCTGTGCTGGCAATTCCCAGTTGCTGGTGAATGTGAAGCTGCCTTGTGTCTCTTGGGAAATTGGTCGGGTTTGCTCATCAGATTTCAACCAGATTGGCTGAAATGTATGGAAAGGACATTTTGTAAGGGCTGTCTGGGCTTGCAGTGAGTGATCATTTATTTTTTCATTTCCCTACAATTTTTTCCTTCAATATTGACTCTATTGTGGGCTTTGCCATTGATTTTTGCCTCAGCTGGGCTGAGGATTGCACCTTTTCTGTTAAACTCAGTAAACATGGCATGAAAAGTCTGGTGTCATCACTTTCTCAAAGCTTTCACTCCCAAGGCAGAATTTGCAAAACGCTGTGAGCAGGAGCAGAGGGCTATAGAAAGAGCAGAGTTTTTGTAGAAATTTCAGGCGAGAGCAAAGAGGGACCTAAATTTATTCCTGGTCCCTTTGAGGCTGGTGATTGATTTTAGTGCTGGGATAGATTGGTAATTCAGTAGTTATCAACCCTTTCAGAAAAGCATTAATCTCCTTCGTAAGACGGGTTTATTGGTGGCAGGAGAAGTTCACTGTATTGTTCGCCGCATCGCTTTTTGGTGGGCCAGGCTTTCCAAAGCAGGGCCATGGAATGAGGGCCGCTAAATGGGCACGTCCTTCTGGTCCAGCCGCCGAGGCAGCAGAATAAGCCTTTTACCTCCTGCATTCATCAGCTTGCTTATCTGTATTATTTCAAGACTGTTAAGATGGTGCAGGGAGTGGAAATTTATAAGGGCAATAAAACCTCAGGCAGCCAACGCTGTGGCGATGAAAAGGTGTAAAGGAACACTATAAATAACACAGGACAGATCCATCAGCCTGCGATTGGGGTCAGAGAAACTTTAATGCTAACGATTAATATTGTTTTAAGCCGTTGATGCAGAGAGATTTTCAGGGGCTGTCAAATAGCCCTATCTCTGTAGCGCACTAATCACTTGGCTGTCAGGAGTGAGATTAAGAGGAAAGTGTGATTTCATTGTCAGCAAATGCAGAGATTATTGTCAGCCCCTGCCCCCACAGAGAAGGAAACTGCTGCTGACCCAGAAGAATTAAAAAAAAGAAAATAAAAATCCCAGTTTTCTTTCTAACCTCATCAGTCAGCCCTTATTGACATAATAAGGAGCAAACGAAGACCAGGGTGCTTCCTACTGATGTAGGTGGAAAGATTCCCTTTGCTGGATCAGGTCTCCAGTATCCAGATGTAAACCACTAAAAAAGACAAATTCTGAAATATCCTAAAATTGTATAAATCATAGAGCTGTGACTTTTATACATCCCCTTTGTCAATTGACATTTAAGTTTTCATTGGGTTCCTAGGGAAAAAATAAGGATAAAAAAACCCCTTTTAAGCCACAAATTTTCAGTGAAGGACAAAGAAGGATACACTGCAGTCTTTCTATACTGGGACAGGTGAGTCAGTAGCATTACCAGAAGGAACTAGGAGCCTTTGCCCTCAGGTACAACAGATTTCAGGAGATCCAGCCTATCCTTAGGTGCTGTGGGCACCTGTGATACCTTTCTGTGCTGATGATGGAGGCTGCATTCTGGATGGTGCTTCAGGTGTCATGAATGGCTTTGGCTGCTGCCCGAGACAAAGTGATCTGGGAGCCGTCTCCCCAGAAGAGCAAGAGAGTGTCCTTAGGGCAACTAACCAGAATAAACACAAGGAAGCCAAGTTTTTAAAAATGAAACCCATAAATCTAAATCTCAACACGGTCCAACTGTGGTAGAGGTTTGCAGGCTCTGTATGACAGATTTCAAGATTTTCTGGCATCCTGGTGAAGAACTGTGAGAAGAAAAGCATGTCCCAGAAACAATATGGTTATAAACCAAATTGAGATGCTACAAAGGGTTTAATTTTGTGAAAGTTTGGATCTGTTATATTGAATCCACAGTTTAAACCATGCATATAGCCTTCACAGAATAGGGAAGTAAATTTGTACAGTACTTCCGCAGGAGGTCCTGTATGTGGACTTATTAAGGACAGAAAATATAGATCAATTGCTCTCCTTAAATAAATGTCTCATGGGAAAAAAGCAGAGACGAGTAAATCTTCTTTGGGGTAGAGGCATGGTGATGAACTCTTTCCAATGCTGTGAATTTCTTCAATATTTTTTCAATATCAGTCCCACATTTGGTTTTAAAATGAATTCTATGTTTTAAAACCAGATATATCCTGATATTTTCAGCTTTTCATCATACTAATGGTGCCTCAAGCTCTTCTCAGTTATACACTTATTTTTCTGACTACTTGAAAGGCACTGGAGCTTGTCACCTAATCATGTCTCCAGGAACTGGGACTTCTAAAGCATCCGTGATGAATTTGGGAGATTTGGTAACTGTATTTCTCCCAACTACATATTTTCTTCTCAGGCAAAGCCATTGAGGGAATACTCTGTATTTAATTATCTAGGACAGTTGTGAACTAGCTTTTAATGTAGTAGGGCTCATTTTCCCATATTTTGTGCTCTAGGCAACCCCGTGGATTATATGCAAAAATATCAATCTGGTATCCTCTTAATGTTCCTGTGTCAGAATTATTATTGCCATTGTTTTAACACTTGGAGAAGACTATTTTAATGATTTAAGACTAATTTCTCCCTTTCAGCTGTTTTATTATTAACTTTAAGCAGCATTACTTCAGATTTACACCGTCACTGGAACAGAAGAACAAAAGTGGTACTAATGAAGTCTTTTTCCTTACACATTCAAGTAATTTTTTTCCTTAGTGCATTCCTCCTACCTTTTCATTGCAGTAGCAAGTTTTCACCATACTTCCTAAGTGTGTAGCTGGTCCAGATTTATATCCATGCTAATTGTCCAGGTATTACATCCATGCTCGTTGGCTGGTGGGACAGTGCAACAATTACAAGCCACTCTGTCACTGATTTGGCTCTCTTCTGTAATTGGCTACCACTTCTTATAGAACATATAGGGACTTAACTACATTTTTCATCTCAATGTTTCTGACAAATTTCACAGAAATTTATCCAGCAGATTCTCAGGTCATTGGAAGGAGGACTAATAAAACGTAAGGGAGAGGCTCAGGCAGCAGAGTGCCAGTAAGTCACACTTGCTTCAGAAAATCAACCCAAATTAATTTAGTTTAAAACCATTACCCCTTGTCCTATCACAACAGGGCCTGCCAAAAAGTTTCTCCTGATGTTTCTTGTAAGATCCATTTAGGTACTGGAAGGCTGCTGTAAGGTCTCTCCGGAACCTTTTTTTCTTCAGGCTGAACAACGCGAGCTCTCTCAGCCTGTGCTCATAGGAGAGGTGCTCCAGCCCTCTGATCATCTTTGTCCTCTGGACCCTCTCCACAGGTCCATGTCCTTCTTCTGTTGGGGGCTCCAGAGCTGGACGCAGTACTGCAGGTGGGGTCTCACGAGAGCAGAGTAGAGGGATAGAATCCCTTTCCTTGACCTGCTGGCCATGCTCCCTTGGATGCAGCGCAGGATGCCGTTGGCTTTCTGGGTTGCAAGCGCACATTGCTGGCTCATGATGAGCTTCTCATCCACCAGCACCCCCAAGTCCTTCTCCTCAGGGCTGCTCTTGATCCGTTTTCTGCCCGGTCTGTATTTGTGTTTGAGATTGCCACGACCCAGATGCAGGACCTTGCACTTGGCCTGGCTGAACTTCATGAGGTTTGCACAGGCCCACCTCTCCAGCCTGACAAGGTCAATTCATTAATGGAAGAAGTAGGATGAGAATTAAATTTGTTTCTAAGGGTTTTGTTTAACTTTCGTCTTGCAGTCCAGCATATATATTTTTATACGGTTCTCTTTTTCTTACTTAGAGATAACCATATACCTCTGTTTGTCCAACAGGAAAGTGCAAGTAGGTGCATCTGAACTAGACTTTGGAAATGAAATGTAGCAGTTAATTTGCGACACTGCCAGCCTTTTCAGAGCAGAATATAAAAAGACAACTACTTCAGACTAATGAAAGAGACAGCGTGGAAAGGCACCTTTTAAACATTGCAAATTGGACGGGTGCATCAGGAGTCTAATTTTAAAGGAATGTGACAAGGTCGTTTGCAAAGAACAATTTTTTTACTTGTCGAAATGGTTTCAGAACTCCAAAACTTGATGCTCTGGAGTTTTCAGGGTACTTCTGAAGTTGGCAAACTGCCTATTTGATATAGCGCTGGACTGTCACACAAGCTGTATCTTTCAGAGTTTCAGATTAACTTCTGCAGAAGTAAGTGGTGCATTCCATGCCATTGAGGGTAGCAAACTTCAATTTTTAAAAGTTAATTTACAGCAGCTTCACAAAAACTTTCTCAAAGGGAAAACTGAACTGAAATAATGTTAAAAAGTATTTCTGTGCAAATGTATGAATTTGTGACATTCTCATTTATGCTCCAAATGAAAGGAGACAATCCTTTTTAGATCCTGGCTGTTGGAATGAGGGAATGACCAGGTAGCCCACAGCGTAAGTGCTTGTGGAGGAGTCAGAGGAAAGGCTGTACTTGAGAACTCTGGAGACCTTGACTGTCCTGGAAGGGTTTCCTCCACTAATGAGTTCTCATTAGTAGCATATTCACACAGATGAGGAGGAAGCTCTGGAACTCAGGATATGAGGTGCATGTCAGAAGTGAAAGGAAATTGGAAGAAAACAAAAAGCAAGGAGCCATAGCAATGTGCACTGCTCTGAAGGGCAGGCATTTGCCACTGTGAGGAATTTCTGATCTGTGTCAACTTATATGCATTTGGGGACTTGGAGGCCAGACTCTGCTTATTTCTTCCAAAGTGCAAAAGAGGACACAAAACTCGGATAACAAGTACTTACTTGAAATGAAAAGTAAGTATAGGAATACAGGAACGGGAGTGTGGGGAAAAGGTTTGAAGGGGAGCACCAACTGGAAAATATACTTTTAGTCCAATTACCTTCTTCACAGAAGAGTATAGAAGTCAGTGAAAGCTGTCCAAGTCACCTCCACTCGGTCTTTGTTCAGTGCTTGAGAGCTGTCCAAGGCACCTCTGCTTGGTGTTTTGAGGTGTACTTACCTAGTTTAATTTTGAGAGGATCGACTTAGATCTACATGCACTAAAAAAAATTTCTCTATATCTTACAGAAGGCCCTGGGAATCAGCTGATCACTAGGGAAAATAAACATATATATAAATGAGTGTCACAGGTTACAAGGAAGGGTACTGGATGTTGTCTCCAAAATGAGCTGTTCATGGGCAGTCCTGTTGCACAGGCACTGCTCAAAGATGCTGCTTAGAGTTGTCTGTTGTAGTGTTTGATAGGTTTCCTGTCCTGGACACTCATCTTCCTAATTCCCTTGGAAGATATAGTAACAGGTGCTCACTATGCTAATCTCTCACATGTTTAAAAAGATCACTGGGACAGGTTGCCAAGCAAGTTTTGGAGTCTTAATCCTTGGAGGTGTTAAAATCTTGAGTGGACACGGCCCTCAGCAACCTGCTGCTCTATCTGACTCTGGTATGAACATGGGGGTTGGCCTAGACAGTCTCCAGAGGTGTCTTCTGTGACTTTGTGAATTATGATCTGGAGTGACTACATCCATAGTAAAGAGTTCGTCTTTCCATGATTAACCCTTATTTTAGCTTTTCTCTTTAGGTCGACACAAAAAATTTGCTATGTGGTGACTTTTGCAATGTAAGTATTCTGGCTAGACATGTGCTGAAATGAGAAAAATTTCACCACATGTGAGATCATAATCTTTATTATTTAGTGATGACTTCCAGTGTCCATAACAGTTTGTTGAGTTTTAACTTGTGACTAAAAGGTTGCACATTCCGTGCGTCTCAGCTGTTCAACATTGCAACCAATCTGTATCTGGTAGGTGCAGTACAAGATGTAGGTAGGAAGAGAGACACAGAGCGTTGGAGATGCATCTGCCATTTACAAGTTCTTCTGGAGAGAGTGACTGGGTGAGAAAGTGAATTGTCCCTATGCCTTTTTTTTCACAGACCAACACTAACCACCGCCCAATAGTTAAACACATTCGTTTATCAGTTAAAGGAAAATAGGTGTTGGTGGCTATAATGAAGCGTTATGAATTTCAAGGCAAGAAATGTTCTTTGTTTTGGGTGGTATGCAGTGGAACAGCTAACAAAGGTGGGATTAAGGCAAGCAAGGCAAAAAATCGTCGAAAGAATACTTACTGGCTAACATGGAGTGCAGTTTCTTCTGAAGTGGCGTCTTGGAGGCAGTCTCATTAGTTGAACAGTTATAAACTAGATAAGATAGTCTTCTGTGGAAAACAATTCTGACCTGATAAGGAAGTGGGCAAAACCATCTCTTTTTCCTACTAAATATGTTTCTTTGCTCACATCCCCAATTCTAAGATGTAAATCCTTTAGGATTTTGTGAGGAAGACAGATTTCTCTTTACATGCATTTCCAGCTCTTTGATCTGGAAATAGGGTCAACTATTATGCACTGATTATGTGAAGCATGTATATTTTAATTAGCAAAATTTCATAAGTTTTTCCACAGGTTCTGTTGAAAAATACAATTTTAGACAAGGTAGACCTCTGGCATAAATGCATTCCATCACTTTGTTAGCCACAAATCTTGTTAGTAGCTTTTATCTCGAAGGCCTTGCAACTGAGGCAATTGACATTTCGTTTTGAGGTTCCCAGTCATGACCATTCAGAAAATTGTTGTGGACCATAGGTGAAAATGTTCTTAAGACACCGGGTAAATGTATTTACTACAGGTCAATACTTTAATATTCCTAATACACATCCTGTAATTACAAAGGGTCTTTTTGTTCACTTTACTGTTAAAGAGAGCCAATTTTTCCAGTAGAAATATTTATAATTGTTTTCCCTTAATTGTTGTAGCTCTGTTATAATCATGTCATATAATGACCTTTAAAAAAGTGTCTTGAAAAGCCCGCAGCTGTTCCCTCCTTGGTTTCTCTCTACTGAATTGTGTTTAAGCCAGTGTCTCTGAAAACAGGCAGTAATAAAAGGGATATTATCCTTAGCAAATATCTTAATCACGGTAAATCTCTGTTGCCCTACAAATGACTGCATGGGGGATTAGAGTTGAGTAAGCCATTTGCTGAATATCACCGCCACCTTTCCTAGGCCATTTAAGCATGTTTAATTTTTCAGGGTGAAACGTGAAACCCACTAATACAAATGTTTGCATTTGGACTGAATTATATCCAGACTGTAACAGTTATAGCAGGCTTAGGACCAGATTGTGACTGATCTGTAGGAGGCCAGTTCTTCTCGGGAGAGTGAGAGAGAAAAACGCAGATTCATTCCCAGTCCCAGCTCTCTTCTGTCACTTACGCTGCCTCGGTTCTTTTCAATATTTATATAAGGCTATTACGGGTTGAAGCACTAGAAAATACGTGGATGATGCTTAGCTCTGTCTTTTTTTTTATATCAGTCACAGTCCCTACCATCATCCAGTGCCTGGGAGCCATCAGTGTCTGGATGAAAGACAGCTGGCTTTGGTTCACCCTGCCTGAGATGGAGGTGGCAATGCTATGAAGCAGAAAATACTTCCAGGGACTTGTGTCCGCTGTAACATCACTGTCTGTCTGTTTGTTTATCCAGATGTCTATCAGGTTGCCCAGAAACACTGAGAGTATCTGTTCTCCAGTGACCAAGCTTAAGGGAACTTTTGGGGAGTCTGAAGTACTACTGTGTATTTCATCCTTTCTTTTTTCTTCTTTTTTTTTCTTCCTTTTAAGAAAACAATATCTTCTATTTGTGACAGCTCAGGGAACTGCAGTCCTAACCAGTCTGGGTTCAGCAAGAGCCTTGGCAACTGGTAGCTCCTATAGGTATTTCCTAGGGCAGAATTTAGGGACCATGAGGAGGTGGCATCTGTTTCAGGTGGCACAGCCCTCTCATTCCACACTGCAGTGTGCCAGGAACACATCACCCATAAACTGCGCTGATTCCCAAGGAGTGTGCACTCAGATTCACCTCCCTGCTCTAATATCTCAAGCCATCCATCAGGCACCTTCCTCCATAAGGCCTGAACGTGACTTCCCAGAGCAGCTACAAGGGTAAGAACTGCAAATATGAGAGGCAGAGCTTTGTTGCCAACTGCCTCAGGACTGCTGGACTGACTTCCAGCACGTGTCTGTGCATCCCAGTGTCTCCTGGGCTAAATGCAACACTCGCTGTGTTTAAATCCTAGTCAAGTTTCTAAATGACAAGCTCTGACTTTGAAAGGTCGATAGAATTTAATAAATATTCTAAGGATCGCAAATGGGTCCACAGGACATGTGATTAAGTGATCAGTTATACTTGTTAATTGGGAGATGTAGCTAATAATAACCAAATCAGAAGAGGAAATTGAGTTAGTGCCTTGTAAGAAAGAAGACCTTCGCAGTGGACCCTGGCACTCACTCATTAGAGGCTTCAAAATTGATGCTTTTCTAAGGTTAAATAAGCTATTTCATATTTCAACCACTTCAGCCAGTCACAAGTACTCTCCATTTCCAGATATTGTTTTATTAACTATATATGGCTTGCTTGTTGCAGAGTTTTATGCCTTTGTGCTTCTAGCTTGAGTTTGTGTTTTTTTCATAAGAAAAAAACCCCAACCTATTAGGTCTATAAGTTCTATTATACTCTGTTAGGTTTTACACTGCATAACCAGGCTAAAGATTTAATCACATTTCCCTCCCAGAAGAAACAAAAATCCAATGGGAGAAAATTATATGTGAAGATAACAACCCTTAGTATGTTCAGTGTATTATTCAGATGCCTACATGGTGATTGTAGATGAAATACCCACATAGATAAAAAGATTATTGATTCTTCACAGCTGTATGAGGTTCCTCTCTCTCTGCGTACTCTGATGTGGAAAAGAGCCTCTACTCCTGATTCCTCTCACCGTTTTACACACTCAGCTGCTCATGGGTTTATCCCTGTGGGTATTGCTAAAGGATGTGTGTTCTTCAGCAATATTCTTCCATGAATGAGTTAGGTCTTCATCTACAGGGATGGATGAGAAAGTGTTTTCCCATTCAATAAATATTTTAGAGGTTTGAAGGTTTCCCTGCTGTGGGATTAAAACTAGAATCTTTCAGAGGTTTCTGTAAAAAGGCTGCAGAGCGAGAAGGAAGAATACGTACCAGAATAGTGTATAGGGGTAGGATTGTCACCTGGACTGTGAGAGTTTTCACACTACAGGTGGATGCTCTAATTGCCAGGTAATAGATTATTTTGAGGGGGCTATTTTTTGACTTTCAATAGGAATTTTCAAGTTGAGTATGAGCAGTCATTTGTTTTTCAGACATTTATTTTAAATCAGTATATGCCTGGTTTTGGTACACATTTTCTCTGTGCAGTTTCTTCTGAAAAAAAAACTAATCTAATGTAGAAATTAGCCCTGCTCTGAGCAGGCATTTAACCAGATGACCTCCTGAGGAGTCTTCCAACCTAAATTATTCTATAATGCAGCTTTGCTGGAAAATACCTCTCCATCTCCAATAAGGAAAAATTATTATTGAGCCTATATTTACAAAACAGTTAAAAAAGTCACATTAAGTGCTAGCTGCCATGATGTAAAGACTTAAATATTAAATGATGAAGTAATTGTTAGCTAGTGTTCTCAGTTACTGAGTAGTTTGATACACATGGACTTTTCATAAGTTCTCATATGTGTGTATGTATGGGATAGTAGGCATAAAGAAGCAGTGATGGGGAGAGGCAAAAGTCATGTCTATGGAGTAAATTATACAGAGCCAGGGGCAGCCCCAGGCACTGGCTGATGATTATCCACACTGTTTGGTGCTTAGTGTGCTCTGTGGCACAATTTTGACCTGGTACAACTAAGAGTATTTCAGTGAAATGACTGATCATGCTTGGGAGGTTACCATGGGTCAGGGACTCTTCCCATTAAGCAATTTCGATGCTTGTGGATACATTTCTAATGGTAAATAACATAATCCAGTGGAAGGTCACCCTAGAGAGGCTGGGGAGGTTGAGGTTGTATTCCTGGCTGTGCCCTGGGTTGGCTGGGGTGACCATAGATGTGCCACTTCAGTTTGCTTTGTTTCTTTCTTTCACACTTGTAGTTGTCTAGCTGTAAAGATTCAGCTGTTCAAAATAATGTTTGTCTTCTGTGGTGTGTTGGCAGATGTACATGGGGAGGGCCTTTTCTAGGTTGGGACCTCTAGGGGTTCCCATAATACAAATAATAATAGTAAAGGGAAGGGAATGACATGTGATTTCTTATGAAATAATTGCCCAGTCTCCTTGACAGATGTAAACTGCATGACTGTTCTGCATGCACCAGCCTGACAAAAGCAAGAGTGTATCTAGCATTCTTGGACTGACCATTTCAAGAAGGATTTGAGGAGCAGTTTTGCCTATCTGTATTTGCAACAGGCAAGAGCAGCTTCCATAATTTTCAAATTTAGTATAGTTCCTATTGAACTGCCAAGGGATAGCTGCTGTGAAAAAAGCCATTGAGCATAATTATGTTTGCATTTGAGCTGCTGTGATGTAGACTAAATGCTTGGCACATAAAGAGCTGATTTGTGAATGATTTGTGCCTAAAGATGGGCTTTCACCTTCCCCTACCACAGGCTTCTAATATCACCATGTGGAAATCACTCAATTGCCATGCCTCGCTTACTTGTCTACAAAATGAAATTATGAGCTATTTACTGGAACTGACATGTGCTAGGTTAAAATATGTTCATTACACGTGCTGATAATGCCAGAGAGAGAATGCATCACCGCTACTCTAGCAAACGCAGTTGTGAGGCTGGGATGGTGCTGGCATCTGATGCGTACCTCTGGGCGTATGCCCAGAACTGCTGCTGCCTCTGGCAAGCTCACGCCGTGGGGAGGTGAGGGGGCTCCCTTCGTGCTGCGTGCTCGCCTCTGGATCAGCTGAGTAATTAAGTGTTTGTTTCCTTCCAGATGAGTACAAGAGTAAAGTAGCCTGTGAAGATGACAAGCTGAGGCTAAGCTGTAAGAAGAGCATGGTGATAGCCATTTACTCTGCTGTCTTTGGAAGGACACAAGGAGGCAGCCTGGAGTGCCCATACCAAACCCTGGGGATGCCCATGATTGGTAAGTGGGGAAAGGGCTTGACAGAGCGCACTGATCTGGGCAGGGTGATTTCATTTACTGCCATCACAGCTGAGCTGGCACAGTTCCTGATTAGGAACAGCAGGTCTAGGACATGCAACCTGCCATGGTGGTGCTCCTAGTGTGCGGTACCTTGTTAACAGTGGTGAGCTTCATCACAAGCAACAAACTGTGGTTCAGCTAGATGCCCTAGCCAAGTTACTAAGCCATCGACTTTTAACAGATTTATGAGATTATGTGCTTGAAAACACTCCTTGAATTTCTTCTTCAATTTTCTGTCCTTCTGGTAATTCACACACTGAGCTTCTGTCCATAATATGGAGGAGCATATTATTGGTGGATGTCATGAACCATAGGTGGTCCATGAGTCAAGCCTTGACATTGCATTTAAACTTTTACTGAAGTTAAAGCAAGGGGTGCAAATTCAAAAAGCAAGTTGTTATGTTGCATCAAGTTAGGCTTGACTTACAGTACCTTCAAGTAGCTTCTTTACTCTCAAGTAGCTATCATAGTCTCTTACATCTAAGTGTTAAAGATCAATAAATTTAAAAACATTTACTAGAACTGTCTGTTCTTGAGCCATTGTGGAATGACTTTGAACATTTTAGACTGTGGCAGAGAGAGCAATGGTCTGTAGTGCAAAATCCTGTGGTCAACATTCCTCATCATCCTTCTCTGCAGAAGTGAAAGGGAATTAACTGGTTTCACAAAGGAATTGCCTTCAGAGGGGGAAAGGCTTCAGAAAGGGCTGTACAGCAGAGCTTGAGCTGCTGCTATTGCCTGTGCTGGTACCTGTTCAGCTGTATCTGGGGATCTTTGGCTTCACAGCTGCTGATCCAGTGCCCTTAAGGAGCTAAATGCTATTCAAATGGAAGCATGTGAAGTGACTGCTTGGAAATATGATACGCAGATGATGGATGTCAGTAGGAAACCACAGGTGGAATCAGGCCAGTCAGGTTATTTGCGCAGTGTGGGAATGCCTTAGTTGTGTAGCTGTGAAAATCTGAGTGCTTGCAGCACAGCTGAGTAGTTCAGGGTCTCCTACCCAGTCCCATGGTTCAGATGCGTGGCAGGAGAGTCACCGTCCTTTAACAAGTTACCTCCTGTCTCCTGAGGTGACCTAAGTCCCTGGATGTGCTCCTGTTGTTCCCTAGTTGTCAGGGAGCAGAAACTGAAAGAGATATGTGTAACAGGTTAGCCTAGACCTCTTTGATGTGGTGGTTGGGATGGGCTAGGAGTGTGCACGTTGGTGCTGTGGTGGTTCGGCTGCTGGGTGATAACTTGCTGAGTGAAGCAAAACTATGTGAAGCCACAAAGGATGAAGTTTTACTCTTCTTTGCCCAGATGCAAAATCCTGAAACTTGTACTGGCTAGGAGCAGGGTGTGTGGTACTAGAAAATGGGACGGGAGGCAGTGGAGCTGGGAGAGCAAAGCTGCAGGTGAGAGAGCAAGCGGTGAGGTGTGACAGCAGGGCTGCTCGCGCTATACCATCTACAGCGCTTGCATGCCCTGTTGTTTTCAAACTGACCTTGTGATCTCTACAGATTGGGATGTTTGCCCAAGGAAATAAGGTGTTGAATCCTAGGGTCTAGCATGCAGTCTGCTGCTGGGACAAGGCAGGGCCTTCCTCCAGTGTCAGCTCTTAAAGGAAATCAGTCACACGAGCAGGGTCAGGACAAGACAGTGTAGTGCCAAGCCAGTGGTGGGAATGCTGAGGTAGCTTTACATCTGACATCCAGTGCAAGGTTTTAAGCTGTGGACTGATGCTAGAAATGACTGAGTTGTGGGCAGGAGCAAATATCTGCATGTTTGGAGTTGCTGCAGTCTCAGGTGTCTGTTAAGTCAGCCTGGTGCTGCTGGGATGCTGTAGGGGCAGGTATGTCCTGCCTGCATAATGGCAAAGGAAGGGTGGGAAGTGTCTCTGGGACCGTGGCTGGCTGCATGCCCTGTGGGCCTGGGGATGAAGTGATGCACTCACCATGGAGCAATGCCCTCCCCAGGCTTTCCCAGGCATTTGGGCACCGTGTGTGTAGTGTGAAAGACACACAGTACAGCTGTTGGTGCTGCTGTTCCCCTGCCTGCTGGAATCCTCAGAGTGGAAGCTGGGTGTGAGTGATCTTAGATAAACACATATGAGTGAGCAGGTGGTCTTTCAACTCACCATCCCTCAAATTCCAGCTATATCTGAGAGTGTTTATCCAGGTCTGCTCAGTGTGTTCAGCAACAGCTTGCTGATTCCCGTCAGCATGATAATGCCAATGCTACAGGCAGTCTCTGCTTATCATGAGCTTGTCCTGCCTTCCCTTCATCTATTTTGTGTGAGCTGACCCAACGGGATAAAGATCTAGTGATGCAGAAAAAGGAGAGGTGAGTTGTGGCTGGGGTTGCCACTTGCCTCTTGGCCCCACAGGAGAAGCCAACGTAGGATCCATCTGCAACACAAATTAGCAAAAAGCATATTCACACCGTGCTTCTCTACGGCACGCTGCAAGAAACAATAGTCATGCGTATGTTTGCAGCTCTGAAATGAGGGAGCTGTGCTCCCAGCTGCCACTAGCAAACGTGGGAGCGGCACGCAGAGTCCCCCAACCTGCTCCAGAAGCCACACTCCTCCCTAGCCCAGCAGGCAACTCTGTTCCTTCAGGAGCAGGTGAAAACATCACGGCTTATAAATCAAAGCTTTATCTAGTGAGAGAACATTTCCCTGCACGTTTCCACAGCCCTGTGATACTGGGAGGGCTGCTCCATGACAGCCTTTGATCCCAGATGTTTGCAAGGAGCTGATGTTACAAACACGACCCTATGACTCAGACTTCGCGGCAGGATCCAGTTCCCGTAAGGCAGAACTCAGCTATGTTCTGCACATGGAAAATTTATTCTCTTTGAATTTCACGGGACTGACGATTTGTGTCAAGTCTGAGCCTTGGCAAATGGCCTTTTCCCAGGAATAGGCTCTGGACAACTTTGCCATGATTATTTTTATCCAGGCAGCGTGAGTTACTTGATGAGAGAAGAACTCATGCTTGCCCCAAAGGTGGGGAAGGGTATCTTTTCTTCCTCTCCTAATGAAAAACAGTTCATAAAATAATACTACCTTTTTTTTTTTTTTTTTTTTTTTTGTGAACAAAATGCAGATTTGGGTTGAATTTAGAAATCTACAGCTTCTACAGATGAGGCTTTTAAAGAACTGAGGTCTAAGATGGGGAGGAGGGGTGGCCTAATAGAGCATTGTATGTATTTCTGACTCTGCCATAAGGTAAGGGAACAAATAATTTAATTTGTGTTGTTTCTGCCTTGAAAGACCTTGGACTTCTGTAGGAGTGTTGAGGAGATAAAGTCCACTAATGGTGAGTTTCCTGGATTCTGCAGAGACATGAGGTACATTAGACACTCAGGTGGAGGCATCTGAGGTGTCATGATGTTGCAGTCTTTTATCACCTGCATAACCCAGCCATTGTTGTGCTGCTTTTGGGTGCTGTAAGACAGCAAGTCAGACTTCACATACCGTGCCTTGCCAGAGGCATGTTTTCTCTCTGTCTAACATCTATATGAATGTGCTTAGCATCTGTGAAGGGAAAGTTATTGTCAAGAACTCCATCCTATCCCCATCCTGTTAAAGAGAAAATCTGTCAGGATCCTCTTTTAACTGAAAACATGCTGAAACTTGTGTCTCTGACCATAATGGGAAACCCCTGCAAACAGCTGGACCCCTCCTTGAATGCCTTGGGAACTCTGAAAAGCTCCTAAAGGAATTTGACCTTATTTGTAACTCTCTTAATAAAGCCCCCACTTTCCTGCCAGCATGTGCAGAGAGAACACACAGAGCATAGAGAGGTCTCTGGGGAAAGGGTTATTTGCAAGCAACAAACCATTAATATCCCTCAGCCCAGTGAGCCCTTTGCCCCATTATCATGCTGTTTACAACTGCCTCTGCCTGCATCTCTGGGTGACTTGTTTACACCAAGAGAAGCCAATTTAAAAAAAATGGCCTTTTCCTACTTGTATCTGAGTGGAAGGTAACGATCTAATTAGGAGACTGAGAAGGAAGAACTTGGATGTAAAATAATTACCATTTTTATTATTTAGTGGAGCAATACCCCTAATCATATCAGGCCACCTGACATGTTCACACACATGTTTTTACAATAGCTGCCTCCCTGAACCCTAGGGAGTGAGATGGGCATGTTCAGTGACCTCTAACATCAGGATTCAGGTCTCTTTCTCAAGGACCCTGCCTCTCTGCATCGCATATACAAAGAGCTTACAGCAATTTAGCTCCTCATCCTGGGTAGACAGAATCTGGCCTTGGTTTTGGAGTCGGCGTAAGATCGTGGGAACTGTGGCTCCAAAGCCCAGCTTTGGGTCGTGGTGTGTGGGTTAAGCTGAATAGTCTGCTGGGAAGTGAAATGTCCTTATTGCTTAGCAGAGAAGTTCTCTCCTGTGCCTCTCTAGGGGGAAAAGGGATGTGTTCACAAAGCCCGGAAGAAACTCAGATGGTCAGTGGCACTCTCTAACTCATTGGATCTGATAACGAAAGAGCGGAGGAATGAGTTCAGCAAAGGAGCCTGTGCTTTAGGTGCTCGTTCCCTGGCATTTTTCATTTTAATGCAGTGACAGAAGGTGATCCAACCCAGTTTGTTTTGATTTCCTCCTCTTAATGCAGATGTATATATGACTCGAAGCAGAGCCTTCACAGTCCCTCATAGAAATATTTATTACACCATATAAATAACGGACCCTTCTGGTTTGTTTATCTGTGATCAGATCTAGCATGTGAATAAGTATGAAACACATGCAGTAAAAAAATCCATTTTATTCCACGGTACATGTTTCTGTTCCTGCCAACACAAGAGCTGGTTTTAAGAGCCTGCTGCCCCTCCATCCATGTGTTTCTGGCTCTCTTCTGCTTCACCATCCGTGACCATTTTCTGTCCTGCATTTCCGTCAGTACAAGTTTGTGGCTCTACTGTAATCTTTGTCTTAAGTGAAATACTTAAAAATAAAAGACCTCCAAACTGTGGAGATGGAGCGACGAGGGGTTGTTACCTCTGGTCGTGATGGGGGAGGCAGCAGGGACGTGGGGTGGCAGGAGGAGACAGGGTATCAGCTGAAATCTGTGCTGATCAGATAATGCCACGTAGCATGGCCATCCTTTGGCAGATCCAAGTGCCTGTGACTGAAACGCTCTCATGCCCCACCCTGGTTTCACCATAAGGGAGATGATGGCTGCAAGGCTGGGTTTGTGCGATGGGCAGCAGACGTGGGAGGGAGTTAAACTGCCTCTTTCTTCTCTAATGTGCACACCAGGCATCCAGAGCACGCCTGCCCGTAGGTGTGACTCTATGTACATTTGATTTACATTCAGTGCAGAAACCACTTTATTATGTGTATAGCTCATGATTAAGAGCATATTTTTTAGAGGCCAATCTGTTTGTACGCAATAAAACCCACAAATGTCCAAGTTTGAAGGCTAAATAAATATCAGTTGCTGTTTAATTCACATATAATACCTTATTAAATTTAAATTGAAATGAAATTCCCATTTAGAATGCTAAATTAAAGTGAGACAAAGCCTGCTTTCAGAAAGTTGTTTTTCAATTTTAGATACTTCACGTTTCACTTTTTGTCTCAAAACACGAGGAGGTAATTAAAATCACTTTACAGCTGTTTCTAGAAAACTCAAACTGTTGTTGGATTCCATATAGTCATAAAAAATGATTTATATGAAGTTGTTTTTATATACACACAATTGCTATTTAAAAAAAAAAAAAAAAGAAAAAATCCTTTCAAATTTGCTTCTGGGCAAGATCTTTCTCAATGCCAAAGTTCTACTTGCTTTTAAAAAAGATGTTTACAGTGGAGTATGACCCCATGCAGTGGTTGTTAATAAAAATTTTGAAAGTAGTAATTTAAATAGCACTAGCAGGCTCTGTGGTGATATTGGTATGATATCAACTTCTTTAGCAGCCAATCTTATAAAAGATGCTTATTTCCCAACGAATAGTTAAAAGCAAATCCAGAATATAATCCTAATAATAAAAGGGGATAGCTTAAGAGATTTGAATCTATAGCATCTCAGCTTATTTCATGAAGTTACTCTGAAGGAAAACCAGTGTAACTTGTTCAGAACTGATAAAGCTCCTCTTAAAAAAATTCAGATGTCACTCAAGAATATTACAAAATTACCACAATGGTGAATGCTGAGCCTGAGAAACAAAGGTAATGTGAAACCTATGAGGTTGCAAGCACACCACACTTTATTTTAGGAACCAGGGGCAAGAAGTGACTTGCAGACTGTGTCAGCTGCGTAATCTCTTCAAAAACTGTGGGCCAGACCCACAGCTTCCAAAGCTCAGACCTTGCTTCAGCCTAGGTGTAGGTACTTGTTGAACTATAACTCTGTTCAGGAAAGTACTTTTGTTGAGCTGTAATGAATAGGAAGGACAAATGAACTCAGGGACTTCACAGAGCAGTAGAAGCATTGAATACACCATCCCTATCTTCTACTGAGTAAAGCAAAAGCTGCTAGCTTCTTTACTTTTTATCTCAAATGCCTTACAGCCCACAATCAACTCTTCTCTGCTGCAAAATAAATAATAAAATTTTACTGTCTTTGCCAGACCAAAACTGCTTTGTTCTCTGAGCCAAGTTTGAACCTGTCCTCTGATTCTCACTTTAGCCCCCAAAACTGCAAAATGTTATTAGTTTGCTCAACTTTGCACACTCTGAGTCACTCTCTGCAAGATTGGAGCCTCGTATGTTTTACATGAGTTCTGGTTCCAGATACAAAGGTGATAAGATGATTTGAGTTCACGTTGATAAACCAAGTGTTTCTAGATGTAACTATAGCATTTGTAATTAAACCTACAATCGATCCTTCAGTTGCAGTCTCTAGATGTGTTTAGTTTCTTTTAAGCTCATTTTTTCTTTTCTGGCCTCCTGCTGCAGTTTCCAAAGTTTTATGAAGTGTGTGGTGAGTAATTTTTCTTTCTCTTTCATTAAAATGTACTTTTTAATGTGAAGTTAGCCTTCTTTGTACATCCTTCTAGTATTTGTGCGTAGATTCCTTTTTTAGCCAACTGTTTTCAGTGACATTGTGCGAGACATAGATGCTATATCCGGCTGCACCAATGTGAAGTTCCCTGCTGCTCTTTGTAATAATAATGATGGAAATTTATATCAGAAACCCAGCTCAACGTGATACGAAAGTACCCAACATTGCCAAAGCAAAACCCAAATGAAACTCCCTCCAACATAAAAGCTCACAGAAAAGGAAACAGCATGCTGGGTCTGATGCTGTTGTGGAGGAGGTAGACTTTTCTTGGCCTCAACATTGACCATGAGATGTTGGAGCATCACTCTGACTCTGTTCTGCACAGCATCAGATAGCGCTTGTACCACAGCCAGGGGGCAGGGACCCAGGAAACCAGAGCTAATGTGTGGGTCGAAGCCCTGGTGATACTTTCCCACCAGTTCTGACTGTAAACCCTCCTCTGCAGCCCAGTAACTTGTCAAGCAAAAATTCTCCTGAGCCCATGCTTACAGCTCAGAAGTGCTTTGAACAATCTCTTCTAATTAATTTATTTTGTTTCCCTACTTGAAGAGGCTTTTCTTATACTTGGAACACATTGACTGTGGAGGTTTCTGAAACCCCTTCTGTTCTGGCTTCCAAACCAGCAGCCTTTTAGTTGTTTTGGGTTTCTGTTCCTGAGCTTTCCTCTTTACACATCTACTTCTGCATCTTTTCTTGTTTAAAGTAAATCTTTTGGTTTTCACGGTTGGCCTTCACGTTGGTTGGTCTTAAGGGCTAAATATCTGTAGTCTAGTTTTCTGCTTCTTTTCTTCCGTACTCCCTGTGGTTCTAAACCCAACTCACTTCTAATGTCCTCTATAGAGGCTGTAAGCCATGGCAAGGAAGAGAAATCCAGTATATTTCTGTTGACCCCATCTGAAACCATGTGACAGTGCTACACCGATAAATTATCTTCCCAGGGTGCTTACTGTAGAGATAAAATGGACAAAGCCCATCTTTATTAACTGTTTTCTGCACTGGCTTTTAAAGAGAACGTCAGACTTAATGGGCATGGGCTAAGCTGAAAGTTCTTGGGATTTGATATACTGCTCGTGGTGCAGACCGTCTCATCAGCACTCTATGAAGACATCCTTCACAGGCTGCTAGGATGGCTGATTCTGGCTAATTTGCAGCAGAAGCAGAGGCTTAGATGCCTCCAGCAGCTGTGGCTTTATGAAGGAGCTGAACTTTGTATCAACCAGAGCTAATGGAGCATCTTTTAAATAAATGAGAAACTGTCCAAGAGTAGAGGGAGAACTTCCTTCCCTCCTGTTTATGATAGAGATTCTCTTGCAGAATGAAGCAGTTTTGAGTCACTCCTGCGTAAAACATGAAGGAATTTAGGCAGCTGCCTCACCTGCAAGGTTGGAGTTACGTTCTTCCTGCTCATGTCCTTTTTGCCATTCAATGGAAGTTTGCTTTCTCTTTTGGCAGATGAGTAGATAAACACAGCACTGATTCAGACATCTGTCAGCTTTCTTTGCAGGAACTAAATTTCTATCCTTAGTTAATTGACTCCTACATCTTCCATCTTTCATTCTGTCCTCTCTGCTTTATAGCTCTCGGCAAGTAACTTTTTCTGTTTTATTCTTTAGCAAGAAATCATGCTGCATGTTTCAGAGAAAAACCCTGTCCTCTGCTTGGGAGGAGTTTCCTCCTAGAGCTGTCAATTGTTTGTAAATGACTTCCCTCAAGGGAATATTTATCTTAGGTTGTTCCTTTCACCTGCTCCTCAAAAGACAGCAAGGAAAGTTAGGGGTCTGCTGACAGTTTTATTTCAAGATGTAGGTCTGCTCCTGATGCCTTTACACTGAGCCAAAGTATGCCACAGAATTCGTCTCCTGATCGGGTACCACCAGTCCTGTTCCAGTTCCTAATCCCTTACCTCACAGGCACTGCTGGAAATAGTATTTTAGGCAGTGATTCTTTTTCTGAAGCCAATCATTTGGTCCTTTTGATACTTAAGGTCTTATACAGTGTTGGTTGAAAAAGTAGAATGAGTGCTCCAACTTTTCTTTTGCTAAATTCACAGACTCAGAGAGTGCATCCTCTTATGAGTGAGTGGAGTTTTCTTCTCAGGCTCTACTTTTCTTTTTATTTAAGTACATACATGTTGATATTGGGGTGTGCTCCATGCCCTGCTGCCTTTCCAGATCCATGGACAGCCTGTGAAAAACTACTACCTGACAGCCTTACAGCGTGCTAACATATGTGTTCAGGTGTACATGGCCCTGCTTGCTCTGGACAGCTTGCCTGGTCTATGCAGGTACCTGTCTTTGCAGGCTGAACATGGATTTAGCAGGTGAGTCCCATCATGAGGTTAACGGATGCACAGATGTTCTTGAGCACATGCCCAGCTTCACTGTGGGATTAGTCACCCATCTGGGTGTTTAAGTCTGTTTGTAGATTCATCTGTGATGACTGCTGCCTTGGAAGAGGCTCCAATCTCCACCAGAGCATCTAAGAGTTACCGTAATGCAAAATTTAAACTGTTTGGAAACATTCTTTCAAACCCACATAGGTTTTGCAATCAAAAGCACCAATGTATGGCTTGGATTTCAGATTTGGATGTGTCACGCTTCTTGGAGAAAAACAACAGTGAGTAACCAAAGTAACGGATGTGATTAATAGGCATTGCTTCCAATTTCTTTTTATCACCAGGAAGAGGTAATAACGAAACAGTCATGCTGGGAAGCAGCTTTAAACCGACTAAAACCCATTCATTGTGGTGAGCTTGATGATATGGACATTACATCACTGAGACTGATTCTGTTTTTAAAGCCAATGCTGCCTGCAAGCTGCAGATGGTAAAGTCTTCCAGCGTGG
>WHYT01017508.1:675544-710037 GCA_009806455.1 Tetrax tetrax
TTTTCTGCACTGGCTTTTAAAGAGAACGTCAGACTTAATGGGCATGGGCTAAGCTGAAAGTTCTTGGGATTTGATATACTGCTCGTGGTGCAGACCGTCTCATCAGCACTCTATGAAGACATCCTTCACAGGCTGCTAGGATGGCTGATTCTGGCTAATTTGCAGCAGAAGCAGAGGCTTAGATGCCTCCAGCAGCTGTGGCTTTATGAAGGAGCTGAACTTTGTATCAACCAGAGCTAATGGAGCATCTTTTAAATAAATGAGAAACTGTCCAAGAGTAGAGGGAGAACTTCCTTCCCTCCTGTTTATGATAGAGATTCTCTTGCAGAATGAAGCAGTTTTGAGTCACTCCTGCGTAAAACATGAAGGAATTTAGGCAGCTGCCTCACCTGCAAGGTTGGAGTTACGTTCTTCCTGCTCATGTCCTTTTTGCCATTCAATGGAAGTTTGCTTTCTCTTTTGGCAGATGAGTAGATAAACACAGCACTGATTCAGACATCTGTCAGCTTTCTTTGCAGGAACTAAATTTCTATCCTTAGTTAATTGACTCCTACATCTTCCATCTTTCATTCTGTCCTCTCTGCTTTATAGCTCTCGGCAAGTAACTTTTTCTGTTTTATTCTTTAGCAAGAAATCATGCTGCATGTTTCAGAGAAAAACCCTGTCCTCTGCTTGGGAGGAGTTTCCTCCTAGAGCTGTCAATTGTTTGTAAATGACTTCCCTCAAGGGAATATTTATCTTAGGTTGTTCCTTTCACCTGCTCCTCAAAAGACAGCAAGGAAAGTTAGGGGTCTGCTGACAGTTTTATTTCAAGATGTAGGTCTGCTCCTGATGCCTTTACACTGAGCCAAAGTATGCCACAGAATTCATCTCCTGATCAGGTACCACCAGTCCTGTTCCAGTTCCTAATCCCTTACCTCACAGGCACTGCTGGAAATAGTATTTTAGGCAGTGATTCTTTTTCTGAAGCCAATCATTTGGTCCTTTTGATACTTAAGGTCTTATACAGTGTTGGTTGAAAAAGTAGAATGAGTGGTCCAACTTTTCTTTTGCTAAATTCACAGACTCAGAGAGTGCATCCTCTGATGAGTGAGTGGAGTTTTCTTCTCAGGCTCTACTTTTCTTTTTATTTAAGTACATACATGTTGATACATGTTGATGTTGATATTGGGGTGTGCTCCATGCCCTGCTGCCTTTCCAGATCCATGGACAGCCTGTGAAAAACTACTACCTGACAGCCTTACAGCGTGCTAACATATGTGTTCAGGTGTACATGGCCCTGCTTGCTCTGGACAGCTTGCCTCGTCTATGCAGGTACCTGTCTTTGCAGGCTGAACATGGATTTAGCAGGTGAGTCCCATCATGAGGTTAACAGATGCACAGATGTTCTTGAGCACATGCCCAGCTTCACTGTGGGATTAGTCACCCATCTGGGTGTTTAAGTCTGTTTGTAGATTCATCTGTGATGACTGCTGCCTTGGAAGAGGCTTCCATCTCCACCAGAGCATCTAAGAGTTACCGTAATGCAAAATTTAAACTGTTTGGAAACATTCTTTCAAACCCACATAGGTTTTGCAATCAAAAGCACCAATGTATGGCTTGGATTTCAAATTTGGATGTGTCACGCTTCTTGGAGAAAAACAAGTAACAGTGAGTAACCAAAGTAACGGATGTGATTAATAGGCATTGCTTCCAATTTCTTTTTATCACCAGGAAGAGGTAATAACGAAACAGTCATGCTGGGAAGCAGCCTTAAACCGACTAAAACCCATTCATTGTGGTGAGCTTGATGATATGGACATTACATCACTGAGACTGATTCTGTTTTTAAAGCCAATGCTGCCTGCAAGCTGCAGATGGTAAAGTCTTCCAGCGTGGCTTTGTCGCCATCTGATTTGGGTTTTTACCTTGTCACAGGTTGGGCTGACAAAGGTAGTAGATCAGGGAGTATTATCATACTAAATGCAACTGGTAAGATTAATTACATACTGAGGGCTTAGAATAAGAGTTATAAATGAAACTGTGCAGCAGTTTCCACGTTTGTGGAGTGATCCTGCAAAAGGGAATTCACCTTGTACCAGGAGCAAGGCTAGAGGGACGTGCAACTTCTAGAAAGTGGGGCCAGGAGTAAAGAGGATAAAGAGAACTGATCCCACTCTCCCCTGACCCCAAACTTTTGTTTAAAATACCATATTCCAAAAGCACAGCTGATATCTTTAAACACTTTCACATGTGGAAGTTTTGTCATAGCCAGGGTTCATATTTGCTCTTCGGCAGCATACTGAAGCAATCCAAGACTAATGAAAGCTAAGGGTAACTTTGTCCCAACCTGTGTAAGCGAGTTCTCTGTCATCTGTGAGGTCTTAAAATTGTTTTTATTGCTCTGCTGTGGGATTTGAGCTTTGTGGGCTTTCAAAGGTTCTTGGCAGGGGCCTGGCTCTGCTTAGCAGTACTTACCTCAGACTTAGTGATATGGTTTTGGCATTTGTGAGTGTTCTTCCCATATCTCTGACATGTGGGATCACTTGTTTGTCACTGATGTCAGGGTGCTATTTCATACGACATCTGCAGTTTGCATTTAGCAAGCTAACAAGCAGCAAAAGAAAGGAGATGTTGCCTTGAATGAGCATGCCATCCGGTGCAATGAGTGCCACATCTAGTCTCCTGCTTTTGAACACCTGGAAAATGTGAATTTGGCCAGCTGAAGGGGACCATAGCCCAACTCTGCTCTACCACATTGCTGGGCTTGGCTTCCCTGCATCTTTTTAAGAGGCTAACAGCATGATTTATGGATAAGAGAGCCTCTGTTTTCTTGCCTCTTGAGCTCCTGGAACGGGCACCTGAAGCCGAAGACTTCTGACCTGGAATCACCTCCTGAAGAGGTGATATACTTGGAGATCTCACTTCAACCCAGCTCCCTGAGGCCTTGTTTAACTTGGTAGTTAAATTACCTACATGCACTTCATAACAGCCAACAGGAGTGGTGTTGAGTGTTTTTATACTCCTGAGACATGGAGATAAAAGAAAATACCATGTTGTCACTGCTAGAGCTCTGAATGACATGGTGACTGTGATTTATGAGGGTGCCGTAGCCTCATCTATCACTCAGCCATCTCTCAGATGTATTATTGACATCTTCAGTGCTAGTTAGTGGGGGAATAAAGATGCTTGAATATGACATTTTGGCATCCAGCTAAATGACCTCCTTATCACAAATTCTTTGAAGTGTATAAGAGTGGCGGTCCCGTTTGGAGGTTTTGATGCTGCTCTTACATTTTTCAGTTCAATGTGTTATGTGGAGGATGAACACATTGACAGATCACAAAAACCTAGACGGGAGACCAAGCTAGTTTCAGTATTAATGTAGTCCTCACTCAAAGTACTGCTGGCTGCTTACCTTGGCATTTACTGGAATACACAAGGCATTTGTGCTTAGAAATTGTGTGGAGGGAAAAAAAGGGAAATTTCCCTGTTTTTGTGACCAAAAAGAAGTCTTCGAAGTGAACACTTTGTCACATTTTGTCCATAGAGTCCATTTCTTTTTTTCAAGCCTGGAAGAATATGATTGATTCCAAGAGAATGGCTCAGGCCTTACCACAGGCAAAATGAGAAGAGTATTTGGATTTACGGTGTGGGAGCCCGGTGCTGTCAGTAGAGTTTAGCTGCATCTTGTAACATGGATACCTTAGATGACTTTCTGTCACTCCTGCATTCACCAAATTTTGGTGTTCATTAGAGTTTGGAGGTCAATGGCAACAGTAAAGACTTGCCTAAATTGTGGCTGTTTGCTACAAGACCTAAGGAAATGGAATACTACAAGAAACGGCCACAGTGCTATGTTGAAGTCAAACTGACAGCCACTTAACAAGCAATCAGAGATCAATATTGCTTAACATCTTTGTTAATGACCTGGATAATGGGAAGGAGTTTGTAGGTGGTGCCAAATTGGACAAGACAGTGGTTACAGCACACAGAAGGATAGGGACCTTGAGGAACCTCAGTTCCTCAGTGAGCTGGAGGAACCTTATGAAACCTTGTGGAGTTCAACCAAGGCAAATGTAAAGTTCTGCACCTGAATAGCACTCTGTTTTGAAGGGTAAGAGCATTTAATAGCATGGATGTGGGTTGTTCCACCACAGTTGGCCTCATGGCCAAGGAATGGGCCAAGGTAAGTTTTAATTTACTAGTGAACATGTAGCCAGTGTAGGCTGGACCTGGGCACTGTTAGAATACAAGTAGAGATGCAGTATTAGGACATGGTCTGGCAGATGGAACTACATAGAAGAGCGTCTTGCAACTCGAGCTGATATCTGCATCGGTAGTGGGGCTGCGGAAGGGGCTAGAGCAGGGCCCCACAGCTGCCTGTAGGTAGCATGGTGTGTTGTTTTCAGCAGGTAGCATGGGCAAGACTGTCCTCTCTTAGGGGAAAAAAATGCAGCTACTACCTGATAAAGGTAGCATCAAGACTGTGCTCACCTACCGTGTACACATCAGATATCCTGTACGGAATACAGCGAGAAAGAGCCTGTTGCCTGGCCCTGCGGCTGGCTGACCTCACAGCCACGCAACTGAACCCTCTACCACATACTCCTGCTCCTCTACTTTCCATCCAAAATATCTGGGGGGCCTTCTGCAAATTGATTATTGGGACTAACCCTGTTATATCTCAGACTCTATTACCTGTTTGGGGGTAATGCCCCCCAAAATAATTCTAAGGAACAGGGTAGGTTTTAAACAGGGGGGATAATGGTGTGTCTGGATTTGAACCCTGTTTGGTTTCCTATTGCGAATGATGCTGCTAAAGTCGGTATGGATGGAGATCGTAGCCTGCTCAGAACTGCGTGGAAGGAAGGAGGTCGTGGATACCAAGACATGCCTGATGATGGGTAGAAGAACTGGTGATGTTAGTGTGAGGGTCTATGACGGATACAACTCTAGAAGTGTTTTCAATGTGCTGAATCTACAGATCCGACACCTGAAGAGTCAGTCCAGTTTGTTAAGGTGGAGGGCAGAGTCTGTAGTTTGTTATCACTCATTCCTACAAGAGGAGCTTCCTTAAGGCTGACCAGCTCTGGTGACAATATATGCAAAAGACTTGTCATGCCTCTCACAGGACCAGTAATGGGTAATTCCTCTCCCTTCCGCAGAGGTAGTGTGCTCCAGTGCCGAGGGGTGAGGCCCCTGTGCTAACCATGGGATGCCGTCTATTTTGCGTGAGAACAATAACAAATAAAAAGAATAGGCACTCTCCATGAAACCCCATGCAGTACTTAGATTTGATGAGTTTCTCTAACTGGACATTTGACAAAAAGACAATAAAGCAGCATTGCTGTGTGCCAGATGTTTTCACTGGAACCTCTGACACTCATTGGATCAAAAATCCCCTAAGGAAGTTTGGGTGGTTCAGTGTGAAAATGCTCCCATGAGGCCCTGTTCTTTTGTCATTTGTAGCATGCAAAATAAAGTACTGCCTTTGATTTGAGAAAAAAAGACATGTTGCCTTCTAGGCTTGGTTTTCTGTGGCTTTCCAGTGTCTCATGGCTTTTGTTGTTGTGCTGGTTCTAGCATTCAGTACCTTTTGGGGTTCATTTTCCCTTCCCCTGTCTCCTGATTAGTGACCAAAAAGGGTTCATATTCCTATCTCTGTAGTTTTCCTGTTGCTTTTAGCAACACCTTAATGTTGAAGAAATGTCATCTTGTCATCTTCCCCTTGTGTTTGACACTGGCTGAACAGTGGAAGCAAACTGTCAGTCCAGCACCTACAAGTTTGAGAGCTTGTCTGTACAAATCATTCTCACTTTAACTGAGAAAACAGGTACAAACCATCTGATAGAAAAAGAATACATGGGAAAATATTGACTTTTGGAGCTTTCCATATTCAAAATTCCTGTTATGACAAGCATTTCTACTTGCATGGAGTAAACACGCTTAACAGAATATTTCTGCTTAGATGGTAGATGGTAACATAATTATTAAAACTCATAGTAACCTTCATTAGACTTCTTAGAAATACAACATCTAAGAGCAGACAGGGACACTGACCACCTCTGTCTGCAGAAGAGGGCCAGAGACGGTGACTTGAGACAACTCTCTTGGACGTAACAAAGGCTAAAGAAGCCTGTCCAAACTCTTCCTATGCCTTCCCCTCAAACTAAAACAGGCAAAACCTAGAAAATATCAACACCCAAATCAAATCGGTTTTACCTTTCCCCAAGCAAGACCACAATGTCCATCTCCCTTACACCTGTGAGGTGGGAATTTGCTAGGAACTTTACATGTTACTGTGATCAATTGCATTATCAGACAGGTAAATAAATCTACAGGAATTCTATATGAATATTATAACTGTAGTATTAATGTATTTTCTGTTCCTGTGACAGTCTCTTAGTTTATGGGGAAGCTTGTAGTATTTCTGGATAAAAACACTGGAGTGAGACTCCTAAGATCTGAGTCTTTTTCCATGCTCCTCACTGATTTGCTGTTGTTAGTCTTTTTACTTTTCTCCTAGTCTGTTTCTCCAGCTGTTAAAAATGGGGATACTGATACCTGTATTGGAGTCCTTTAGACCTTTATAGAATAAATGCCATGTGAGATGGAATTATTTTTATTATGGATAGCCTTTTCCCTTTGGAAACAAACCATCTTTTATTTGCAACCTTCTTTCTGTGGATGTATGGGGGTTTCTGATTCTTCACCCTTCTTTCTGATAATTTCCTTTCATCAGTTTACAGTTCATTAGAGGTGTTTGAGAGTCAGATAAACCTTCCCACGTAAACACAAAGATATGTAAATACTCATGGAAAGCTCAGATGTATGTGCTCTCACAGTCTGCATTTGGTAATTTTTTTTTTATTTCTTTATTTCTGAAGTCAATGGACAAATATTCACAAGTAGGTATCCTTTTTCCCTTTTAGAGTGTCGATCGGCTACTGCTCTCCAACTCATGATCAAGCGCTGTCATGGGAAAAGAAGCTGCAGCATATATGCCAGCACCTATGAATTTGGAGATCCCTGTTACCCAGGCATCCGAAAGCATCTTAATGTCATCTACACCTGTGGTGAGCCACAAAAATTCTCTTACTTTAAATCTCATTGGGGCATGTGTTTGATGAACAGTGGTGTGTGAAGAATGACAAGACTTGTAATTGTACATAAAGAGTTGTTGAACTTCCAGATGGTGATTCTTTGGTCAACAAAGGAAAACTCTGTGGATCACCTGAGTGGTTTAATTCTGTCTCTTTTTCTACTCATTGGCTTTATAGAAAAAGCAGAACACATGGAAATGACATTTTGCTAACCCATTCAACACTGCCTCTGCAAGGCAGGAAAATCTGGCAGTGAAATCAATCCACTCAGTGGATGCTTACGTCCTAAATGTTAGCATCCTGCTGTTTCATTTGACTGCAGCAAAGTTGTGGTTATCAGGAGGATCCTAATTACTTTGTTCTATATTTCATTTTGCACAGTAGAATAACCCTATCACCAATCCATATTCATCCACAGCGTTAGTAGAAAATCACTCCCAAAATCTTCAAGTGAATATTGCAACATTTTCCTAATAAAATATTGTGATTTAAAAAAAAAAAACAACCCCAACGGTTGCAGCTCTCAGTTGGGAGCTGAAGTCATACTGTTGAGCGGACAGTACTCCTACTTGACTAGTCATCTTATTTTGCAATAGAGAGAAAAATGTTCCTCTCTGAGCTCTGTGGTATGAAAACAATATCAGATCTGTCTTCATCCAGTGATGACATTTTGGCCACTTGTAGCTAATATATTTGAAAACATTTGCTTGAGGGTTTTGCATATATAGTTGTTGCTAGGATCAGCTCATTCTTATTATCTCCATTCCTTTCTATGCCCAGCTGGAAGAGGAAATTCTGGTGCTATTTTGAATCTGATAAGTAGATGTCTGAGCAGGTAGTAGAGGAGGTGCTGGCTGCATTCTCAGACAACAACAGATCTGTGGGTCGGTCTCTGTGTGTAACTGCAGCATGCCGAATCTGATAGATGGTTTTTGAGATGGAGTCACTATGGTGTTTTGTATAGGTGCTGTAGCATGGCTGATGTACAGCAGCTTGAAGAGCAGAAGGAGATATACAGGAGCACCAGGCTCTGAGCTCCTGACTGGCTGCTGTTTCATTTGGCAGACATGGCAGGAAGGTTTAATTATTTTCCTCTTGGTTTATTTGTTTTTGTTTGAAATGATGTAGTGAAAAGTAGCAAGGCTATCCTTGTGAATTTTCTAACCAGGAAGGTGATGTTGTTATATCACTTTTCATGTAAAGAGACCGGAGAGAAGCTTATCCTCGTGAGGATTTGATAGAAACCAAAGCAATGCAATGAAACAGGATCTTCATAACTCAAAAATCCAATGACAAACCAAACAGAGCCCCATGATGTGTTTCCAAGAGCATACCTCCTTCAAAGGCTTCTGCAGCTTTATTCTGGCATTGTGGTCCTGGTTCCAAAGTCCACTACAAAAGACATTAATGATCTCTTAATCTGACCTTAACTTTCCTAGTCATAGCCTAGCTGCATCAGGAAATGAGTCACGCTTGAGAGCACAAAATGGCATATTTTGCTTTTTAGTGAGTGAAATCTGCCTCATCCTTTAAAGGTGGCCATGGCTCCTTTTCAAAATCATGATCTCAGACATGTCTCTGAGATGGATTTTGCGATCATCAGACACATATTTCTCCCCTCAAACAGTGAAATCCTTCAAAATATGAAAACCAAATAAACAAGAAATCAAATTCCAGTCCCATGTGGTCATGCTGGACAGAAGTAAATCCTGGCATTATTTTAAAATAAATGATCAAACCAAGCAATCTGATGTTTTTAGAATTTAGAGAACAATTGCAATGTAGAAAACCTCCTGTTGGATATCTCTTTGTTTCGGGTTTCCATAAAGATGGAATTGCTCCTGGTATGGTGTTCTCCTACTTTCACAAAACCTGTGGGAGTGAAAGGGTTTAACTGACTAATGTGACTGCACTTTCCTGTATACAGATCCCCATTCCCCACCTCTTGCAGTTGGAAGCAGTCGATCCCTGGAGCACAGAATGTGGCTTTGCTGCTATTCACTGGACCTAAAAGATGCAGGGTGACCCTGGCATAGCTTGGGAAACATGACAGATGTGCAAAATGGGTTTCTCTGAGCATCACTTCCGCCTTGTTGCCTTTCTTGTTTTGAAGTCACAAACAGGTGACTTCATCACTCCCTGAGATAAAGCAGTGCAGTCATTCTGCTCTTCTCTGTCACTCTCCATCTGCCAGGTTGTGGGAGAAATGTCCTGCCAAGGTTCAGCAGTTTGGACCATGTCACTGGTCTTAGCTGTGAGAAAAACTGTGATGTGTCCTTGGCCAGTTTTACTGGCCCACTGTGCTGCTTCAGAAGAAGTGGTGAGAGCAAGCGTACTGATTGATGCGGTAGCATGGGTAGGAAGGCCTTCATGCAGACATTTCCCATGTGAGAAACTTCAATAATTATGGAGACAGGGCAGCTGAACTCTGCTCTTGGTGCTAAAGCATGAGGCGAGCTGGAAAGAGAAAAATATATCTTCTTCTGATAGCAATTAATGAAAAAAAAAAGCTGTTGAGGGAGTAATTTATGAGGTGACAAAAGGTAATATTAATTGAAAATTCATGTCTTGTTGGCAGAAATCACAGCCCTCGTGCTGAGATGGACTTTATGACAGGCATTAATGCTAGTGTTGTCTATGTAGACCAATGACGTGTGAAGAGCTAGTGAGGTGACTTATCTCTCAATTCTGGCAGGAGAACATCTGCAAGCATCTCTCAGGTCAGTCTGTGCAGACTGTTCTTCTCTGGCTTGACAGCAGGAGCTGAGCCCTATCCCAGGTCTCCAAGAGGTAAACAGATGAGGCAACAGCTTTGCTTTCTTTAAGCCATGTCCAAATTTCTTAGAGGTTCATTCCTCCAGCCTTCATGTTTTATTGGACATAAGAATTCCTGCCAGACATACACAATTTTGTTGATTAATCTGGTTTTAAGTAAAGGTGTCATATAACTTTTTACCCAGCTGTATTTTTAAAAAATATTTGTTGTAATTACTCCACCCAGTGGGAGTGTCTCGTCAGTGGTTCTCTGTATTATATTACATCCCTTTGCCTCTTGCGTTAAGCGCCTGTTGGCATCACTTGACTGAGAGGGAAATGCTACAAGTTAACGTGGATGTACAAGATGATTGAAACAAGCAAGCAACCTGCAGCCCGACGCAATAGCAATCTCTCGTGTGCATTAGGGTCCCATTAGCCAGCCAGGGAAACGGATGAAAAATCCTCCAATGTAAAAACATTCTAAACCTGAGCCTTGGCAGGAGCTGAAATACTGAATTTTGGCCCCAAGCCAGATTTAGCTGATGGGATGGTGTGGAAGGTGGGATTTCCTAGTATGTGGGTCCTATTACTGTGTTAATAAATACGTTAATTACTTTTTTTAAAAGGAGAAGGGAAGTTAACTCTGGGAAAGCACATAACACATGGTGAGGTTGCTTTCTGAGTGTGGCAGCTGTAACTAGAGGAACATATAAGAATTTTAGCTTTACCTTTTCTTTTCACTATCCTGAAACTGTTAGAAGGTAACAGCAAATAAAAGAGGATTAATGCAACAGAGAATAATAATAGTGCAATAAAGACTTAATAGAAGTCTTTCTTTCTTTCTCTTCCCTCCCCATCTCCCTGTTTCCTTGTCTCTCTGTCTTTCTTTGGTATAGAGCACTGTATTTGTAATCTCTTCTCCTTTTTCTTAATTGTCCACTTAAGACCTTCAAAGGCTCCCTTTAACTCTCTAGACCTCTTTCCCCTCTAGTATGTTAGACTTGTTTTTTTTGGCCTCTGCTGAAGTCCTAACTCAGCAATGTATTAAAACCTGTTGAATTTTTTCATGCACATAACGCCACTTGGATTCAAGGGAGTGTTTAACTGTGTGCTTTATTTTAAGACCTATGCATAAATACAATGAAAGTGAAATATTTTCTCAAATGCTTCCTTGAATGGGGATGAGGGGCTTGTCTGTGTGTAAAAAGAAACCTTATTCTTAGCACTGAAAGTCAAGGGAGCAATCCAAAGTGGCTACTGTCCCGACTCCCAGACTTGCCTCCCTGTACTGTCAATGGAGTCAATGTAAACCGCCAATGTAAACCCTCTGCTACGTACCTGCTATTCTTTAAATACAGGCATTGGTCAGAAACGACCTGATGAGAAAAAAAAAATAAAAGAAAAAGATGGGGATTTTGAATTTCTTTGTGTCTAGACATGTATCAATGGGTTGACTATCAGTCCTGATACATGGTGACTTTTTAGTGCCTTTGTTAGACATAAGTTGGACAAAATGGAGGAAATGTGGCCTTGATGTATTTTTGATGTGGATATCCATCACGCGTTTAGATGTGTGTGTGCCTCCTGCTTGATTCACGCTTGATAGAAAGTGGTCATTGGGCTGAGAGCTAATGAACTGCCATGGTAACTCATAAATCGCTTGGAAAATCCTGCAGTTCTGCCACATTAATAATCCTGCCATCCTGCTTTATGAGACAATAAGCTGAGTCCGAGAGGCCAAGCACTTCACATCCCAATGAGACAACTGGACAGGTAAAGGATAAAGCATGAGCGCAAGGACAGCAGCTACTCTTGTTTTGCAGTGGCTGGTGCTGCTGGGAGACCAAATGGGGCCCATGAGAGGTGGTAGAGATGCTCTGGGGCCATGTGGGTGTGCTGACCTTTGCTTTCTCTGGGTATTTGGGAGAGCAGTCTAGCTTTCTCCAAAATGTTGTATT
The DNA here is from genome assembly GCA_009806455.1 of Tetrax tetrax. Taxonomy (NCBI): domain Eukaryota; kingdom Metazoa; phylum Chordata; class Aves; order Otidiformes; family Otididae; genus Tetrax; species Tetrax tetrax. The sequence continues at coordinate 687,345 of WHYT01017508.1, forward strand.
TAAATAAATATTCTATCGAGTTGGACTAGAGGCAGGGTCTGTGTTAGACAAGAGAGCTCTGAGGTGGTTGCCCTCATAATGGTGATGAGGAGGAGGGCTAAAGAGTGGCACAAATTCTCTCTTCTCATCTCAAAGGAACTGTGCTCTAGTCCATTAGCTCCTGTGCAGTAAATCTATCAATGCCTCAGGCTGGATAAATGTAATGGTCCTTTTTGCTCTTAAAATTTATGAATTGATGAATGTCGAAAATGTATTTTTATCACAGCAAAACCACTTTATGTGGCTATAAAAACCAATGTCCAAAATCTGCAAAAAATAGAAAATGAGAAATTCCAGACTTCCAAGAAAAAACAAAAGCCTTTCAGACCTTTTGAAACAGGACAATGCTCACAGAGTCTTGCTAGAGAAAGACAGACACAGAATATATAATGTAGACTTCGTTTATGCAAAAGTTAAAATAAAATTGCTGTTTATAAACAAGTAAACATTTTAGGCAACCTACCTCTATGGATGTTAAACAATGTATAATGTTTGATAATGTCTGTTTAACTGCGATTCTTGTGTCATACTGTAAAGCAGATCTCACAAACATGTAGATTTAAAACTCATGGCCACATAGTTTGACCTACAAAATAAATAAAGAACAGAATAATGATATAATGTAGTCCTGTTATCTTTCTACTTTCAGTGTCAAGACACTAGGTTCAGAGATGGTTTGGGACATCTGTTCAAATCCTCTGTCTTATTTTCCTAAAATAATAGAAACTTGTCCAGTAATTGTTGTATCAAGCCTGTGCTTCAAGCTGTAGTGTATTTTTTAAAAAAGCTATCCAATTCTCATGTAATGACTGCAATAATGAAAAATTCATGAAGTGGGATTCATCTGACCAAGTGCAGACACATAAGCCAGAGATTTATAGTGTAGACATTCCCATCTGAGAAAAATACCTTTTACAGGTAATAGAGAGAAACTGCTGCTTTTGAGGCACAAATCTTCTCATCCTAAAGCAGATGTCTGAAAGAGACGATCTGTGCATTTAAAGTGACGGTTCTCCTGTGCTGACTATAAATGGAGCTTCTGGTGCTTAGCAGAGGTATTGCTGTCTACATGTAGGACCTCTACAATGCATATATCTACATCTGGTTAGAAGGCTTTCAACAACCATGTTTTAAAGCAAATACTCCTTCTGGTCAATATTATCACTGCCACATAATGACCATGCTAAAAGCAGTGTTTTCTCCTTACATGTATTGGTTTCCACTCCCACTGTTTCACTGGATCTCCAATTATCATAGATTTATCCAGGTAAGAGATTAATATGATGCTTATTTAAATTCTTAAGTGGGATTTCTTTCTCTGAACCTTGAGAAATTACCTGTAGCCAGACAGAGGTGCTAGTGCTGAAAAAATTCTTAAACGGCAGCTCAATGTCTTGCACCCCAGCTCAGGGTTATATCAGTTTCCAGACTTGTGTTTGGAGAAGGATTTTCCTGTTAATTAAATTTGCATGGGATTGAGGTCCACTTTCTACTTTTCACCTTTACAAACTCCCTCCATGTTTCTAGAAGCTAGGATGGGGTTGTGTTGTAGTTCAGCCCCGATCGGGACCAGACTACGCAGCTTTACTGTCTTTTTTGACTGGCTTTCAGTGTTCAAGGCCAGACTGGACGGGGCTTTTAGCGACCTGGTCCAGTGGAAGGTGTCCCTGCCCATGGTAGTGGGGTTGGAACTAGATGATCTTTAAGGTCCCTTCCAACTCAAACCATTCTATGTTTCTATGATTTTGTTCTCAAGGTCAGATTTGTTGTAGACTGTCAGGAACTGTGGCTGGTGGTATGGGAGAGGGAGCAGAGTAGGTTGTCATTGTAGCATCTGCTGCCTGTTCCTGCAAGTGAATGGACTTGTTGAACCTCCTTCTAGCCTTTTACACGCTTCCATCCAGTGGAAGGAAAAGCAAGGAGCTTGTTGCTCCTTTCAGAAAATTAGAGCTTACTTTCAGAAATACTCATACTTCACAGAACCTGTTAAAACAAAACAAAACAAAACTGGCAGTGTATCTAAAGACTGCACCACAATGGGTAAACACAAAGTTTAAGGCTGATATTTTCCAGCTTCTGAGGCTGTGACTTTGTAATCTTTGGTGATGTTGTCTTAACAATTTTTGTGGATGCGGTTTCATGGATCGTAGAGAGAAGCAAAGAAGGAAACCCCTCAGTCAGCAAGACTTATAGAATTTGGATTCACGGCACAGATCTGTTGGAGATCATGGATTACCTGAGGGCAAAGGCGAGATGCCACCTCTTTTGCTGGCCAGTGTGAAAGTGAGTAGAGCATGCGCTTTACTAATGGACTTGGAGGTACCTGCTGGTAACAGAGACTACAGTAGCTCTGCCATCCTACATCAAGGAGGAATATATTGTAGAGGCAAAGAACTGTTTAGGTTTCATGTTAGTGACTATACAAGAATGTGAAATATGAGTGACATGGCACAAGCAGCCTGATTATTTTTCAGATGAAGCTTGGTAAAATAGGCAATTGGAGGCTGTCACTGTGCTGCTCCTGTTTGTCTTTGCTTAATGTACAACTCACTGTAGCTTGATCTGAATCACACATCCAGAAGAGTCCGGACACGTCTGGCCTGGCTGGCCGAGACACAGCAACTCTTATTACCAGGGCAGAAAGAGCCTGTGTCTGACATAGATTAGGGTAAATTAATATTCTGAGGAAGCTGAGCTTTGCAGCTCAGGTGGAGGAGGAACAGGTAATGCTGTCACCTCAAAGGAAAGGCTTGAAAGCCCTTTGATTGTTGCAGAGAAGAAATGGAGACCTGAAGATAAAAATCATTGCCTTGGGGATGGGGAGGAAGGAAGATGGGGCTGGAGGAAGCAGAGAGGGAGTTCAAAGGACAATTTTTACGATGATCCTTAGCAGAATGAGCTGTAAGACAAGTGCTGCCTTACAATTAGGCAAGCTTTGCAAGCCTGCTGCTGTCGTCCTCCATCTCTGCCATTACTGGGAAACATTTAGAGCTTCTACTACGGAAAAAAAGAAGAGTCCCATAAAGAGTTAGTTAAAGTACTCTGCAACCCCTGATAGCTGCTTTTCACTGTTTTAGTTGATAAGGACCATGATCCGAAAGTCACAGGGGAGTGCATCAGGGCTGGCTGTGAAATTCCCGTGGAGTGTAAGGAGCTGCTGGAGTTACAGTGGTGGCTGGATGCAGGGAAGGGTGGTGGGACTGCCATGATGGAGTGGGTGATGGCAAGGACGGGAAGGAGGCAGATGGGACTTTTTTTCATTCTGGTATTATACATATATTTTAGAAATTGAGAAATTTAAGATTATTTTTTAGAATGAACTTAGAGTTTCTACTGGAATAACTGTAATGCTAAACTGTAATGTAACCAAGGTTTTACGGTGGCTGGCAAACCTGTGAGGTTTCTAAACAGATTTTCTCATTGAATGATTTCCTCTGGCATAAATATGCGCATGTCCTGGGGGGTTGAACAGCAATCTGCCAACTGGAGAACTGATTTCAGGATGGGCGTAGATCTGGGGGTCTCCCTGGCTGTCCTGAGATCTCCCTTCTTGAATAGGGAGGCCATAGCTCTGAATGCAGTTGTGATCCATCCATGATTTCACCCCAGAAAAGCAGGTCTACCTGAGGATGATTATGCAAGATGACATCTGAATATATATCAAAGGAAATCTTCCAGGAAGTCTGGGGAGAGATAACTGGAGCAGAATTACGGTTACATGGGTTATCTATATGGTGATTTTATTTTTTTTTTTTCCTGTAAGCATAACCCTGTTGTCCAGACTTTTTTTTCCTTTGGCATACTGGCTCCCTTACTGACTGTTCTTTTAAAAGTTCTGACCATGAATAAGTGGTAGATATTTACCATTTTGTTGTCGCAGGCTATTTTTTTAACCTGGGAACTTCATTGAATAGCCTCATTAAATAGGGTTACTGTTGATTCTCCATGCCTGTCAAGACCTGCAGAGGTTTCAAATATAGTAATTAACAGTAATGTTGCCACGTCTGAGTCTTCTTTACTTGAGAAGGCGGTAGGCAGCCAGTCTGCCAGCCCCTTTCAGGCAGGAGACTGCAGGCTACAGCCAGAGGAATGTGTCAGCAGTGAACGGCTGACCCTTCATTCAGTGATCACCCTAACTCCTCCTAATTGAGGTTAATGCCAAAAGCATTGACACCTTGATGAGAACTCATTGGTGCCTGGAGGCTACTGGAGATTGCTGACAGCTCAGCGAAACGCTCATTAGATTAAATTTAAAGGGAGTATTTGACACCATGATCAATTAAGATATATTTGCATGGATCAGATGTATATTTGCCTTCTCTTTTTGCAAATGTATCAAGACAATGCCATTTCCCTCCACCGTTCCCTCACTCATTCACAGCTGGTGTCGTTCTGCAAGCACGTACACATTTCTCTGCTGTGCACATACCACTGCCATGCTGTTTTCTAGCTGCCCTCTCTTTCTCCACTTTAATGTGAAGAACTGGAAGAGCCGGACGGAGAGGGGCAATAAATAGGAATTTTGTGAAAGCGACCGAAGATGCAAAGAGATGCGACCTCTGTGATGGAGTCCCTTGGTACAGTTGGGGTTTGTGAGCTGCTGCTGAAACAGAATAACAGTAACAGCCACTCAAGGGTGTCTGTAGCCCATTGATGAAAGGTACATGGGCATCAAATGTGTGTTTAATTGCTGGGAAGTGCACTAAGGATTTACACAGTGTTGCCATGCCTGCAGGCCTCAGCAAGGACTGTCCTGTTGTGCAATGCACTCACTCATTAAGAAGCCGTCCCTGCTATGAGTAGTTTAGTGGTTACATAGGTGCAGACTTTGGGAGAAAGTATTAGTCTCATTTTATGTGTGGAGACAACATTTACACAAGAGTTTGTGTCATAGGAGCTGAACCTAAGATCTATCAACATAATGCCTTACTTATGCATGCGTCCTCCCTACCTAGTAAGGTATTGATGTATATTCTGTGATGACTTTCTTAGATGAGTAGATCCATGCTTTGTTCTCCAGGTGGACTTTTCACCATGCAGTATTTCCTGCCTAATCCTTTATTACATGAGATGAAAAGAAAGCAGCAGGATGTGGAAAGATAATTTCTGGGTTTTTTTTTCCTGAGCTGTGGCTCTCCATGGCCAAACCAACCTGGGAGGGAGCTCCACAGCAGGCGGTGGTTAACATCCCTTGCTTTGTGCTCTGTGTGACTTATATGATTTATAATGGCTGAATGATGGGCCAACCTAGGTCTCTTTAGCCATGTGACACTAAAGAGCATTTCTCTTGTTCCAGTTTAAGATCTCGGCTGGGAGACGCAAAGCGATGGTAGGGTGTAGAGGCTGAAATTTCTATGCTTTCCCACTACCCAGGAACATGCCTAGCCCCATTTCATCCTTCAGTGGTATAACAGAATTCCAGAGAATCACTTTTTTTCCCCTCCCTTTGGACATTTTCTTGCATTTCTATTTGATCTCTGAGGCCCAAGGCATGGATATTTTGTCTTCTGGCTCTATGGGAGGTCTTGGAATGGGCTTTTACGGTCTTGGTGTCTGGTCATCCCTGCACTGGTGCTTAGTGGTGGGGATGTCAGTAAGGCATTTAAGATGAGAGACCTCCCAAAAGTTCCTTAGGTAATGTCTGCTCAGCACAGATGACCTTTTAAAGGGCACCTCACCTTACAGTGGGGAGGAGATTGCAATGGCAGTTACAGTCCAGCACTCTTGTTCTTCAATAAACTTTCCTAAACATTCATCTGGCATCTATTTTTTCTACCTCCATCTCATGGCCTCCTTTTATTCAAAGTGTACGCACCCAAACGGTTAATGCCCCTTCAGACAGACACTTCAAATACTGTTGACAGTGGCTACTTTTCATGTCCTGTTTTAGTCATTGTTTAGCTAAGCCATTCATGTTCAGCTCCTTTAATCTTTCCTCATAAATCAACCTGTCCAGTCATTCAATTGTCTTTTTGTTGCTCTTTTCCACAATTACTTATAACTTTTAACAAACACTGAGCAGGCTTATGATTATTTTTCCCCTGGGGGCCAGCAGAGACTTACAATTTCTTTGCCATTTATTAGCAATGGCTGTTGTTTCAGCATCATGCAGTATGAGCACCACTACTTGGGAAGAAAAGCTGACTTTCTCTGTCTAGTTTCAGTCCCAAGTATCCTTCTGCTCAGTATGTCACTTATTTTCCCTCATTTAGGTGAACTGAGCCAAAGAAAGTTACGATTTCTGAGTGTCAGAGTAGGGAAGCATTTCTGCATGGGGAAAACAGGATCATGGGGGACAGTAACAGCATCTGTGGCTGACTAGTTGTATTCCCAGCCTTGCTAATACAAAGGCCTGGGGCCTTAAGGATAACTGATACTGCATAATATAAACAATGAAGCAAATCCTGCTAAATCCCTTTAGAAGATATTTAGCTAAATTCCTAACCCATGAGGCCACCCTGGGCCATCTCTTATCTTTGAAAGCCATCTCACAGCTGCCTGCAAAGGCTCTGGAGGCTGGTTAATCCAAGCAGATGGACCCTTGGTGTCCGTGCCTTCAGGGGAAGGAGCAAAGGAGGGAGGGCAGAGACCTGGAGGTCTCTTTTTTGAATGGGTGTCACTGCATTTCCATCCAAGCCAGAGCCTCAGGGAGAGGAAGGTACCTGGTCTGCAGCTCCATCTGGAGTCCAACAGATCTGTTTCCTAGCTGGTCAAAAGTTGTCTCAGCCTGCATGCTCATAGCTTGCAGTGGCCTGGGGAGTATATATAAGGACCAGTCTGTAGATAAGATTTGCACTATCTAGTCCTTAGGTCATACTTACTTATTTACTCCAAGCTTTGATGAAATTCTTGTAGTATTTACTTTAGAAGAAAAAAACACGCCTTGGAATAGACAAGAAATGCCTTTTTTTACAAGGGTACATGAAAAATTAGAAAGAAAATAGATCAGCTCATAAAAGAGCAAAACCCTACAATATTTCTTCCCCCTCCTCCTTATCAACAAGTGCTGCCTCTTTATTTTTTGGACAAGCATGGTAGTTAGCGTGGCCCACTGGACGGGCACTAAGGCCAAGGGGCTTTCTTCTTAACCTTGATTTGTCACCAGCTCTTTGGTACTGGGCAGTTGCTTGGCTTCCTCCTGCCTTGTGTGGTCAGGCTCCATGTCCTAGGGCTGTTTGCTCAGCATCTGGCACAAGAGAACAGCAGCCTCACTGCCTCCCTTGGGGTTTCAGTTTATGCATCTAGCGAAGACATGATCATACAGACGTGGTGAGTCTCTGCTTTCAGTGCCTGGAGTTGCTGTTGAACTTTATTGACATGAAGCTTTGGAAAGATCAGGTGTTAAGCTCCTGCCTGACGTATCCGTTGTTGTCATGATAATTCACTCAGTCGTGGATTCAGTGACTATCACATTTCTCTTTCATTTTTTTGTTTCTTCTGAAGTATTGGTATAATTCTTATTACTAAGAAAAATAAATAATATTAAATTCTCTTCTCCCCTATATTTTTTTTTCAATGAAAAAGCCAAACCATCCAGTATTTATCGCAGGATTACATACTAACACACTTTTTTTAATGTGCTGTATATTGATCAAAGGGTCTGACTTCTGCTGTGTGAAAGCTGTACCTGATTCCCACAAGTAACTAAGGCAAATTTTCTCCTCTGTACTATTAGAGATTATCAAAACCTTTTGCAGATGCCTTGGGTGTTGGTGAAAAATGAAATATAGGATGTCAGTGCTGCGTTGTGATGCTCTTTTGAGAGGATCGAACCACCTAGTAAATTGGAGTTGGAACGTGTGTAATGTAAATTTTCTGTCAGATGTTTCTTAGCCTATTATAGTATTAACAAACAAATGGATTTTCTTTCCTTCCTCACCTCATCATTATCTGTCCCCTAAGTCATGCTTAATTAAATATGAGGGTACCTCTAACAGTAAAGAGTATGCAACAGGGAAGGCACAGATATTGGGTTGTATTTTTTGTTTTTCTTTCCTTCCTGTTCCCGGTCAGTGTTGTCAGGGTGGTGATTTTCTCTTAAGCAACACTTAGGCGTATGCATATGTTTGCATTTAATTTCCAGATGGGGAGGCAGGATTCTAATAACAGTGCAAGTTACTGCTTTATAGATCTGGAAGACTGACTGACCTTCCTTTTGCAGTTCGCCAATAAACTGCGCCCCATACCTGGGATGCGGACACACTCATGGCTGAGACAGGCTTTTTGACTTTCAAGCTAGACTGGTGCAAGAAATGATTTACCTGTCCCAGATGGCAAAAAAAGTTCACCAGCTCTTTACATATGTGAGGCTCTTGAATTCAGGATCATAAGAGCTGCTTTACTTTTCGGCATGACGATTCTTTGTAAATGTGTTTCCTGAAGTCTTGAGCAGATTTTGTTCAAGGAAATGTATTTAATCATTAGCACTGACATTTTGGTTAGGGCAAAAATATTTTCCTAAGTGACAGGACTTGTAATGATTCCTCTCTGTTTCTCTGTAAGTGGTCCACTGCAGACTTCTTGGAGGGAAGGTCGTGTCTCAAGCTGTGTCTCAGGAGTCTTATCCTGGCTTGTGTTTTCCTGAGAGACCTTACTGAACGAGTTGTAGATCTCATTGTAGCCAAATCCAGCCTATAGATGTTTTTGAAGTTCAAGACTAAAGGTTTGGACTAGCAGTGGATGCAACCTTGAGCGTAAGTAGAGGGATTGAGTACTGAGTGCATAGACATATTGATCTGAACAGGAATGCAGTTGCAAATAGGTGTGTTATTAAACATGCTCTAATGCTGACCAGATGTAGCCGTCTACAGCGTAATCAGCTACATATGGACTAGATACCCTGGCCTCTCTTTGTAGTCAGTATATGAAAAGAAATAGGCATTTCTAGGTCCACCTCATTTGCAAGTAGATATCTCAGGTACCTTACAAGTGCTTATTTCTCTCTTTTGTTTTTAAAGGAACCCGTGGTGACTGGTTCAAGTGTGAGTGTCTGCATTACTGATGTCTAAAGTTAGGCCAGAGATTTCTTAACTTGAATGTGTTTTCTACAAAGTTACATGTCTTCAACAACTGTTTGTCATAATTTCCCTAAGTTTATCATTTAACTCATGATACTTAAATGCAGTTGTAGCATCTTGTTGATTATAAATTTACTAACTTGCTTCAGATCTTTTTTTTTTTTTAAACTTACTGGTCCCTGACAGTTTCATATCTTGTTATCAGAAAAGACAAAAATTAGGTAGGTAGTTCAATAATATCTGCTTTTTGGAAATCATGTGTGTTCTGAAGGGTTCTTATTGTTCAATGGATTTGTACCCAGTTTTGTAGGATGAGATTCAGGTTTTGTTTCTGATACTGAATGCAGCTGTCTAGAGGTATCAAAGCTCCTGCTGTAGCCAGTGAGCAAAGGAAACTTGGTTTTGTATTGGCTAGATAGCTAGAGCTGAGTTGCCCTTACATACACACATAATGATATTGTAGACAATTCATTTTATTTATAGGTCCTGCCTAATATTTGCACGGTCTGTCTTTGATGTTTCAGCCTAGGGCCTTTCAAAAGCACTGGACACTCATGTTTAACTGGATCGTGGGTATTTGACCAGCTGAATTGTTCTCAGACTGTAAAGACCAGATCAGTGCTGATAATAATGGAAACTCACACACCTAATACCCATGTGGCCACTTACATTGCAGACACCAAAATATGGGTGTCTGAGTCCAATGCTGATGCCCCACTTCTTGACACTGAGGAAGGATGAAGCCCTGGGAAGGGTTTATCTTTTTCTAAGGGTTGCAGTGGTCCTAATATAGTTTCATTTCTCTGGCAGCTGTCCATGTGGAGGACAGCAAGAATGCGAGAAGGCTAGTGTTACTATTTATTTCTTGTTTTTAGCCATCTTTGAAAACAACGGATCCCAAAAATGGCCATGACAGTGTTATCCTTCTTATGGCACAGAAGAGCAAAGAGCCTCTTCTCTATTTTGAGACATTGAAGGAATCCATGTCCTTCCAAAGGGCATTTGCTTTTCCCACTTAGTTATAAAAAAAAAGCTTTCCCACTCTTTTTCTTTCAGTGGAAACTTACCCAGCTCAGAAGCAAGGGTTTGGGGTTAGAGCTAGAGTCTATAACGTGGAAATTTGCAACCAGAAATGCTTTTTACCAACCTAAGAATAACAACTTGTCCCACAGCCAAAACCTCCTGGTGATATTTATGTAGTGCAGTAATGCAAAGTGCTCCAGCAGGTCCATATTTTGCACACTAGCTCTATGGAATGTTTGTCCACACCAAAGCAGCTGGGGTGAAACCAGCAGAATCGTGAGCACCTCCATAACCCTCCTGGTTTCTGACTACCTGGCTATCCTGGATGCAGCTGACCACGGCACAGCCTCACGTGCCTGGAGGTGTGTTACCCAGACAGCCTGATTCAAGCATGGGAGGTCCTGCCTGATTTGGAGGACATGGTCTGGCCAAGCCTACAAGGAGCTGCTTCTTTGGGCAACCTGTGTCATCTGGAGAAAGGACCAGGGCCCCTCCAGTGGAGTGAACACCCCCAGTAACACAGGGAAACTCTCTTCTCTCCAGTGAAGGAGAGCGTTTAGCGCATGCAGCTTTCAGATAGACCCAACAGCCTGGGAGACTCTGCAAGGACTACCCAGCCTTGATCTTGGCAGAAGCCAGTGCAGCCTAGTTAGAGTCCTTTCCAGCTGGCCCCGAGCCTGTCAGCACCATCTGTCAGCAAACATGTTGCAGCATGCGACAGCTTGGCCAATCCACTGTCCCTGCGCCATGGAGGTATTCTGGGAAATACTGGAGTTGGTTTGGTGCCCACTGGTAGGAAATCCCCATGCTGAGGGAATACCCCCAACTTGCAGCCCCCAGCATCTTCTGCTCCTTTTGTGTCTCCCAGGCAGCAGAGAGGGCAGGGGATGGATTTGAACACATCAAGGAGGCAGCTACGACCTGCCAGGCATCCCCTACATACCACAACAGCTATTGCTCTGTGCCAATTTGGACAACTAATTGTGTTTAGGAGAGAGTCCCTGTGGGCTACACTCATGCAGGAAAAATGTTCTTTGGCACTAAGGGCAAGTGGCATGGCATGGCTCACGTTTGAATAGAAAAACCGTCTACACCCAAACTACCTGCAGTGAAAAGTCCCCTGGCTGGGCTGTCCCCTGGACCATACTAGGGTGCTCTTTGGGTGGGCACAGGCCAAAATATCTCTGGGAATTGTATACAATTGCAAGTGCTTGAGCCCTTTAGTTTATTAATATAGATATGCCCAGGATTTGACCTCCAGAGCAAGGAAGTTTTTTGATCATTATTCTTCCAGTCCCTCTTTGTTTATTCCTCAGTCTTTCTGGGATAACAGGCTACTGCACACAGCAGCCTGGCCTACAGGTCAGGATAGCTTTCCTGCCAGAAAGGGCTACGGGGCTGCAAAACATTCTCGTACAGGGGAAGCATTGAGATCATCTGGCCCTTGTGTGATGGAGAATGAGTCTTGCACTGGCCAGGGAATGGCCAGTGAACCCTGAACTTGGGAGCATTTTCTGCCTTGGCTCCCGTGATAGTGGGAGAGCGAGAGAGGGATAGAGGAGAGGGCTGTGCCCTGCTGCTTTCGGGGAAGCTGCGCCATTTTTAGGCTGTTCTCAAATATTTTTGTGCAGTTCCTTGTCTTCTTTTTGTTGCCATAAGATTGGCAAAGAAATACCTGCTAATGCCAGTTGTTTGTTCCACACACAACACAAAGACTCTTGGCTGCTAAACAAGTCTCCTCTTCTCCTTTTCCTTGGCTCCCCTTCTCAGAGAGCAGCAGCCACTCCATGTACCTCTGTCTGGTATGTTCAGGGCAGGAGGATGTCTCCTTTCTGACACTAATGACTTTGTCTGTCATTTCTCACCCTGTTTGGAAGGAAAAGGAAGTTACTGGACAACATCCACCATTCTTTAGATTGGTGGTGGAAATCAAGCTGGGCTAATTTGATAACTTTGAAAAATACAGACTCCTTAGGCCGGTGTTTCTTTTGGACATGTACATTTAATTTAATTCTTTAATAAAAACCCCACTCTGATACTCTTCATTAAATGTTCCCAGTTCAGTCTGAACTCTGATTTACTTTAAAGGTGCTTAGGATCATATCCTGTAGCCAGAAGAAGCTGGATCATTTCTAGTATTAACCAAGAATGAGTCTGAAAGGGGCTTTGGGACTCAGAAATGAGAAGATGTTGGAGTAACCTTTCTAGTCAAGGTTTGAATCCCTTCTTAGACAACAGTTATTGCAGGGAGAAAGGAGAAACTCCTCGAACATGCTTGGCAAAACAGGTCAGTCAGGGATGATGTCTTGTCCGAGCGAGTCCTAGGACCTGCTGCAAAATCTTTCAGTGGAGTGAACAGCTTTTGAGTCAGCTCTCAGATGAATCTGTTCTGCAAAAAACACAGAGGAACGGCAGTAATTGTAGACCACAGTGTTAATTTTGGTCACTACAATGTTATTTTAACTGATTCCCAGTCCACAAACACACCCTGTTTCCTCTGCTTGCCTAGCAGCTCTTATGAACCAAATGTGCTGTTGAAAGGGAGCTGCAGATAATGTGGTTTCCCTGAGCCTTTCAAACACGTTATAAAACCAGTGGAGCCAAGGTAATCATCACTATTAGTAAGCAGACTTGGAGCCTGAATCTGAATCCGCTGTGAGTACAAACAACCTGCATTCGTGTCCATCCTCCCTGCCTTTGGTGACGAAGGTTTCACTGTGAGATTAGGGGCTGAAGGCTCTGAGATAATAATTTCAGCTGTGTGCTTCTTAGTGCTATAAAGCCCATAGAATATCAGAAAATTTATTGCTGTGACTTAGTCGCAAACTCCCTGGGGTACACAGGGGTTGTGGACCTCATGATAAATAGCACGTGCTAATATTTAGCAAATGATAATGCAGACCACAGAAAAATCTAGGGAGAGGAAAATATATTCCCAAGGGCTGATAACTAATGTAAAGAGCCAAGAAACTGTTTAGAGTGGAAGGGAATTTCCCCAGCTTCCCTCCTCCACAGATAAGTCACTGCCTTACTGATGCGCTGCACAGGGCCCAGCATTGATCCCTCCAGCACCAGTTACTCCTGGCTGGAGTTCAGAATATACATATTCACAAAGCCCCACAGGCAGAGCAGACCTGATGTTTTCCAGCCCCAGCTGGAAGGTGATAGAAGCTATATTTGAAGCAGCTTGAAGCAGCTTGTGGCTAAAGCTTAACTGGTTGTTTACAGGGCTTCTCCGATGCCTCTGTGCCATCTGTTCCATGCACAGGGCAGGTATTCTACAGGACTGTTTCCCTGTCACCACTTCCTAGCTAGTCTCTTTCCAGAGAGCTAAAAAATCCTCTGTCTTCTTGCATCCAACCAGTGAGGGCATATCCCTGCTAGAAATCCCCCCGTGCCTGGGGTATGACCTTCTGGAAGAGTCATGTTCCCTGACCACAAACAGAAATGTGCCATCGGAGAGGATGAGGCGCGTGTAACCTGATGTGAGATGGCAGCAGGTGAGCCCCACTTGGATCAGGATCACCTGGTGAGGTATTAAACACATGTGTGCACAGACAGCACCGTTCTGGTGAGCGCTGTGCCAAATTCTGTCAGTCCTTGAGATTGGAAGGTTTGCACATCTGGTAGGTGGTTGCAGTAAGCCAGGGCTGGGGTGACCCTCAGCCTCAGGGCCTTGAGGCCTTAAGGCCTTTTTCCTTTTTGTGGCTTTAAACAGAGGCAGTTGAAAGGTGGATGATGCCGATCAACTGTGTTTGCCGCTTGCGGTTGGGGATGGAGAAGGGGCCAGGCATGGTGAATTCCTGGTGAATGAGTAGAAGAGGATGAGAGGGAGGAATGAGAGGGGCAAGTCTCAACCTTGAGACATGATGGATCTGCAGTAGATGGAGCTGCTTCCCCTTGATGCCTGTGGGAAATCTGAACCTACTTCACCACCATATTCTGACCTGCCTTAAAGGTTGGTCTTTTCGCTTAAAATATTATACACAGAGAACCTGATTATTCATCCCCAACCCTGGCCCAGTGCAACCCAAGCTTGCTGTGGGTCATTACAGAGTAATGCATGCCTTTGCAGAGCTGGCTGCACTACAGCGATGGAAAGTGGCCACCTCATGCACCAGCCCTGTGCTTAATCCACAGCTGAAACGAGGAGAGCTCAGAAGCAGAGGGCAGCAGTTGCCTAATGACTTTAGGTGTCGCTCTGGGGTAGGAGGTGGAAAATGATGCAGGTAAACAACTGATCATGAGGGGTAAGGCTTTGCTTGCAATGGAACTTGATTCATATTTTTTTTTTCCGTCAGTTGTGAGAAATAGAGCCTGTCGGTGATCAGAGACAGAGTCATGACACTTCTGAAAGGCAAGGATTAAAACTGCAGCCTGCGTCCAGTGTTACATGTTTGTGCTTGGCTTCCTAGGTGAGAATTAAAGTTTTCTGTGTGATTATGTGGAAACTGCAGTAAAACATACATAAAACCAAACTGTGGATCATGCATTTCAGATGCTGGAAAGGGAGAAATGATAGATAGCCTGTGGCAAAATCCGATGTGTGTATGTGTGACTGCAAAAGATCAGAAGAAGGCATAAGCATCTGATTTAGAATACTTGTACTGCAGAGGCAGATTCGTAGCATATGTTGAGAGCTTATAGGGAACAGACCGTGCAGTATGTGATACCACACGCAGAGAGAGCTAGCACACTGGAAACTTCATTCTCCTGGGAAAAAGATCATGGAGCAGCATTTATTTCTAAGAGGCACCCTCATGTTTTATTTATTCATGCTTTCTGTCATGATACTTGATAGCATTGCATTTCATCACTTGGGGACACAGGCAGGCTTGGAGTGCCTAGGTCCCAGAAGACTGGAGGCTTGCCAACGTGACTCCCATTTACAAGAAAGGTTGTAAGGAGGATCCGGGGAACTACAGGCCTGTTAGCCTGACCTCGGTTACAGGGAAGATTATGGAACAGATAGTCTTGAGGGAGATCATGCGGCATGTGCGGGATGGCCGGGGGATCAGGCCTAGCCAGCATGGGTTCATGAGGGCAGGTCCTGTTTGACCAACCTGATCTCCTTTTATGATCAAGTGACCCATCTGCTGGATGAGGGAAAGGCTGTTGATGTGGTCTACCTAGACTTCAGCAAAGCCTTTGACACTGTCTCCCACGGTATTCTCCTGCAGAAGCTGGCAGCCCATGGCTTGGATGGGTACACTCTTGGCTGGGTAAGGAGCTGGCTGGAGGGCCGGGCTCAGAGAGTGGTGGTGAATGGAGTTAAATCCAGCTGGCTACCAGTGACAAGTGGTGTTCCCCAGGGGTCTGTGCTGGGGCCTGTCCTCTTCAATGTCTTTATTGATGATCTGGGTGAGGGCATTGAGTGCACCCTCAGTAAGTTCGCAGATGACACCAAATTGGCTGGGAGTGTGGATCTGCCTGGGGGTAGCGAGGCCCTGCAGAGGGATCTGGACAGGCTGGAGAGCTGGGCTGAAGCCAATGGGATGAGGTTCAACAAGACCAAATGCCGAGTCCTGCACTTCGGCCAGAACAACCCCAGGCAGCGCTACAGGCTTGGGGCGGAGTGGCTGGAGGACTGTGTGGAGGAAACGGACCTGGGGGTACTGATTGATGCTCGGCTGAGCATGAGCTGACAGTGTGCCCAGGTGGCCAAGAAGGCCAACGGCATCCTGACTTGCATCAAAAACAGTGTTACTAGCAGGAACAGGGAGGTAATTGTCCCCCCGTACTCGGCACTGGTGAGGCCGCACCTCGAGTACTGTGTTCAGTTTTGGGCCCCTCACTGCAAGAAAGACATTGAGGCCCTGGAATGCGTTCAGAGGAGGGCTACGAAGCTGGTGAGGGGTCTGGAGCACAGGCCTTATGAGGAGCGGCTGAGGGAGCTGGGATTGTTCAGTCTGGAGAAGAGAAGGCTCAGGGGAGACCTTATAGCCCTCTATAACTTCCTGAAGGGAGGTTGTGGTGAGCTAGGGGTCGGCCTTTTCTCTCGTGTAGACAGTGATAGAACTAGAGGCAATGGCTTCAAGCTGCGCCAGGGGAGATTCAGGCTGGACATTAGGAAATATTACTTCTCAGAAAGCGTAGTCAGGCACTGGAATGCACTGCCCAGGGAGGTGGTGGAGTCACCGACCATGGGGGTGTTCAAGAA
Organism: Tetrax tetrax; assembly: GCA_009806455.1. Taxonomy (NCBI): domain Eukaryota; kingdom Metazoa; phylum Chordata; class Aves; order Otidiformes; family Otididae; genus Tetrax; species Tetrax tetrax. The sequence goes on from WHYT01017508.1 coordinate 703,584, forward strand.
ATGTTTGGATGTTGTGTTGAGGGATATGATTTAGCTGAGAAGTATTGGTGATGGTTGGACTGGATGATCTTTTAGGTCTTTTCCAATCATGATAATTCTGTGATTCTGTGATCATAGATTAATAGACAATCACAAGTCAGTGATATGGTCACAAATAGTAAGTCCAACCCTTCTTCCTGAGTTTAATAATACACTAACATGAAAACTGTACACTTGCAAACCCCTGTGTGCTCAAATCAGGGCAGCAGTGCCAGAAAGAGACCCGCTCCTCATCGTCGTTCCTGCCACATAACACAAGGGAGCTGGCTGTCCTGCCTCTGCCCTCCCTCTGCTCGACCTGACAGCCCTTTTTAGTGAGCAAACTCAAATACTGTACATTCAACCTCTGTCTGTGGGTGAGCAGGAGCCTCGGATAGTTGTCTGCCCTCTTGCTGGAGTGGAGGTGATGGGTGGAGGCACATCGCTGCCAGCCAAGAATCTCTCATTTGTGGTGACACGCAGACCCTTCTGTCAGCACCTCCTTCATGCCAGATGAAATATCATTTGGGTGAGGCCTTTCTCCTTCAGATCCCTTTTCCAGCGTCTAGGGGCTGCTTCCAGGGTATTGAACAGACAGCCAAGGCTTCCTACTGCTGTCACTGCCGACATTGTCACTCAGCATCCTCCTGCAGCATAGCCAGGGGGAATGGGGAGTCTGCTGGCTATTTTCCAGCCACCAACAGCTGCACGTTCCCCTCCTGAGAAGTACCTCTTTTCCTAGGGACATGGCTTGGTGCAGCGAAATTTAGGGAAAGATCTGAGGCAAAGCTGCAGTACTGGGAGGAAGGGATCATTGCTGGGAGAGTAACAGTGGGAGAGACTATAGGAAGGGAAATGACAATAGCAGAGGATGAAGTGATTGGCAATCAGAGAAAGGTGGGGCTGATGGAGAAGGAATGGAAGATAAAACTCTGAGAGGAGTGGTTCAATCAATTTGTAGATAATACAGGATACTTGAGCAAGGACTTAATTTTTTTTTTTTTTTTTCAATTCTAGCTCTGATCTGTGAATTACTGCAGAATAATTGTTTTATTGTTGTGTGCCTGACTTTCCCCATTTACGAAACAAGGATAAAGGCCGTTGGCAACCCTATAGTAGGTGAGGGCATCTTAAGATCCTAGCCTGGAAGTGTTGACACTTGAGCATTACTGGAGTGGAGAGTGGAGACTGGCTGTCTCTGTGAATATTTCTATGAAAATCTTCTTGAGTGTCTTTAAATTTGGCAGCTCCTAGAGCACATACACCAAACCTGAAGCACCTTCACGAGGTCTGATGCTGGTACTTATGCCCTTAACTATTCTGCCTCCTCATGACAAGTTTTGCAATATCTGGTGACGCAGAGGCTGTCATGAGGGGAGGGAGCAGCAGAGCTCTGAGCACATCCTTAAGGACCAACCAGCCATAAGATTTGTCTGCAGCTCCAAAAGTGCAAGTGATGAAGATCTCTGCCTAAACCAGTGCTGGAGACTTGGGCAGACCTGAGTGACCTTAGACAAGTCATTTATTCCCTCTCTGCTTTAGCTATGTATGAAAAAAAAAAAACCAAACATGAAGATACTTCCCAGGAGAGCGATGAAGGCAAGTAAGGTAAAGACTAGGACGTGGTGAGGTGTACTGAGAGTCCATGGAAGTGCACAGATAGAAGTTCATCAGAAAGATGGATGTTTGTCATCTGTCATACATCATGCCATTCACCTTGCTGCACTCCACCCTCAGTCGGTGATCGTTAACATCACTCAGAGACTTGAAGTGATTTTAACAAATTGCCTGAGATGTACTGTTTCTCATTTCAATAGGTCTTAGTCAAGACAATAGAGGCAAATAATTCAGTGTCACAATGCTGATAGCAAAAGAGTCACAGATGCTGATATCAAGAGACTTATCTAGTCCATTTTGATCTTTTTTATCTTGCTTTTCTCATCTCATCAAACAATCACTGCTGGACTCCACAACTGGGTCTCTTTGAGATCCTTCCTTAGGATCCACAGCCCAAGCCTGAAGCTCCCTACAGGACTGGTCGTTTTGAAGATCGTACCTTCAGATGTGCTCAGTTCTCTTTTCAGAGCCCAAGTAAGTGCTGAAGTTTCCAGATATAAGTATTTCAGATACAGCTGTGATCATTAGGCTCCTACTTGTTTCCCATCATCTTTGTGATCTGGCTTCATTTACGTATGTGTACAATAGAGATGTCGACTGGTGGGACATAGCAGGGAGCCAGAGATGTTCAATAGCTTGGTGTTCACTTGAAAGTTTCACACCTTCTGAACCAAGGCCTTTATTTTCTCTCCGCTTTGGTGTCCCAGGACTGCCCTGGCCAGTTATTACATTTTGCCAGTCTGAGTCACAGGGCAGCTGGAACAAGCTGTTCTCTTCATCACTCTTTAGAGAAGTCTGTCTGCTTTAAAAGGGTAGGGCATCTTGTAGAGGATGCTTCATTTTCTTCAGTTTATGTCATTTTCCTGCTCAGAAGTTTGGTGCTTTTTTGGGGTGTGTGCATGTCTCTTAACCTCAGGAACTGCGTTGAAACAGCTATTTAATTTCTGCTGATGGAAATTCACATTTATGTTTAATGAAATGACATGGGAAATGAAGAGCTCTTTCTTTGTGACCCTGATCTTCTGCTTTAATCACAAAAAATTGATGATTCAGATATGAAACTGATCCAGAATCCCATTCTTATTACTGGGGTGATCCCCATTATATGTGGTGGAAAAAAGAGTTGCTCTAGACACTAACTTTTTTGCATGCCAGTGTACTTAATTACTGTTCCTATGGGTTAGCTGACTTTCACCAATTTGGGAAACATCCATAAGCAGAGCTGTGAGTGGAAGTGACATCTTTACCTCGCCTTGTCTCCTTTCATCCCATTTTAGACCTCAAACTGTCTAACGGCATTAGGAAGCCCCACAGAATGAAAACTTGAAGTCAGTATTGCTGGATTTACTGAATCTCCGTGCTATCTCCTGACACTAACATTAACTGAATACATTGGGAATGAGGCAGAATGCAACCTCTGTGCGATGAGTTTCAGGGATGTGGGAAACAGGAAAATCTTAGAAATAAAACTTGGGAAAAGAGATATGCCTGCTATGTTTTTATTGCAATTAGTCAAGGAGCTGGCTCACATACAGTTATCTCTGAAAAAACAGAAGAATCAAACAAGATCCAGAAGTCAGAGGAAAATAAGTTGTATTGATCTTTACGAATAAACAGCATTCATTAAAAGAGCTAGTAACTATCCAGTAACTTTGGCTTCCTTCTCTAGTAAAACAGTCTAAATAAGGAAAGAAGAATTTGCTGTGCCATACATTCACATGGAAACATGTGTATGTTGGCTAACCCTCAAGATAGCTGCCAAAACAGAAAGTAAATTATGGAAAAAGAAAAGGGTGAATTTTGTTGTAACAGAGTAATGGAGAAAATACTAAACAAAGTAAATCTGTAAGCAGTTAAAGCAAACCTCATCCCTGGTGAAGAAGAGTTTATTGAGTTTTCTCTTTGACTCAGAGCACACTTTAGTTATTAAATCAATTCCTTTAGTGGCATGTAGGAAGTATGCAGATCCTCTACACAAGTCAACTTTACCATTGAAAAGGAACATGAACGACACACACATAGATTTGTAAGAAGCAAATCCAGACGTAGCTTAATCACTTAGTTTGATTCAATTGCAGACCAAGTACATGAGGATAATGTGGTCATTTAATTTGTGTAAATAAGATGTCTGTTCATGTACTGAGGCAATTAACATATGGTTTCATGAAGACTGAGCTGAAAAATTAATTTAAATTGACTGAAGATGAAGATTATAAAACAGACTGAAAAGAGACTACAGGGACCAGAAACACATAGTGATGAATAAATGCCAACACTTGGTGGGAGATACCTCAGGGGAGCAGTAGGGAACAATGTTAAACTGTTTTTGCTTAAGATCCTTATTAATGATTTGGAAGGACGATTCACTATGATGTAAACTCTGTGCTGGGATGGTGCTCGTCTTGGGAGAGATCATACTTTCCAAAGCACTAATACTAAGAACTTTTGATGTGAACTTTAAGTTCAATCTGGAGGCCCTGCCTAGAGTCCTAATGACTGTACCTGTCTTTAAATGCTTCACTTTGAAATCTAGGACCACGAGGGCCATCATTTAGAGCATTCATAAGTTCTCGTTTTCCGCTATGATTCAGCCTCTCCCACTTATTTATCTAATGTTTGTCCAACTTTGTCTACAGTGGAGTCTCCATACCAGAGCCTCCTGGCTGATCACATAAACATACTGTTTCATTCCACTAGTGTTTGAACATGTATTGTGATTCTAGCAGGTATCTTGATACTGTTAAACATTTCAGACGGAGAGCTGGTGAAGCTGTAGGGAGTTGTAGGGTCTCCCCAGCCTGTTTCCAGAGGCCTGGGATTTACTCAGTGAAAGTTACACTTCCAGACTGTCCTTTGGGGACTATCATCACTTTGAGAATGGAGATTCAGTCCCCTGGGTCATCTCCTGAGAATGGCATGGTGCTAGCTGGGAAAAGGGATGGGGCAATGCAGTTTGCCTTGCTGCACACATCTGGGCAAAAGGAGCTAGACAGGTAACCCCAGCTCAGGGAGAGAGATACAGCGGGGCCAGGAAATGCAGAGCAATTTTGTTATCATTTTGCAGTGCATATTTTGGCACAGCCCATCACTATTTGTAAGGCCCAGTAGAAGTTACTCATCCAATGGGCATTGCTGTGCTACCCTAGGAGCTGCTATGTCACCACGCGTGTCTTCTGCAAGACTTGGGAAGAAATATGGTGGGATTGTCTATGCTGGATTCAGTTTGCAGGCCGCCAGGTTTATATTCTGCGTTGTGAACTCCCTAGGGCGGGGAATGTCTTAAAGGGTTTCATTTACATATTGCTTCTTTGTGGCCTTAAGGAAACGTGCAGAGTGCTTAGACACTGAGTAGCCGGATTGAGATTAGGAGGCAAATTAAAGCATGAGTAACAAAAAGGGACAAGACGCAGCCAAAAAGCAGGTGAGGATGGAGGGAGAAATACAGACAGTGCATTAACCACAGAGCACATTTATCTCAGCCCCTGCAAGAATCTCAGTTTTCTCTATGGAGTCTTCTGCTTTGGGTAGATACCAAAAAATACAGCAGTCTGAGGGTCACAAATGCCAAATTTATTTGTTCTCCTTCTCTGGTGCTTGTCTGAAGGAAGCATTCATCATATATTCCAGTGCTTAAGTCAACATTGGTTTGAGACTTGAGTAGGAGGAATAACTAAGAACTAAGAATTAATTGCTTGAATCATTCTCTGATCATTCTTTACAAGTATTAGAAAAGGTGTTATTATCTATTACTGCTGAAAGATCATTATTTTAATTTCCTTTTGATGAGAACAGAAAACAAGTTACTTAGAGTGGTCCATTAGTAGAGTTAAAGAAAAAAGCAGAATCCCATGAAGCTTTTCCCAAAGATGACATTTATTAGGTTGTAAAACAGCCTCCCACAGAAGCACTTGAAGCCCTGTCAATTGATAGGCTACTGAGACCAAGAGGCCATAAGACCTCCCTCAACTAATTGCTCTTTGAACTGAAGTAAAACTTTAAAAAAGTTGATTTGAAGATTCCCAGTGACTGTACGTATCCCAGAACCCTTGCAAAATTGTCAAAGAAACTGGATTTATTTCTGTTCTGAATGTCTTATAGCTATTGACCATTGCTAGATCTTTTACTCTTAAGTCTGAAGAAACCTTGTTAGCTAATTTTTATTATCTCTTTAAATACTTATACTCTGTGATTAAGAAACCTCTCAGCCTTTTCTTTGTAGCGTTAAAGAGGTAAATTTTCTCATATCTTTCTCCAGAACAAAGTTTCCCAATTCTTTATTCATTCTTGTGATTTTCCCCTGAATTCTTTATCATTTCTCAGTATCTACAGCCTCTTATAGAGTGCACCCTCAGCAAGTTTGCCGATGACACCAAGCTGTGTGGTGCTGTCCACGCGCTGGAAGGGAGGGATGCCATCCAGAGGGACCTGGACAGGCTGGAGAGGAGGGCCCGTGCCAACCTCATGAAGTTCAACCAGGCCAAGTGCAAGGTCCTGCACCTGGGTTGTGGCAATCCCAGGCACAAATCCAGGCTGGGTGGAGAATGGATTGAGAGCAGCCCTGAGGAGAAGGACTTGGGAGTGCTGGTGGACGAGAGGTTCAACATGAGTGGGCAATGTGCCCTTGCGACCCAGAAGGCCAACGGCATCCTGGGCTGCATCAAGAGGAGCGTGGCCAGCAGGTCGAGGGAGGTGTTTCTGCCCCTCTACTCTGCCCTGGTGAGACCCCACCTGGAGTACTGTGTCCAGTTCTGGAGCCCCCAACATAAGAAGGACATGGACCAGTTGGAGAGGGTCCAGAGGAGGGCCACGAAGATGATCA
>WHYT01017508.1:718757-878943 GCA_009806455.1 Tetrax tetrax
AAAATACAGCAGTCTGAGGGTCACAAATGCCAAATTTATTTGTTCTCCTTCTCTGGTGCTTGTCTGAAGGAAGCATTCATCATATATTCCAGTGCTTAAGTCAACATTGGTTTGAGACTTGAGTAGGAGGAATAACTAAGAACTAAGAATTAATTGCTTGAATCATTCTCTGATCATTCTTTACAAGTATTAGAAAAGGTGTTATTATCTATTACTGCTGAAAGATCATTATTTTAATTTCCTTTTGATGAGAACAGAAAACAAGTTACTTAGAGTGGTCCATTAGTAGAGTTAAAGAAAAAAGCAGAATCCCATGAAGCTTTTCCCAAAGATGACATTTATTAGGTTGTAAAACAGCCTCCCACAGAAGCACTTGAAGCCCTGTCAATTGATAGGCTACTGAGACCAAGAGGCCATAAGACAACTGCTGCTCAACTAATTGCTCTTTGAACTGAAGTAAAACTTTAAAAAACTTGATTTGAAGATTCCCAGTGACTATACGTATCCCAGAACCCTTGCAAAATTGTCAAAGAAACTGGATTTATTTCTGTTCTGAATGTCTAGATGCAACTTATAGCTATTGACCACTGCTAGATCTTTTACTCTTAAGTCTGAAGAAACCTTGTTAGCTAATTTTTATTATCTCTTTAAATACTTATACTCTGTGATTAAGAAACCTCTCAGCCTTTTCTTTGTAGCATTAAAGAGGTAAATTTTCTCATGTCTTTCTCTAGAACAAAGTTTCCCAATTCTTTATTCATTCTTGTGATTTTCCCCTGAATTCTTTCCCATTTCTCAGTATCTACAGCCTCTTATAGAGTGTACCCTCAGCAAGTTTGCCGTGACACCAAGCTGTGCGGTGCCATCGACACGCTGGAAGGGAGGGATGCCATCCAGAGGGACCTGGACAGGCTGCAGAAGTGGGCCCGTGCCAACTTCATGAAGTTCAACCAGGCCAAGATTAGAGGACGGGGATGGACAGGGGACGTTACGGTGGGGGTCTGTTACAAGCCGCCTGGCCAGGAGGACAGAGCAGACGAGGCGCTCTATAGCCAGATAGGAGCAGTCTCGTGGCCACAAGCCCTGGTCCTCATGGGGGACTTCAACCACCCTGACATCTGTTGGAGAGACAACATGGCAGGGCACAGGCAGTCCAGGAGGTTCCTGGAATGCGTGGATGACAACTTCCTCCTGCAGGCGCTAGAGGAGCCGACAAGGAGGGGTGCCATGCTGGACCTTGTGCTCACCAACAGGGAGTGACTGGTGGGGGATGTGAAACTGACGGACAGCCTTGGCTGCAGTGACCATGATGCGGTGGAGTTCAAGATCCATGGGGCAGCGAGGAAACTACACAGCAAGCTCTCTGCCCTAGACTTCAAGAAGGCGGACTTTGGTCTCTTCAGGAACCTCATGGGCAGAGTGCCATGGGAGGCGGCCCTGGAGGGAAGAGGGGCCCAGGAAAGTTAGTCCACATTCAAGGAGCACCTCCTCCAAGCTCAGCAGAGGTGCATCCCGATGAAGAAGAAGTCAGGCAAAAAGGCCAGGAGGCCAGCATGGATGAGCAAGGAGCTCCTGGACCAAATGGAAGTGAAGAAGGAAGCCTATAGAGGGTGGAAGCGGAGACAGGTAGCCTGGGAGGACTACAAAGAGGCTGTGCAAGTGGCCAGGGATCGGGTGAGGAAGGCTAAAGCCCTGATGGAATTGAATCTGGCCAGGGATATAAAAAGCAACAGGAAAAGCTTCTACAGGTATGTAGGGGACAAAGGAAAGTCCAAGGAGAATGTAGGCCCCCTCCAGACAGAAACCGGTGTCATGGTTACCCGGGATGTGGAGAAGGCTGAGGTACTCAATGACTTTTTTGCCTCAGGCTTCACTAATAATGGCTCTTGTCTCTCCACCCAAGCTGTGGAAGGCACAAGCAGGGACTGTGAGGATGAAGAACCGCCCACTGTACTTGAAGAGCAGGTTTGGGAACATCTGAGGAACTTGAAAGTGCACAAGTCCATGGGGCCTGATGAGATCCATCCGCGCGTCCTGAGGGAACTGGCGGATGAAGTTGCCAAGCTACTGGCCATCATATTTGAGAAATCGTGGCGGTCTGGTGAGGTCCCCGATGACTGGAAGAGAGGGAACATAACCCCTATTTTTAAAAAGGGAAACAAGGAAAAGCCAGGCAACTACAGGCTGGTCAGCCTCACCTCCGTGCCTGGCAAGGTCATGGAGCAGATTCTCCTGGAAACCATGCTAAGGCACAGGGAGAGCAAGGAGGTGGTTGGTGATAGCCAACATGGCTTCACCAAGGGCAGATCATGCCTGACCAATTTGGTGGTCTTCTATGACAGGGTGACAGCATCGGTGGACAAGGGAGGAGCAACAGATATCATCTACCTGGACTTGTGCAAAGCTTTTGACACTGTCCCGCATGACATTCTTCTCTCTAAACTAGAGAGGCATGGGTTTGATGGACGGACCACTCAGTGCATAAGGAGTTGGCTGGATGGATGCACTCAGAGAGTGGTGGTCAGCGGCTCAATGTCCAAGTGGAGACTGGTCATGAGTGGTGTCCCTCAGGGGTCTGTGTTGGGCCTGGCCCTGTTCAACATCTTTGTCAGTGACATGGACAGTGGGATAGAGTGCACCCTCAGAAAGTTCACCGATGACACCAAGCTGTGTGGTGCCGTCGACACGCTGGAAGGGAGGGATTCCATCCAGAAGGACCTGGACAGGCTGGAGAGGTGGGCCCGTGCCAACCTCATGAAGTTCAATCAGGCCAAGTGCAAGGTCCTGCACCTAGGTCGTGGCAATCCCAGGCACAAATCCAGGCTGGGCAGAGAATGGATCAAGAGCAGCCCTGAGGAGAAGGACTTGGCGGTGCTGGTGGACGAGAAGCTTAACATGAGCGGGCAATGTGCTCTTGCGGCCCAGAAGACCAACTGCATCCTGGGCTGCATCAAGAGGAGCATGGCCAGCAGGTCGAGGGAGGTGATTCTGCCCCTCTACTCTGCCCTGGTGAGACCCCACCTGCAGTACTGCATCCAGTTCTGGAGTCCCCAACATAAGAAAGACATGGACCAGTTGGAGAAGGTCCAGAGGAGGGCCACAATGCGAGTTATAGAACACTGGAACAGGTTGCCCAGAGAGGTGGTGGATGCCCCATCCTGGAAATGTTCAAGGCCAGGCTGGACGAGGCTCTTAGCACCCTAATCTAGTCAGGGATGTCCCTGGTCCTTGCAGGGGAGTTGGACTAGATGACCTTTGAAGGTCACTTCCAACTCTAACCATTCTATTATTCTATGATTCTATCTCCATGGGACCAAAAGTTCGATTTCTGAGTGAACATTTGCCGTTTACTATTTAATTTGGAAAGATATTAGTTAGCTGGTCTGCAGTTCAACTATACTGTACTATGTTGATTTTAAACCAGTCAAGTTTATTACTCAATAATTCAAGTCTGGTGCTTTTCAGAAGCCCATTACATCAACCCTATTACTTTTATCAACCTCAGTTGTAGGCTTATCAAAATGTGAGACTGGATTAATTTCAGAAGATTCCTTTTCCATTACCCATTGATGATGGACATTAATTATTTATTCGTTGAGTCTCATCACAGCTATTCTGTGTTTTTTTGCCTGGGATTGATGTGCAGCAGACAAGCCTATGATGATAGACTTATTTACCTCTTTTTTGTGTATGTGGTGTATGGAGAGCATCAACTTATCCACCACTTTCTAAAATCTTCCAGAAGTTACAGAAAAGCATTATCTTGCAGTGAGCTGGAGGCATACATACAAGAGCTCCTGGATTTCACTAAGGGCATTTAATTTTTAATATTATTCTAAATCTGTCTATTGGTTTTTGTTATTGTAGCATACTCCCTTCTGAGTAGCAGTTTGGATATAGAATCTCTTGGGTATGTGCTTCTTTAGAAAACGGACTGGAGGAATATCTGGGAAGATCACTTGACCTGAACTATTTTATTTTATTTTATTTTCTATTCCTGCATCCATCAGATGAGCATTTGAACATCTTCCAGCAGTGCATTAAGCAAAATGCTTATACATCTTTCAACTATTGTTTTCACAACCTCCCCTCTGGGGAGGTGTGTTTGAAGTGCAGCATATTATTTTGATAGGATTTTAAGGCAGTTTGATTGTTGGGAAATGTGTATCCTCTTATGTGTTTTGGAATCATAGAATTGTAGAATCATTTAGGTTGGACCTTTAAGATCATCAAGTCCAAACGTTAACCTAGCACTGTCAAGTCCACCACTAAATCATGTCCCTAAGCACTACATCTACATGTCTTTTACATATCTTCAGGGATGGTAACTCAACCACTTCCCTGAGCAGCCTGTTCCAATGTTAGATAACCTTTTTGGTGAATTTTTTTTTTCTAATATCCATTCTAAACCTCCCCTGGTGCAACTTGAGGCCATTTCCTCTCGTCCTATGACTTGTCACTTTGGAGAAGAGACCAACACCCACCTCACTACAATCTCCTTTCAGGTAGTTGTAGAAAGCGATAGGGCTGTAGATAAGGGCTCCCCTCAGCCTCTTCTTCTTCAGGCTAAACAACCCCACTTCTTTCAGCTGCTTTTCATAAGATTTGTGCTCCAGGCCCTTCATCAGCTTCATTGCTCTTCTTTGGATCCTCTCCAGCACCTCCATGTCTTTCTTGTCGTGAGGGACCCAAAACTGACCACGGTATTTGAGGTCCGGCCTCACCAGTGCTGAGTACAGGGGCACAATCACTTCCCTGTTTCTGCTGGACACACTGTTTCTGATGCAAGCCAGGACACTATCGGCTTTCTTGGCCACCTGGGCACACTCCTGGCTCGTATTCAGATGACTGTTGACCTCCAGGTCCTTTTCTGCCAGACAGCTTTCCAGCCACTCATCCCCAAGCCTATAACTTTGCATGGGGTTGTTGTGACCCAAGTGCAGGACCTGACACTTGGCCTTGTTGAACCTCATACAACTGACCTCAGCCCATCAATGCAGCCTGTCATCCCTCTGTTGAGCCTTCCTATGCTCAAGCAGATCAACTTCAGCTTGGTGTTGTCTGGGAACTTACTGAGAGTGCACTCAATTCCCTCATCCAGATCATTGATAAAGATATTAAACAGAACTGGCTTCAGCGCTGAGCCCTGGGGAACACTGCTTGTTACTGGCTGCCAACTGGATTAAACTCCATACACCACAACTTTCTGGGCTCAGCCGTCCAGCCAGTTTTTTACCCAGGGAAGAGTATGCCCTTCCAAGCCACGAGCAGCCAGTTTCTCCAGGAGAATGCTGTGGGAAATGGTGTCAAAGGCTTTACTGAAGTCTAGGTAGACAACATCTGCAACCTTTCCTTCATCCACTAAACAGGTTAGTCAAGCAGGGTCTGCCTTTCATAAATCCATGCTGACTGGGCCTGATCACCTGGTTGTCCTGTATGTGCCATGTGATGGCACTCAAGATGATCGGCTCCATAACCTTCCCCAGCACTGAGGCCAGGCTGACAGGCCTGTAGTTCCCTGGATCCTCCTTCTGGCCCTTCTTGTAGATGGGCATCACATTTGCTAACCTCTAGTCAACTGAGACGTCCCCAGTTAGCCAGGACTGCTGATAACTGATGGAAAGTGGCTTGGTGAGCACTTCTGCCAGCTCCCTCAGTACCTTTGGGTGGACCCCATCTGGTCCCATAGACTTGTGTGCGTCTAAGTGGTGTAGCAGGTAGCTAATGATTTCCCTTGGATTACAAGGGCTTCATTCTGCTCCTCATCCTTGTCTTCCAGCTCAGGGGGCTGGGTATCCCAAAAACAATTGGTCTCACTATTAAAAACTGAGGCAAAGAAGTAATTAAGTACCTCAGCCTTTTCCTCATCCTTTGCCACTATGTTTTCCCCCACATCCAATAAAAGATGGAAATTCTCCTTAGCCCTCCCTCTGTTGCTAATGTCTTTATAGAAACAGGTTTTATTCCATTTTATGGCAGTAGCCATGTTTTTATTTCACATAAGAGATGTTAAAGAATTGCACATGTCCTTTTAGTGAAAGAGGATGAGAGTTGAAGTAGTCTGCAGTTCCTAAAGGAATTCATTCCACCATTTTGATGAGACTCCTTTTTCTCTTTGCGTCAAGACAGAGGATCGTAGTTGCTTAACATTTTCTTCTTCTGGACCTTTAGTATGTCTTGGAGATGTCCTGGATCCAAATGACAAAGGTGAGGATCAGGGCACAGAGGTAATTTCAGAGTTCTTCAGGAAGCTGGACTAGAGGGTGGAGGAGAGATTTGATGTGCAGTGATGTTCTCAGCTGTCTGAGTTTCTTGTATCGCAGTATCTCCAAGCTGATATCTGTCCTGTAGTTATATTCATCTAGCCAGCCCAACCTGAAAAGCATTACTCAAAAACAGCAGTATATGGGAGCTTAGCATCGGCGTTCATCATCAGCCATACTACTGTATGTTGGAAAGAAAGATTCCTTCTCTGAGGCACAGGGGATTTCCAGTTGAAATGTTATCACGGCACAAGTCAGGGAGAAGGGATATTTGATTCAGAAATCTTCACTCAGAGTCCAGAACATGCTGGCAAGTCTGAGACCTGGATATACAGTTGGGCCAATGATTAATGGCTGAAAACCAAAAGAACTCTGTTATGAAGAGAGAGAGAAAAATTATATTTCTCACAGGGCATGACCATGCTTCTTTGAAATGACCAGTTTTGATGCACGCTGTAGTTACTGAGAAGCTTCTTGCTCAAATTCATGACCTTCCTAAGGACAAAAATGCAACTCTCAGATATTGAATACAATTAACTTTTAACAAGACATGACTAAAAGCATGACTAAAACCTTTAAGACCAGCAGTTCAGAAAGGTTCCTATTTGTGAAGCCCCTTTTGGTGCTATGGTACAGTTTTCCTGTGTACTACCAGGACCATAAGCATTTTTAGTTCTGGGCTTGGTATGCAGCCCCTGCTCCTACCCTGTGGTTTCCCAGCAGAGCAAACACTCTCCTTGCTGAGCCCCTTGAGTCTTGAAGTCTGCACTTTCATGGAACTCTCTGTTTATCTCTCCCTTGTACTGTCTGTTAGAAATAAGAAAGCATCAGCAGTGCTACGCAGTTTGGATGAAGGCTTTCATTACTCCTTTGTGTATTACTACCCTTTTAATTTTTAAGAACAAGATCCTTGATCTCATATTTTCTTCTCTAGCACATGGGATACACTCATGGATAAGTAGCTACTGAGCTGATTTGGATTTGGGAACAGATATTTGGCCTCAAGAACATGGAGGTTTCCACAGAAAGTCTCCCAGTGAGTTGTGTGCCTTAATTTAAGTAACCATTCATTGAAAATTTATGTCACTTTCACCAACTTAGTGCAGCAAAGGTGGTGTTGGTGTCAGTGGTGCAAACTGACTGCAAAGCCATCCTGCTATTAATAAATGGTGTTTGCAACCACAGTGGTGTTTTACTGCTTTTGGCTGTGCTGTGGAAAAATAATGCCTACTGGAGTGTTTCTGCCTCTGACCGTCTTCTGATTGTGACCTGACATGAACTCATTTATGTAATGCTTCCTAGCAGCAGTGCTGCTGCTGGAGATGCGGCTGTTCCTGTGACTAGAGGTAGCTTCACCTCGGATTTTAGAGGTCTTTCTAGCTATTTGACTCAACAAATGCCACGCCAGGAAGGAGGAGGTTTCTTCACGATCATCACAACAGTGGCGCTGGAAGCCAGCAGTGTTTTCTCCACGCCTACTGTGCCAGGTGAGCTTGCTGAGAAGAGCTGTGTTTGTTCTTTTGTCTCATAGTGTGTTGCTGAAGATGACACCTTTTCTTGTGTTGCAATTCTTTCCCTCTTGCAGGTAAGAGATACTGGGGGATACTGGTTGAGTGTTGCGGTGAGGTGACTACTGGTTGATATGTGTAATTTTTTGCTGTTGTGCTAAATGCAGACCGACCATGTGTTTTGGGAAGACTTTGATGTCTTAGCTCAGGGATGGATTTTCAAACAGTTGATTTCACGGAAGCATTGCTATGGCAGTCTGAGGCTCTGCAGCTGACACTTACGGCTTTGGTATCAGCAGCTTTTAAGGAGTCAATCTCAATGTAACATAATGAAAATAATATTTAGTTTCAGGCCAGGAATTTTCTTCATCATCTATGATATTTGTGGAGGTCATTATTTCTTTACTGTAGCACGAATCTAATGTATGCAAGGATAGACACTTCCAGATGTGCTTCCAGGCCTGAATCCAGAGCTAGAAATCGATACCATACTTCATTCAAGAGCAATGGAAAGAGGGCCTGGATACCCCTTTATATCTTTGAGTTGCCTTCATGTTTCAAGAGCAGAGGCTTTGTAGCATGAAGGTGTAATTTAAGGTTATTCCTATACTGATTGCAAGCACTCAATTCTGTGCATTTTAAGAATTAAGTGCTCTCAAGGTGGAAGTGGTGTGTCTCAGGTGAAGAATATCTTAAGATAGTCTGCTAGTGATCAGTTGTCTGTAGCCAGACATCTGGCAAGAATCATGTGGCAAGAATCAGATCTGTAAGTCTTATATATCCCCCTGAGATGAGTTAGACTGCTCCAGCGGAGTGTGTTCCCTGGGACAAGGATTCTGACTTATTTCCATGCCACAGATTCCTGTATCCATTCGCAGCAGACCTCAGATTGCAACACTGGCCACCAGGTATTCTACTTTCTTTTTCTCAGATGCTAGAGCTTATTTATAGGGCTTTGTTTTTTTTTTTTTTTTCATCTTTTGTTCTTAGTTTTCCCTCTTCTCCACTCTTTCAGTTTCTATACGGGTAAAATGACACATCTCAGCTTAGAATTTATGTTAACATGTACTTGTCTCCTGTTGTTGCTCATGACGACTTAGAAAGCCTGGAGGGAAATTCTGTAATTTAATGTCCATTCATGTGTATTTTCAGTACTTCCTTTTAAGCATAGCTACATACAGAAACCTTGGCAAGAACAGAAATAACAGAAATGCCATCTCCACTATTCCATGGAGGACAAAGCAGTTGTTACAAGGATAAAGTGTCCTTATTTTCTATGGGAATATTTCATAACTTCAAAGGCTGTCCCTTTGGCTGCCCAGCTGATCTATCTCCCTGTTAGCTGCTGCAACCTAGAATTGAACTGTTTGGGTAGATGGTGCCAGAGACACCTCAGCTATAGTCCCAGCAAAGGAAGCTCTGAGGACTACGGTGAAACTCAACTGTAAGCCCCAAATTATATCATTGCAGAATACAGTACGGTATGGAGATGATTGGGCTGGCTCCACACAATACCCGCAGTGTATCCAAGCTAATGTGCTGTGTCAGTAGGGCTTATCAGTTCAAGAAGCAATGTCCCTTGCATAGCTTCCCTGCATCTGGACCAAGCTGTTGCATTTACCTACCAAGTGCTGTCCTGCAGCATGAGGTAGCATTGCCAGCTTGGGAGGACATCAATTGAATGACTGAAACCTATATAGGAAACACCCACATTTGTATTTCAGTTGAAAGAATCCTCAAAGGCATCCAGTGCACTTCTGTCCTTTCTGTCCTAGGTGTCTGGCACGCCTCTGGCTTTGATTGTTCAAGGCAAAATTTGCCTTACTGGCTGCTGCCTTATTTTAGTAACCTTCCATTTTGAATTTGCAGTATATAAGCATGGTTTTGGGTTGCTTCAAATGACCAGGGCTGCATTGTGCAGCATAAAACCCACTAGTAGAAGGCAGAGAATAGAACTGATTTATCAACAATAGCATCTCAAATGCACTTATTTACTTCTGAAGTGCTCTGGGAAATGCTTTCCTTGAAAACCGCAAACTGTGATACATGTAGATTGATAGCTGGGTGGTTTTGCTGAATATAGAAACCAATTGCTCTGTATACAGACTAATTGGAGGAGCAGAGACCTTGCTGACACCTCTGTGACATAGGATCATTCAGGCAGGATAAGGTCATACTAGAAAACTTGCTGGAATCTCTAAGCAGAATCTGACAAACCTTGGAAGGTCAAAACCATCAGTGTTTTGCCTGGATTCTCCGTTTCTGCTGCTGGAGCCTACTTCCTCTGAAAAAGGTTAAAAGAAGAAAGGTTACTTTTAAGTTCCTCTTTGTAAATGAAATCATAATTGATGGAAAAATAAAGCAATTGATGTAATGTAAACCTCCTGGGGTAACTGGAGAAGGTGCTACAGAGGCTTCCCAGCAGTTATCCATTGAGAAACATTCTTAATCTCCTAGATAATGTGGAAAAGGAATGACATTTAGTATCTACAAGTCCTCACAAGCTGAGGATGCAGTTTATAAAAGTGTATTTGGCTCCCTTTCCTTTTCCTCCTTTTTTTTTGTAATCCTTCACCATGGATCATTTTACTTCCAAACTCACCTTCATCTGTTATCATACTTCAGTGATTTATCGACATCACAAACTTCTGATTAATAAGGCTAGAAGAACATCCATCATAAGAACTGAGACTGTGTGATCACTTCCTCTCAGGCTCTCATTAGCTGTGGCTGTCCTTATGGGAGTTTTATCTTTGTCCTTCTATTTCCAGACTAAAG
The DNA here is from genome assembly GCA_009806455.1 of Tetrax tetrax. Taxonomy (NCBI): domain Eukaryota; kingdom Metazoa; phylum Chordata; class Aves; order Otidiformes; family Otididae; genus Tetrax; species Tetrax tetrax. The sequence continues at coordinate 729,307 of WHYT01017508.1, forward strand.
CATATGATGTTTAAAAATAATTTACTACAATTAATCTTTTGTTTCTCTAGGCTTTGAAAAACTTAGGTCAGGATGGAATATGATCTCTATATTGTCAGCTGAAATAAGTAGAAAACAACCCAAACTGTCCATGTACACTCCTAATGAATGAGCAGGCAAGTCAGAATTAATAGATGGCTTGAATCAGCCTCCTTCATTCAAGATGGATAATACAAAGCTTTACAGATAATCCTATGATCATATAAAATGTTTGCAGGATAGATAGGAATTACACTCATGATGTCTTTTCTAAAAGAATTTCCTTTTTCTTTACATAGCTTTGGTTTCAAATGGCACGAGTTGTGGTGAAATACAAGTCTGGTATTTTCAGATTGCTACACCAAATAAAGTGGGAAAGGTTTTGTTTTAGAGTTTCCATACTAAGTTTTGCTTTTAATAAGACACTTCTAGGTTAAAAATACCTCTCAAAAGTGACTTCCCACGTCTTTTCTACATTAGTGACAGATTGGAGAAGAAAATGTGGAGTACGCCTGAAAGTGATAAGTTGAGGTTAGAGGTCTAGCCAAAGTCAAGTGCTAGGGAGTTTCAGCTGTAGAGAGCTGATGCTTTGAATTACAATCAAGTGATTAATGTTTCTAACATAAGTGGGTTTGGGAGTTACAAGGACTTGCAGCAACAGCTTGGATAAGTATGGTGAAACCTGCTTTTAGAGATATTTTATTTATAGCACATTCATTAGGTTGGACAGAATGGACAACATGTGCTTATGTGGTTAATGATAAATCCATCTAGGAGGACTAAACTAGTCTGCTGAGTTATGAAAGCCATTTGCAGGTCAGATTTTTCTGGAGAGGGACGGACTTGGGAAAAACAATTCTTATTTGTTTGGGGGGGGAGTGGGGAGAAGCTGAAACCAGCTTTTCTCCTGCTGTAAAATACGTAGGATGTAAATGTTGCAGATTTTCATTCATTTTTAAAGGTAATTTGCCTGTGAAGTCTGTGTGACTGGCTTCATAAATACCAAAAATAGTATGGGAAGGAGCAGGCATCTCTGTAAAGCTATAGGAATATTTTTTTTTAATAAAATAGCAGGTAATCTCATGTTAACAGTGATCTCTATGAAATGGCAAGAGCCAGATAAGGCTTCATCTCTGTGGCATTATAGTTTTGCTTGTGGGATTCAGACATTCTAGTATGAAATGAAAGAAATTGTATGTAAGACTCTTCCTTCTGTGTGAGTTCACCAGACCTTAATCCCTTAATCCTGCTGCTGTAAATCATTTAAAATAGTCTTTCAAATAGAAATAGTTTCTCCTGAATGATAAAACAAGGTGAGAGCATAGCTAATAAAAATAATGTTTTGGCACATGGTTAGTGTTGTGGTTTTAGTTATAGATCTAGCAATAGGATAAAAAAAGATTGGTTTCCCTCTTCTAGCTCTAATCCAGGGTAGTGCAGGTCATTCATCCACAGGTCTCACTGGATTCCACTGTAGACCATGATGCCATTGGATTTCAAATTGAGCTCTGGACAGTTCTCATTTAAAAAAAAAAAAAGAGGAGGAAAAAAAGGTAAGACAAACAAAGACAAACAAGTAAAACAAAACCCTTATTCATTCCCTTTATATAGCACCCAAATGCAAAGGTGTGTTACTTCTCTCTAGAATCTCACTAGTCGCTTGTCTGGATAGGACAGCTAAAGCCTGTAGAGCTAAACACCTCACAGGTGAATGACTATCAGAAAAGGATTGCATGCTGTGCATCCTCACAAAGAAACAAGCAAAACCTCTCCTTTTGGGGCATGCCTTTTGTCTGCCACTAGTCTTATTTTTAGGTAAAAATGGAAATGTGATGTTCATTGTCAAGTAAGCTAATTGCATAGTGACTACTCTCAAATGTGTCACCCGTACCTTTTCCAGGTGTTGCTGCAGGTGCTATTTGTGAGCTTAGTTTATAAAAAATTTGAAAGTTGACTGATTACACTGAGTATTTTTAGAGGCACCCAGCAAAGAGATATTAATTATATACATAAATGTACAACAAAACCAAGTACAGGAAGCTACCCTAGATTAGTTCACATTGAGAACTCATTTATCACTCTCAAGATAATGAACTAATGAAAGACACAGGGACTTCTCCCTTCTCTTGACACCTTTCAATCCAGAGTGGATGTCCTGCTGAGAAGATACACCTCAGTGCCACACAACTTAGAGGGCTCCAGTGGGAACTGCATGAAATGTAATGGCCTAATCAGAGTCTACCTCATTCAGAGGCTACACAAGATTACTTGTTTCTGGCATCAAAAGGCATGATGATACTATTATCATATTTATTTTATAGGTATGAAATAATCTGCACTCTGTTATGCCAGGCAAACATGTATCTTGCTTTTGCTGCCCCATGTTAGACACTGAAAAACTAGGTGCAGAGATTGTAAGAATTAGCTAGGCTTCCTGCATCATCCCTGGAGCAGGAGGAGCAGCTCTGGAGATGTTCCATCTCACCTGTCTTAACTATGTTTGGATAAGTCAAAGTATCCTGCACAAGTGCCTGTCTCTCTTTATTAATTACAGAGAGAGAGCAGAGGTATTTGGTTCAGATCTACCTTTGAGATGGCTAAGCTGAATGGAGATACATCCCACCCCATGGATTTAAGGAGTTGCATTTGTGCGTTGAACTGCAAGGGCAAAGCTTTAGGGGTAGATATGTTCCTTGCCTTGGACGGCTTACGGACAAAAATCAGAGGGTCTGAAGTGCAACGAATAAGGATGTTAAAACTGTGTAGAAAAATGTGAGACTCATGGGGGCAAGCTTGCACTTATCCAAGGCTTTGGGACAAAGAAAAAAATCTTGTGGGGCTTTTGGATAATGTGTCATTCTGAGACTAGCTATATATTAGTTAATTGGTTAAGTTAATTAAATAGTGCCAGGGCCTTGCCACTAGAAAAATTTTATCCATGGTGTTAAATTTTATTGTGGTCCCTGTTTATTCCAGTCCAGTGGCAGCTCTCTTGCATGGCTTGAACATTAACATTGTCCAGAGCTCGTACCCAACAAGCGGTGTGGATAGGGCTGTTCTTTTTTGGAGGTGAAGGGTGTTTAGCCTCCAGTCTGCGTATGGCTGGACTGTGTCTCATGGCCCCAGTGCCAAAGACCAGCCCTGGCCCTGTTTAGTCCATTACAAAGTGCAGCAACAGTTTCTTACAGTCTCTTCATCTTCTGTTTTTATTCTTTTGCCTTGTCAGGATCAGAGCCATGGGGAAACAGGTACAGTATGCTGAGCTTGATAATAGGGCTGTCCTTACTTTGAAATAGTACGGTGCTATCTAATTCCCTTCTGTTGTTCTCTCTAATCTATAAAGACCTTGCAAATCTCATTTTGGCCTGGATACCCTAATCAGTATTACGGGCTGCCCCATTCCCTGACTTCAATGGGCCACACTAGAGTACGTCGGGGTTTGGAGATGATAGTAGTTTTTTGAGCTGGTTGAGCAAACAGATCTGCAAGACTTCTTCTTGACAGTACACCATCTCTGATCTGAAAGGTCACACAGCCTTAGACATCTGTTTTAAGGGCATAACTATTCTGAGCTTATTTGAACTCAATACAAGGCTCTGTTTATATTTCTTTGATTAATTGAAAATAACCTCTTGTTAAGGGAGTGACAACCGATACCTTAAGATTGTGCTCAAGTCATTCACAAGAGTGAAAAAAATACACCAGAGGTTAGGCAGGTCAAAGCCCTTGTTTGGATCAAAGCATATGTTGAACACTGTATAAATGCCAAATCCTGAAGTGTTTTGTATTTAAGGTTGAAGTTTGGAGTAAAACGATACTCTAACAATAAATCCCTAATTCAGCCTGTTAACATGCTACCACATTCACAAAGGCACAGCACAGAGAGAGATGCTTCTGATGGAGCAACTAGATACCAGTCTAAGTGTGTTAAAAATTTACAGCAGAGGTGAGATCATTGCTGTAATACCACATCCAGTTCTGGTAGGCACATTTCAGAAAGGACTTTAATGCAATGGAAATGGATCTCAAAAGAGTGACAGGCACGATTTGTGGTCTGTCCGTAAAATCTGCCTTACTGTGAGAGACTAAAAAACCTCAGCTAATTTTATTTATTCAAGACAAGGTTACAAGATAACTTGTCTGTGGTTTTGTAAGGTCGAGCCTACATGGTGAGGGAGCAGCAGGCTCCAGTTTCCACTTGGAGCTGCATGGTCTGGGTGCTTTCAACTAAAATACTGAAGGAACCCCAGCTATGCCTGGGCTTGAAATATTCCTGCTGTGCTGAGGGTAAACTGAGGCTGGGCTATGCCTTGGTGGGCTGCAGCTCTTCTCTGTTCTTGCCTGATCTGTAGCTTCCTGGAGTGGATTGATGAGTGATGGCCAGGATTGAGGGTAGAGAGCGAGGCCAGACAAATAAAGATTAAAAAGGTATCCTTTCTTCTTAACAGGGTGATAGCCACTGAAATATCTGAGGCAGATCATCCTTCACTGAAAGTCTCTTATTCAAGGTGGGATGTCTCCTTGAAAGATCTGCCATAGTTCATAGCCCTTCTGGTGTTGGTTTTGGACGCTGCTGCCTACTGCAAAGGCAGGTAGGATTTGCAGAGAGCCTACAGTCAAGCTAGGTCTGGGCTGCCTGCAAGGACACATGCATGCAAGGTGTTGGGTCTGAAGGATGCTTTGAAAACCGTCACCCAGTTCAGTAGCCATTGTCCCCTTGCACCCAGCAGGTATAGAGGCGTTTGGAGGATTTGTCTTGCCTGAAGATACCCATCCAGCTTTGTTCAAATAAAACAATATATTGTATCCATCAAGGCAAAGGTTTGACCACACACCCAGTGTGATTTTCTGCTTCTGTGAGTCATGCCATTGTCACGCCTTGCCGGAGCTTGGGCTTGTCCCCAAAGTGTGTGGAGCTGCGTGCTCCTCACTGGGCTGGGTGCAGGATCCCAGAAGCCCTGGCCCGTCTCCTCTGCCATCCCCAAGCACCAGGAGCTGCGGGAACGACTGCCTGCAACCCCAGGCAGAATTAGCCGGGCTCTTGCAGGCAGCAGCTGACCCGCAGGGTGCAAGGGGGATGTTGCTTCCTGCCTGCTGCCCTCAGGCACAAGCATTTGAGGAGTTTAGAAAAGCCAGAAAGCTGCTGAAAATGGCATTTTGCTCTCGGTGTCTAACATCATCACACCACTCCTCCTCAAACAAATAAACTCTGACGGGAATCCCCCGCTTCGCCCCCCCCATTCATTCCTCCCTTTAATAAAACTTGTCACAGTGCTGGTTTTTTTTTTTTCCAGTCAGCAGATTTTTCGGCTGGTTAATGAGGGGGAAAAATTTCTCTTCTCCCCCTCACACCCCAAATTGCCTCCCCTTTCTTTCATGTCAGGGGCCAAGTTTGGATTGGAGCCCGGTGAAGTTTCTGTGTCATTTCCTGTTGCTGCCCTCCTCGACACTCGCTCCCGCGCTCCGCTCCGCTCCGCTCTCCTCTCCTCCTGCAGACGCACAAGGCGTCCGCCCTCCCAGCTGGTGGCTTTTGGGGAGGACGTGAGAGGGCAGGGGCATACCTCAACGCTCTTGCTGTCACACCACATTCCTGCTCTCCCCGTCCCCAAGGGCTCAGCTCCCAGTTTATCGCCGGCAACGCTGAAGAACCGAACGGTAAAACAACTTTCTTCTCTCCAAGCAGCTCAGCTGTACTTCCCAGGCTGCTGCGAAGCTAAGGCGGTGAGAAAAAAAAATGTCATTCTCTCTTGCAAACTTCTCCACCGTGGTCCCGTCCATGCAGGTGGTCAGGAGCCAGGCGGCTGCAGGATGCTGGTGCTGCGTGTTTGGGTGGTGGGTGGGAGAGGGGCTGCGGTGCAGTCCTGCGGCGTGCGGGAGGATCGGGGAAGGGAGCGTGGGAGCCCAGTGTGGGTCTCACTCCATAGGAGAGGTCAGCATCTGTGAGGGCTCCGGCTTTGATGCTGGTTTGCAGACGCTGGTGGCTTGATATAACTGATGGTAAAAAAGAGCTATTTAAGGGAGGGAGAAACCGGCGCAGGGCTGTACAGAAACTGGAAAGGCAGTGAACGGAGGTGAGGGAAAGAGCAGGAGGTGCTCAGCATTTTCACTTAAGTGTTTGTCTTTCAGCCTCAGTCTAGTGTTTACGAGTTTTTTCCTAGGACTTGTCTGCGGTAGCGTTCACGGGGTTGGTGGGTGTGTACGGTCCCGGTGATTGCTTTTCTGACCAGAAAGAACTGATACTTGCGGGAATCTGTATTACACACACTTGGAGGAGCAGGCACAAATCAGCTGGCATCTGTAAAAACCTGCCTGTAATGCCTTTCCTCTGCCATTTCCTTATTTGCTCGCTAAACGCAAGTAGATTTATTTATTTGGTAGGAAAATGACACAAATGCTTGTGCTTTAGAGTGGAGCGACTGTGACTTCATGTACTATTTCTGTCATTCCTGACTCGTTCGGTCTTGACTGTTTCTTGGACAAACAAGGCATAACGAACTGACGGATAAATCCTGAAGCATGTGCTGGAGCCGATTCCCGGAGCTTTCAGAGTTAAATGCTTTCTTGAACTCACTGACACGGGGCAGTAAATTTCAACGTGTCAGTAAGTGACAGAAAAAAGTGTTTGCAGAGCATTATACACCGGCAGATAGAGTCAGCGCTGCGCAACCCCAGGGTCTTCACGGGCAGGATTGGTTCCCAACACCTCCAGCTCCAGCATTTAGAAAGGTCAATTATATGGACGGTATTTACCAGCTAATTATAAGTGGGGGAGAAAAGCCTTGAAGTTGGCCCTGGGAAAAAGTGATCCTAAGGCTTTGTGTACAATGTGTTTACCTCCAAGTCATTGCTTGATCCGTGTTGCTCTCTCAACTCCTCCTTGTTTTATGTCAGTTTTGCAGTATAGTCCTCTCTGCACCTCCCATCACCAACGGGAATGCAGTGGAAGAAGGTATAAGATGGGGAACGTAGGAAGGGGGCTTTGGGCACACCCTGAGCACATCAGTCCTTCACCCCAGCCTCCAGCCAAGGCACATCACCTCCCATCGCCGGGGAAAGTTCAAGCTCCCTGCTCAGCCTTGGCATCCCTTGTTGTGCTGCCATTAGCAATGGGCGACCCAGGGGACCTTGCTGGCAGCTTTGCCTGGAGCTGGTTTCTAGGTAAAAGCTCGAAGTTTGTTTCATGGTTCCTAAATGAAAGCCCCATTTGAAAAAAAATTGAGTAGGAAATGCTTTTTTGGGTCTTCCCTTGGACTCTGAGCACTATGCAACTCCTTACTGATTTTTCAAAAAGTATTCTTCACTTTCAGTGTTCCTTACAGCTTATACTTGTACTAGTGAGCTGGTCCTCATGCTCCATACTACCACACTGATGATACACATGGATTGCTCTGAGACAACTTCTGGGTGTTGCTGGGAGTTAGGATGGGCCAGGACACTCCAGAAAGGCAGTTTGGATCTGGCCACCTTGTTTCAGAGTGTAAGAGGGTTTAATAATACGCAGGTGTCAGGCTGTGCCAGTTGGCTTCAGGGCTGAAGCATGGGCTCTGGCATGGTTTAGTTTACTAGCAGAGACGTAGCCAAAAGGCTAATGAGCTCATATAATAGAGGGAGGAGAGAAGCTGTAGCAGGAGTCACTCCCAGCACCTCTGAGGTGTTGAAAAACAGTATTTACCTGAAACTGTGCTCCGTATTTCTTCATATGAAAGGAAATGGAGTGACAGACTGACGTTTTTTTTGCAGGGGTCCAACAGGCAACTTGGCTCTGAGGTGAACTGAATCATTGCTTGTGCAAGGTGACTGGGGGCGCTAACTGTGCTTCAGGTGCTACTTTTGGGTGCTTGAAGGGTGGACAGGACCTGAAGTCCTTTAGAAATCCGTCCTTACTTATAGGTGTTGAGAGATGAGCCTCAAATGCAGTTTTTTTTTCATTCTAAACTATCCTAAAACTTTACCTAAAGGTGCTACAGTGGGAGATGAACATAATTTAATCCTTAATTATTTTAGACCTAAACGTGAAGCCACTTCATTTTAAGCTGACATCACTCCACTGATTTCAGTGAGGTTCTTCCCCATTTACAGCAGTTGGGGGCAGATAAGAATCAGTCCCCTCATATCTGGTTTTTTTCCACGACTTGCAAAGGAGAAAGCAAGACAAGAGAAATCCACTCAGGGTGAGATCGTGATGGTAACTCAAGGGTCTTGAGTACCACCAAGATCTTTCTGGCTTTTTAGGCTTTCTTGCTTGCCCTACATCTCAGCTTTTTGTTCTGTTAATGAAATCTTATTCTATGTAAATGCCAATGCTGAAGACCAGAGTCCCTGTCCCATCTCTCTCCTTGTGTGAGCATGTTCTCTGCACCACAGTTCTTATGTAGCCTTGACAGATGAGTCAAGGGATGGAGATTCCAGTTCTGCTGCTTACCTTGGGAAAGCGCTCTGGAGCCCAACAGACTTTTACTGTCTGGAAATATTTCCTGTTGCACAACACAAATTGTCTGCTTCAGTTTAATTCTGTTGTCTTAGATTACCTCACCAAAGTACTGCCTTGAGTAAAGCCTCTCTTAACGGCCACTTCACTGCAGTGGAGGAATCAGTATCGTAAGAGGCCTCTGGTTGTGAAAATTCTCTGCAAGAAGGTGGAGTGAGCACTTACTTCCCTTCCCCCTTCCACTGTCTTGCACAAGGGCAAGGTGGGTGAACAAGCCTCGCTTTGCAACAGTGGGCCTGTGCTACTTCTAGACCCGAGCCAGACCTGTTGCTGCTTTCTAAGCCCATGGTGGCCACTGAGATCTCCAGAAGAGATCTCTCATCACTGGTGGCTTCTCATGTCTCTGGTGGTCCTTTTCTCTGCTTTTCCCTGCTTCAGTGCTTAGTGTGGTGCTCCCTGTGCTGCCTGAGGTTCCTCCAAGGATGCTCTGCTGCTGCCCAGCAGCATGTCCCTTGCCATCTGCTTGTTTCTGCTGAGGTTCACACGGAGAATAGCAGCAGCATTTGGGGTAGCCTTGGCCCACTAATGCTTGTTGGGGCTTACGGGTCCTGGCTGTCTCCCCAGGCTGAATCAGACTCACTGTTCATCTGCTTTGCTCTTGTGTAGCTCCAGCTTCAGTTCTTGTGGCATTTAAGTGCTGATGCACAAATTAAGATAACATTTACACGCTCTAGTGAGTCTTCAGCTTGCCTGCACAAATCTCTTGTTTTCCTCCTTCTAAAGCAGTGTCACTACCTGAGGACAGTCCTTGCCTCCTTGCTCCGGGGAGCTGTTGGTCCCTGCTCTGTTTGTGGGACACTGCCATAGCAATGAGGACATGTGGTGGAGATGATCAGGATCAACCAGATGATATCCCCGCTGCTGGCCAAACACAGCCAAAAAGGTGCATTCCTCCTTCCCTCTCCAAACAGTATCCTGTTTGTTTTGGCTATTTTTAAGCATATTTGCTGCTGGAGACTGAAGCTCGCTACCAGTCTGAGCCTTGCCACCGTGGAACTCACAGCTATTTAATTAATGCTGAGGTTGGAAGGACAGATTTTGCCCTTCTGTCCGCTCCTTGGGGCTGCCTGACGTGTTGGTTGTGGCAGAGTTGCTTGCTGCCCTAAGGGCAGCTAAGGGCACCAAAGAGCTAAAAGCCAGAGGCTTTTCCTCCTTACTCCTGACTTCTTCTGGAGTCAAACTGGTGAGAAGGAGGTGAGAGGCCTCTGTATCCCATCAGCAATCCCCTCAGCCATCCTCTCCCTCCCTGGAAGTGTTATTTTTGGTTAATTCATACAAGTCTGGGCCTCCTTGGTCTATCCTGTGGGAGGAAGCTCAAGGCTGGAATTCTGTAATAAAAGACAGATTTTTCTCTGGAGGCAGAGTGGAGGAGGTCAGTCTTGTTGCTTCTCCCGTTCTTGTTAGTTCTTGATCGGCATAATTTCGTAACTGTGAAAGGTTTTCTTTCCCCACTGAGAATAAACTTGACTTCTGAGGAAGGTCAGCATTGGGGTGTTTGCCCTGGGATACCTGATTTCTGCAGTGCCACTGGTGGGAATCCTGGCTCGAGGTACTTGGACCTCATCTTCTTGATCCGAGTTCCCAGCAGTTTACTGGGGGTGAGTCTCTCTGAATGCACCCCAGGCCGTTTGCAGCATTGCAGAACTGCAGTGTTGCTAAAAACAAGGATGTCCTCCACCGTCCTTGGCCAGGGTATGTTCTTACCCTGAGGAGCACAGAGCAGTCTGTCTCCTCCTGCACCAGCAGCAGCTGGTTTTCACTGGAGCAAGAACATTTTTGTACCTGCAGTTTGGTACAGAGAGCTTGCTAATTAAATTTGAGTTTGCTTCTTGGTCATCAGTCACTGTACTAAGGACAGATAAGAACAGATGAAACCCGTATCCCATCCTGAGTGGTACCTAACACGCTACCTGTAAGATACTCTTCTGGAGTTTCCCAGCTGGACTTAATTTCAGTAGCTTAACAACATACATCTTGTGCTCCTTCTATTTTACTAGTCACTGTGATTCTCCTCTGACATAGCCTAAAATTATGCAAATTATGCTTGGATTTCTTTTTTTCCCTTCTTCTTTATTAAGGTATACATGGGCTGTATAGTCCTCAGAGATTTATTTCTCTCATGAAATCAGCCTCCTTTTCCTGGCTAGTGTAGTGTATGAATGTCACATTTAAATATGTGCTTTCAGTTTCAGGCTTTTACCTCAGACATATTACTTTACACTACATTTGGCTGCGTTAAACTGCAGTGCTGATTTACTACATCAGTGACCATGAAAGACTTGGATTCCTCTGACTCCTGTTTTGTCGCTTCTCTCCATTTACTGTCCACAATTCTCTGGGTTTTGGAATAGTTAACAGATTGTAAACTTAAATACAAGTACAAAAAGCCCTGCAAAGAGCAATGACACCATGAATGTCACAGCAGTGTGTGGTGCCAGGTACGAGGTGTGCACAGGAAAGAAGAGGTAAAGATCTGCCCGAAGTACAGGGAAGATCCCTTATCTCTCTTCCACAAGCAGGAGCTGGAATGGGAATGATCAGCTGCTGGTGACAATCCTCCTTGCTTCCTTTTTTTCTTTTCTGGAAGAAGTCTGTAGGTGTTTTCTGTTCTCTACTGCGATCCAGAAGTGAGAAGGATGCTCTTCAGCCAGCTAAGGAGGCTTGAACAGCATGGAGTGTGCAAGGAGAGTCCCTGTCTCCTCTTGAGTTTTCTTCCCCAAAGATTGTCACCTCTCTACTCTTTCCAAAACCTGCAACCATTGGCCTGTATGGAAGCTCTGGGTATGAGATTTGGTCAGCTAGCATCTACATAGCTTTCAGTATTGAGTCTTACTCTTTAAAAAGCAAACAAATGGAAAATTGGGAATTCCCTCCTTTTTGTTTGTGTGCTTGAAGAAGCCCTGGCTAGGCAAACCTGCTAGGCATACTGACTCTTCCTGAACAACTGCTTTAAAACAGATTTTGCACATAGCGACAGCAACAGTGGCAGCAGAAATCCTTCCCAGGGAGGAAGAAGTACACCATGGGCACTGTGACAGTAGTCAGGTCAATCTTCATCTTCTGCTTGCACCTTCCTGCCTGAGTCTGCATCACCTATTCTCCAAGTGGATGCTATGTCAGGTGATGTGCATCTCGTGCACCTCTAGTGAGAACTTTCAGCTGATATTTAGGAAAGGCTTCTCTGCCATGTCAGCCACCTTTTGAGAAGACCAAGGTGGGAGGTAGGTGCCTATTCAGCTATATCTCTAGGCTTGGTGTTTCCAGCTGGCTGGCTCTCAGCAGTTTCTCTCTCAGCATGCAGGAACATCTAATTGCCCTGCACAGACACCCTGTCTCCCTGGACCGTACATGTACGCTTACAGGTTCTGAGTCACCCCTCAGAAATTCAGCGCTCTCATTTTGACCGTGTTGGGTGCCTGAAGACTTAAGGTAGGTGCTCTGGGTCATGCTGCTGGGCGGGATGTCTACAGGTTCATTACTGTGACACCAAGGTAAGATTTTTATAAAATGTGGCTTGAAGTCAACTTTCCGTCGCTCAAATTTGCAGGTGCAAAGGACAGGCTACAATCCAGAGAAGTATTGTTGGCCTTAGTCAGTATTTGCAAAGCAGCATGCAAGGCACTGCCTATTGTTACTAAGAGAAATTATGCATGTTAGGACTATCATGCCATGCAATCTAACTTTATTTTCTAACAACACTAAATACTCACTGATTTTGTTCAGACCTTGCCTGTTCTGTAATTTTTTAGAGTTGTTTCTGTGAGGCAGGAGCTTACTTACAAAAAATGCCCCAAACCAACGTATCCATCCAGGGCCCTGGTTTGCTCTCTGCACAGCTTTAACTGTGCAGCTCGCTGCCAAGCATCACACAGCAGAGCAGAAAGCAAGGCAGAGAAGTGCTTATGCATCACCATGGAACAACATCAGACGAGCCAAGCAGACCCATGTGATTTTAGGCAGGGCTCAAGAATTTCACTCCTTTAGCTTCAACCCTGGGGGCAAATTTGTTCATTTCCCTGGCATTGCAACAACGTTAAAGACTTTGCACCCATTTGCCCTGAACTGCTAGGATTTCTCCTCTGAAACATTTGCTATTGTGTGTGATAATAGCAGTCAAAGGACAGGTGGAGGTTCAGTGGGATCAATTCTCATGTACACTAAGCTGCTGTTACCTCCTCCTGAGTATATAAATATCCTTAAAGCAAATCTAAATGGTGTAGTCAAAGTAGTACAAGTTCCTTACTCTGAAGTGAGTATGTTTTGCAAACATTTGTGGTGAGATGGATACCAGCTCAAAGATATAATGAAAGCATACAGAAATGGCAAAAGACTACCTGAACTGGAGACGAAGAAATAAAGGTAATTTCTGGGAAATGCAGGACTGCAGGCAAAGATGGGGAGAAAACCACCTGCTCGAGAGAAGCAACCTGAGAAGGTGGACATAAAAGTTCCTAACTTGCCTTTCCATGTCTCCTGGACAGCCTGGAGTTACTTTGCAACAGCATATTTTGAAGCAGGCACCCTAAATTATCGTTCCATTCCAGTGGCGCTTTGGGGCCGAATGTGCTCCTGCAGCTCTCAGGATCACTGTGGATCTAAGAGGGAGACTAAGTGCAGCTGGAGAGGCTGAGAAGCCTGTGTCCTCCACCAGTCCACCATTCATGACCATAGGGAGATCATCTTATCCAACTGCAAAATGGGAGGGATACCTCAAAGCCACCTGTCAGAGGTGTCATTCCATCTTGCTTGCAACATATTGGAAAAATGAAAAGCTCTAAGTGACTGCTCTGTGTTATTAGTGAGGGAAGGTTGGAAAAAATCCCCGTGACTTTCTGTTGTACATCTTGCTTGGGAAAAGACATGTTATCTGTGATGAGACCTCACAGCATGCCAATTCTCAAAGCATATATGCAAAAGTTTGAAACTGGAAGTTTTGTTGATGCTGGAAGAAAAAGCAGATTCCAAACTGGATCTCAGTTTAAACTTAAACTCAGTTTAAACTCCTGTTTAATCAATATTTGCTCTTCCTTTATTGATGAATGGATGCAGCTTGCCTGTGTTGTGGTTTTTGTCCTGCTTATTGTCAGAATTTGCACACATTTTATTTCTGGGCAATTATAGTTTCAAGAGCTGTCTGCAAGGTAGGCAACTGAAGAGCTACATCATCTCTTCCATCCTGTCTTTCACTGAGTTTCTGAGCTTGGGGCCTTGCTTTTGAGCAGAAATTTTGTGAAGGGGACTGTAGAGACTAGATTACTACAGGGAAAATGTGAACTTTGATCTACAGAAAACAACCTGATGTTTCAATCTGCAAAATCACTTTGGGGCATGAGGACCTACAGATAAAAACTTCTAGTATAGGAAAAAACCATAACATCTCTATGGCTTTTAAGGAAATTAGTTCTACCTAGTTTCAACCATATGACTTAGAGAAGTATGAAGTAAACCTCCTCAGAAATCCTCAGGAGGAGACATGGGGTGCTTGAGGGTGTCTGTGGGGTTGTTTCCCCCTTGGCTACCCATGGCTGGATAGTTGATTCATCTGTTGTGCTGCAATTGTGCAAGATACAGTGAAAAGTCTTTCTTATAAGGTTCAAAGGACAAAGAGAAGAAATCAGTGCTAAGGCAGGCTGCAGTTTTTATGGGGGAACATCTGAGATCCCTTGTTCCTTCTTAGAATTGTAGAATAGTTTGGGTTGGAAGGGACCTTTCTTCTAAGTATTTAATCTGTTATATTAATATGCAGGGTCTGGATAATACCAAATTGTTCCGTTTGACTTCAGTTCAGATATTTTGGCCCTTTCAGTCTGAACATAGGCTCATTATGGCTGCTGTTTACCAGGAGGCATTGTAGAAAAATCCTAGCATGCATGTATTTAAATAACATCTGATATATTCTGGAGGATAGACAGCATGGAGTAGCTATAGTGTTGTTTCCAAAGAGTTTAAATGACATCCTTGGCAAGAAAATAGAGGAAGAAAAGATCTGTTACATGTGCCTGTGTATGGCCCCTAGAACAGGATCAAAGTTACAAAAAGAAACTGTGGGTTTTTTTCTCCACAGTTATTAGAGTTCACAAACTTCCCAGGATCTACATTTCAAGGCTTTCGTCAATCAGATTTTATACATATACATTTGTTCGAAATAGTTTCCAAGCAGTGGGTGATTAGTGGTTAGAAATGGCTTGCAGTTTGGTGATAATTTGATTAAGTGAAATCCTTAGGAAAATGAGCATTCCGGATCTTTCATGGTTCCCTGCTTCACCTGTGGACCACGACCCCTTCCCCACCCAGTCTCACAGGAGGCATCTCCTTTATCTCCTGCATTTCAGAACGGAACAGATGAATGCTAGTTGGGACAGACAGGAGGATGCCTCCAGCCAGAATGAGCAGCAGGGAAAGACATTAACTCCAAAAAAATACCACTTTTACATTTTTCCAGGAGAACTTAAAATGCAGTATTTATATCCCTCTTCCCAAGAACTCCATGTACTCTAGTTCTTTTGAATTCATTCAGCATTAAGGACTGCGCTGTGCTGATAGTGGGGGGCTGAGTAGGTGCATTGCAGAGTTATAGTGTCTCCAGAGGTGGAGGAAGCACAAGATTCATGGTATCTTGAGAAGACTCTCAGCTCCTTGACATGTGAAGGGCAGCATCCTCCAGTAGCATCCTCTGGAACAGCATTCCTTCATCTGTGGGTCTGAGGCAGTCTGCAAACAAATGAAGATGACCCATTACCTGTACATTCCATGCTGGCCAGTGAGCCAACGAAGGAAAATGGGGAAAATAAAAAATAAGAGGTAAATATTCAAGGTTTAGCCAATTTTTAAGTTAAGTGTAAATGTAAGCAATTTTCTAATGTTGCAAAAGCTGAGCCATGGGATTTTTTTTATAAGAAGAAGCCAAAGTGGTATAAGAGTATAGCTTGACCTATTAGTCCTCGCTAGTAGAAGGACCATCTTGTGTCCCGCTCCTTCATTCAGAAAGGGAGAGAATGGAAAGGAAACTTAAGTACTTAACTAGGTACTTTTACAAAAATCTTTTCTTTACAGATTTACTTCAGGAATTTTGGTTAAAAATATTGATTTAAAAAGGGATGATGTCTTTCTGCCTTCCTGTAAAAGCTGAGGATATATGCCTTTCATAGTCACTGATTCGTGTATTTCCAGTTGGTGGGAATGGATTTACAAATGTTTGGACTTAGAAACACACATGGATTTACAAACACTTGCTTGAAGTGGTTTTGCAGACCTCTTGTGATAATTACACGTTGTTCATGTCTCCAAACCATAGGCTTAATACTGACACAGACCTACCTGAGATGGCAGAAGGAGAGAAACAGTCTCACCTCCTCTGGTGTCCTGGAGATTCTTCCACCACTTGACAAGCCAGCATGGCTCTGTATGGAGCATCCATCGCTGGCCGCCATCTCACATCCTTCTGGCCACCATGTCACAAAGTAGACGACCCCAACTATTTTCATAGGTACCTGAAGAAAAGGTGAAAAACGACTGGTGAGACCATTCAGTCCATCTTCCTGGATAATGGCAGCTGTAGACCTTCCCTGAATTAACCCCCAGTGCAATTACAGCAGGCATCCCACCTTTCTTTTTTGAGTGGTATCATCCTTGGCAGCAGTAATTCCACCATCACCAGCAGCTGACATGGCTACCATTACTGTCTTTCTTCTTGGCCCTGATTCCCTCTGAAGCAGCGTATGTGGCATAGTGGTCCATATATCCTTGTTTGGGACACATTAAGCTGTAGCAGACTCTTAGGGAGTGCATCAACTTCATTTACAGGACCTGTGTATGGAGAACATGTGAAATCCCTCAGGAATATTTTCATTCTAAACCTATTTAAAAACTCTATACGGAAAAAGAAAGGTCTGGAAGTCCACACTCTGCAATATAACATGCATGAGACTCAGTTAATTCACCTTGAAAGAGGCCTTTAAGAGAACTTGCAAATGTGTGCTGCGTTAGGGATAGGACATGGGTGAGCGCGCAAGAGCAGCACCCGATAAACAGAAAACGTTACAGCAACCTCGCTGGGAGGTCATGGGATCCGCGTAGCTGGCAACGTCGCTAGGGAGATCGCTTTGCGCGGTGGCCGTTTTTTCTCACAGACGGGATACAAATAAGATAGATTAAGTATATCCAAGAAAAAATAGTTTTGCAAAGGCTTGAGCAAGCTGCCAATGTCAGCAAAGAAAGCCAGTAATGTAAGCAAACTTCAGAGGAGGAAAGCTGCAGAGAGTTCTGCCGGAGAGAGCAAAGGGGACTCGCTCCGCACACTGGCTGGATGTGGGGTGAGGGGTTGGCTGGGAGATTAGGTTGATTTGTGTCTTCTGTGTTTACCCAGTGGAGAGGGAGGTTTTTCTTTTAGCTCATAAATATTCCTGCCTCTGATTTAAAATGTTTTTCCTCCCTTCTGTGGCCCTTCGAGTTAACCTCTGCCATGCCAAGTCATTCAGGCTGATAGGAAGGTGCTAAGGTCCTTACAGAAATTTCAAGCTCTTAACATCTGTTCTGCTTGTCCAAGGTTAGATCTACATTTGGCTGTGATTTAGCACCCAGCTTTCCAGCAGTTCCTTAGAAACGGTCAATTTAGGCAAGGTGAGGACCAGCTCTCTTAAACTGGATCTTGTATTGACAGAGTGAGCAGCAACACCTCAGCCACCTGTGCTGTAGGATGTTCCCCAGTAAACATGAAACTGCAGTTGGATGTATGATGGACCAAAACCAGTGGTGTATCAGGGTTTTGGGAGGCTCAGATGAGCAATAGTTACTGCTTCTCGGTGGCTCTGTAGTAACTGGCTGTGAGCTTGGCCTCAGGCAGTGGCAGATCATCTGCCTTCATTTAGTCAGCTGTGAAAACCAACTGTTGATTTCTGCTTTTCCTTTCCTTTTTTTTTTGGACAGTCACTACATCTGAGTCAAGTCTAAAGGTGTACTGGAGCTCCATACATAAAGTCTTCAGGGCTGCTGGTGCATAGAAAAACCCCTTACCTGGCAATAAGAGGGAGAAACCAAATCTGAAACTGTGCTCGTCTGATTTGGGAGTACTTACTCTGCTTTGGGAAGGTGTAAATGGTAAGGGGCACGGCCAGGAGCAAAGGCCAGAGGATATCATTCTCCGCTAAGTAACTGTTATTTGTTGGTCTCTGGAGTAGTTACTTCAGAGGGGTTTTTAAATGCATTTAATTCAGACAGAAATAATCTTGGTGAAAGGCGGGTTGGGATCTTGTCAGGGACATTCTCGGGATAAACATCTGCCTCCTTTGGTTAACAACCATATTTGTTACATGAAAACAAATACCACTGTGTGACCCAGAGAGCTTGGGGAAAGGGGCCAGAAAACAAGCTGTGTTGCTACTGATGAGACAGTAAATCAGAAAAAAACAAAGATTACAGCACTTAAAAAAAAAAAGAAATTCGAGTCAAAAAGCTATTTCTCGCTTCTTTTTACATTGCCCTGCAAATTAAGGCAAGTGTAGTTTTTAAACTCAGCCTCACTTTGTAGAGTTGGTGAGTGTTACACTTGGAGAAAGAGAATTATAACTTTCCTTTCCCATGTTGTTCAAGAACTGCATTATAAATGTGTTTGAGTGGCAAAGTTCACTCCTCTCCGTGTGTAAGGATGGTTAGGGCAAGGGGTTTGATGAGCTTTATACGAGAAATAGTAACCAGATACAAAAATTGCATCAAGACTCTCATATGGCCAAGAGAAAGGTGGATCTAGGCATTCACTCTGGCCATCTCCTCTAT
Source organism: Tetrax tetrax (assembly GCA_009806455.1). Lineage (NCBI taxonomy): Eukaryota > Metazoa > Chordata > Aves > Otidiformes > Otididae > Tetrax > Tetrax tetrax. Next base: position 747,584 of record WHYT01017508.1, read on the forward strand.
AGCTGGTGTTTGTCTAGATCTGTGATGCCATTAATGCCAATGCCCCCATCCCTCTGTCTGGCCAGCCACATCGGTCGCCCATCTGGGTATGACGCAATTTCCTTTGCTTCTTTATTGGGAGATTAAACGAGCTGCCTCTCTTCCCTTTTCCTTGTAGATAATTTATTGCTTCTGGATTTAATAAGTTTTAGTGTTTGAAGGTTTCCTGCAGATGGATTAGGAGCAAATGCAAACATTGGAATGACAGCATTTTTAAGGCAAGTACCTCTAGTATAGGCTACTAGTTTCCTGATCCCCCTATTCTATAGATCGAGAGTCACACATATACCCTAGCTGTCACTTCAAGGGTGGCTTTGGCTAATAGGTGTTGTTTCTTATAGTAAATTTAAGAGGGAAAGTATCTTAAAAGTCTGTCTGGTAGCTGTTGGTAAGTTCGATGGTGACATTAAGAACTGCTTCACAAAGTTCAGAATACTCCTCCTGTAGGTGTTTGGGTAACGTATGTGCTCTCGAAACAGTGGGACATCACTCCTCATCACCAAATTTTGTGTCTGGAGGTCCCTCCTACCCAGAAGCTTCCTTTGCCTCTCTTGTAAGCAGCAAATGATGTCTGCCATAACGAGTCAGCGTTATGTAGAGATTTACTTTAAGAAGACATTGAGCTGGAGATTTGGCTGGAGTCGTTAGCTCCAGCCTACCTGCTGTAGGGGCCAGATGTAATTCCATAAGGTCACACAGGGCTATACTATCTTAGCATGTGCCATCCTGTCTCCTGGGAATTGACTGCGACTGGGAGTTGAGCTGTGCTGAGCTGACTGTGCACAGGTTGGCTTGGCTGAAGCCGTTCTGTCACTGCAGCCATCTGCCCCATGGATAAACTCTGCTTGTGGGACCAAAAGGGACTGCTTGCTCTTCAGCCCAAGCGGTGAAGTTGCTGCCCTTTCAGGCTTTCTAGGGCCCAGTTTCAGTCTTGGAACCTTGGGGGACTTGCCACCTGATGTGGCTGTTCTTTAGGACAGAGCTAACTAAAGCCATTTATTTATTTTTGTGGTTAAGCACAGGAGTAGCACGGAGAAATACAGATGTCTGTCAGTGTTGCAGCAAGCTGCAGAGACCGCTTCGTGGCAGCTTTGTGTTGCTTCCATATTTCCAGTTGTCTCATTTTTCTCAGATGTAGAAGGCTCCCTTGAGTCTAAAACTCTGGCCTTAAAGTTTCCAAGGGCTTTTTTTTTTTTTTTCTGCAATGTTTCTGATGGATTTTTTTTCTGTTTTCCTGAGCAAATGTCTGCAAGGGAATGCTCTTTCCAATTGTACCTCCACAGTGGTGTCAGCCCTGTTGGTGATACATTTCCAGGTCCCTGGGCTGCCATAGGCTGGCAATGTGGGTGAGCATCTCAGACAGAGTTTTGTGAAATGAGACTCAAAGCAGTGCCCTGCTTCACTACAAGGTTGTGAAGAGAAGTGTTTTGGAGATTGCAGGTAGTTTGGCACTGCTGTAGATGGCTGCTGCATTAAACACACCCTCACAACTCACGTTAAATGAGGTCTCATACCAGTTTCAGCAGAGACTCCAAAGAGAAGTCTGTGAAGACATCTATGAGATGTCTCTCTCTTCTGGAGCCAAGACAGAGGAGAAGCAGCTGACACAGCCACCATTGCTCTGCTTATCTTGTGCATTACCGTTGAGGGCTGAGCTTCGGCCAAGTGTGTCTTCTGTCTCCATGCAGACACTCTGCCACGACTCTGTCTGGACATGCACTCTGGCTGGGAGGTGGCAGGTAACAGATCTGCGACGTGGCTGAGGCTGACTCCTGCCCAAGGAGGTCTTCTCCCGTGTGACGCTGGGAAGCATGGGCTGGGTTTAGCTGAGCTGTGGTGCTGGAGGAAAGGAGACTTTCTGGAGTCTTCCTCCCTCCTTGGCTCCTGGGAAGAAGCATGCAGGTCTAGTCATGTTACAGGTGGCTTCAGACTAAGATTTGCCCGGACTGGCTCATTGCAGAAGGTCTAGGAGGGCTCTCCTCTTAGGGCTAGGTGGTTAGGAACATGCATGGGCAGTCGATTATGGCTTGAACCCATGCTTGTGTCCTCAGCCTAAAGTGCTGCGTAGTGTTGTGGCACTCCTGTTTTGCAACTGAACTGAAGATGGTCGGTCAGAATGTACAGGAGGCACGTTTGTAGGTTTAAAGGTCTGTAAAGCAATCTGGTTGCTTTGCTTAATTAAGGCAGTGTTGGAGAGGGATCTTGTCATCCACGGCAGAGGGACAGTCTTTCTGCAGCCAGCCGCAGGTGTTTCCAGTGCTCTGTGGGTCAGTACATTCCCACTCCACTTTCCGTCTGCTGAATAATTAGTAATTCTCTCCTTGAGAAACCCCAAATCTGTCTGTATTACTGGCTGACTGATGAAGAGTAGTTATCAATGAGCAGCTCCTAACACTGCAGAAACAGCCCCTATCAGAGGTGGCTCAGCAGCTGATAATTATCTCCTTCAGGAGAAGCTTTGCAGGGGGAGTTCCCACCTCACAAGATATTTGCTTCACTTGAAATTATTTTGGTTATGTATCTTGGTTCAACATGTCTCCAGTCCTTTTAGTTGGTATGAAGATTCATAGCTGTGCAGGGGCTTGCAAAGTCTTTCCTTTGGATGTGCTGGCACTTCTCCCTGTGGTAGGACACTGAGTGATAGGCAGGGTTTAGCACTTGTCATAAGCCCCTGGATGTGGTGGGAAGGCACTTGGACTATGTCACACAGACAATTTTCAGGTTTCCCTCTGGTAGAAAGGTGGATCCACCTCTAGTGACTGTTCACAGCCCTGCAATGAGCCTTTGTAATGACACCTTGTTTTCCCCTCCTAGAATAAACATTTGCTTTATTTACTTAGATTTACAACTAAGGTCTATTAATAAACTGCCCAGTAAAAAATATAGTTAATCTCTGCCAAAAACTGTTTTTGCCCACATAGTTTAACTCCACTGCTTGGAAGGAGAACCTAAGCAGCCAACAGAACTCCTGGCCCCAGCATGAGGCACATTGTTTGTATAACCATGTCGGGTACACGTGTGTGATTTTTCACACTTCTCACTGACAAAGTGTTACTGGCAAAATGTTTATGTACAAAACGAGCCAATGTCACTTACCTTTTCCATCCCTGGAGAAGGTCCTGTCCCACCCAACCACCTTCTACCAAAAGCTTGATGGAGAGAGCTGCAGAGCTGGTGGCATGGTGACAGACGCAGTAGAGAACACAAAGAGTTAAATGCCAAGTTTTACCGCAGAGCTTTTCATTGTCACAAATGGGGAAAGGGGAAACAGACTGAACAAGTGACCCTGATGATGCTTTGCTGTGAACAGGATTTGACCCCACAGTCTCCCCAGCACACCAGCACTCAGCCCTCAGTCTCCAGAGTTATACAACATTACACAGCCCTTTTAAATGGGCCAATTATTTTCCTATGCAAGAGAGACTCAAGAGAGATTTTCCTGTCTGTTGACTATGAAATATATGTTTCATTTTCCTCAAGAAAGCCCATTTTTATTTGCAATTTTAGTGAAATCGATATTCCAAAATGGCATTTCAATACAATCAAGGTTGTAAAGTAAACAGGGTAATGAGAAGACAAGCGCTGTGAATAGATTTTCAAATGTCGGACAGTGGATATGTGTTTTCAAATATATAACTTGATTTCCCAGTGATAAATAGGGGAGGCTGACAGCAGGTGAACAAGAACAACAGAAGGAGAGGAACGATGGGAAACTGGCTGGTTTTCTGCTTAGCTAGTCCCAACCTGGAGGCACGTAGGGGACCTCCTAGGGCTGAAGGAGGAAGACAGGTATTGATTTTATGTATAGTCTACACTGGAAAATGGCAACTTTACACTGTACCTAGAGCCTCTAGTGTTGCAGCAAGTCAGCTCCTGGATTTTTTACCGCAACAGTGGGACACATAGGAGCAAAAGGAGGAAGAGGGCATTAGGGAAGGGCTGCAGGGGGTCACTGCATCAGTCTGTTGCACGGATGCCCAAGCCGATGGTGCTGGAATCCCCATCTCTCCTGTGCTGGTGCAGATCACCCAGCCTTACCTAACCTCTCACATGCTACGCAAATGACTCCCTCTTGCTCTTCCCAGGAATGCGGGGTGTGTTTCTGCTCTGCTAAGCAGTGGCCACGTTCCAAGCAGCAGCGGCTGCATTTTTATGCTCTTGTATCGGGACAGGACTCGCATAGTTTGAATCATCACTTGCAGTCACCCGTAGCAGAAACGCTTGTGAGTAGAAACTCGTGAAGTCATCCCCGTAGCTTGCAAAAAAAAAAGCTTGGCATCTTTCTGGGGGAGAAAAGCAACTGGAAGGCTGAAGAAATTCCATGCCCCCAGCTGTGAAAGCTGACACAAAGGAGGCAAATGTAGAAGTGTCACATTACCCCCAAACAGCTTTGAGGTGGTGAAAGAAAGGCAAACAATGCTATATAGTTTTTGTATTTTCTTAATTGCAGTATCCCTCCCTGAAATGTCATCCTGATTTCCCAAGGGATTGTAACAGTCAAAGCTGGTTGATTTGCAGGCCACATAGAGGGGTAAATGGCCCCAACTCACCTATGCATCAAGCTTTTTAAACTAATTTTGGTTAGAAAGAAACTTTGGGAACACTTTAACATGAAATTCAAGAAGCTTACAAGAAAGTAATTGAAACAAGAGTCTGTTTGAGGGGAGAATTGAGATATGATTTCAAACTGGTAAAAAAAAAAAAGACAAGACATGAAGGCTGAGAATTAATACAACCGGCATCTCCTATCTTTGCAGAGCTGGTGAGCAGGGATGTGACATTTAGTGGATGAAGAGAGCATTGCTTTGGGTCTAAAGGTGGAGTGTTGTATCTATCTGAAATATCTGGCTGCTGATAAGCAATAACAGCCTGGAGTTCTCCATCATGGTTCATTTTTCAGGCTTGTCACCACCTGCATGTACTTTTTTGAGAGCGGGACTTCCAGCTGTCGGTGAGCAATCCAGGGGCTCAGTGCATCTATGTGATGTCCATGGCGTCCAGCGATGGGCTGAGCTTTGCTGAGCTGCCATTTGTCACCTCAAATGAGGTGACAGGTGCTCTGGATTTCTGAATAATGGTGATTTTTTTTTGAAATTCGGGAAATTGCTGTTGACATCACCTTGAAAGTGGGCTTAGGCATTTTCTTTGGTGGAGAAAGCAGACGTGGTGCTGCCACACTTTGCTGCCAGGAGTCTAAGGTAAGATTTGGACCTCCCAAACCTTCCTGTTGTTTTGTCTTAATCCAGGAAATCAAACTGACGTATATCTTATTCCTGCTGGTTAGAGCGACTTAGAGCTTACATTAGATGCTGGGTTTTGATCTTTGCTAATAAAAAGCAAAGAAAAATGATGCACGCAGTCTGGCAGGGGGATTGAATATTTGTGCATAGGAAAGGTCCTCTCAGGTGCGGCTTGTGCTGCATGGTTTGTGTAGTATTCAGTAAGGCCTTGTCAGTGCTGGGGTTTCCTGTTGCTCATAGCATTCCTTTACTATTACTTTTCTTTTTTTGCCTTACTTTGTAGAATTTGATCTCTGCTTTAAATTACATCTCCAGTAACGTGTGCGCTCTGATTATTGCAATGTGCCTTGCTGAATAGGGATCATTCCCTTCCTCAGTCTCAATTCACTTCACCTTGGCTTGTAACTTTATTTTCTGGGGAAAGGAAAGGTTTGTTTTCCTATGGGATTGCCAGAGATGATGGTCTTTGATTTCTATGTCCGCGGCCTGAAATCGTTCTCAAATCCAGCCTGTCATATTGAAATGATTTACTTCTTTCATTGTTTGAATCTCCCCATTACTTCTTGCCAATTCTGTGCGCGAGAACATCCATTCCTGCATTTACCAGGGCTTTCTGCATCTGACTGAACTGGCAGGTTCACATCTGTCTTCCATAAGGAGGATTTTGCAGACATGAACTCCCTGGAAAGGGATTAAGCTGTTTTGTTGTTGTTGTTGGTCCTGAGTTTGTCGCTGCTGAGAGGATGATAAATGCTGTGCACTAGACACACCACGATGAACACAGGTCCACATCCTTTTCAGGGGATGAATGTAATTATCTCTTTGCCTGTCGTCATCTATGTTACAATTTACGTTAATGAAAAGCCAGCAAATGCTCATAGCACAACAATCCGTGCAGTGCAGAGCAGCTCTGAGGATGTGGCAGAGGGCTGCTCGGTAACTATGAGGAAGTGTTCAACATGGATAAAGCAAGACTTCGAGAGGCTGCATATTAGTATTTTCCCATCTTAAACCTATTTGTATACTAATTTGTATACTGATTGATCAGGCACCTCCATTCAATATATATTTGCTAATGGTTGATAACACCACCAAAAAAGTTATGTCTGTGCACTGAACTAGCTTCTCTTTTTTTTTTTTTCTAGGGGTCCGCTAATTTTTTTTTTTTTAGATAGATGGATAAACTGTTAGATGGATAGAGTTTTCCCACCTGGCACAGCTGAAGTGCCCAAGCCCAGACCTCCAGGTAGTTACCATCAGTACTGATGTGGTATCTGCAGGTAAAATGGTGTCTGAATGCCTTGAATGGGTTTGTTGAAAGCTCTGTGAAGCAGAGAAGCCCTATTCCCCCAGCATACAGGTCCTTCAGATCTTGGATCACACAGGCAGCTGTGGGGCAGAGCAAGGAAGCAACTTTGCTGTCTTTAGTTTCCTCTGACACAGATTTGCCTTGATGACCTTGGGCAAGTCAATTAACTTCCATGGTATAGCTTTCTCATTTGTGTAAGGTAAATGCTGTGCTGGTTTTACAAGGTAGATGATGTTTTTGAGAGTTAATTAGTTGGTATTTGAGGCACAATAGTTTTATTTAAGGGTTATTCATCAAGTCCTTGGTCCTTTTGCTCAAGAGGATGTTAATTGCTCTCTGCTTATGGGATGGCTCTGATGAGATGAGAGTAAAGGCAATGTCGGGGTGAGTGTATGATTAACAAAGCAAGCATGGGGTAGAACAGATTTCCCCAGGTGAGAAATTGAGTTGCTGTTGGCCGCAAGGCTTTCCTTTTGGCATGTATTCCTGAAAAGGCCCCAGTTCAGGGAGCACCCCACGATGACCCCATGCTCATCTTGGGGCTTTCAGGGCTGCTTACCCGCTTTCAGAGGTGCTCAACCACATAAGAACAGGAAGGATCTGAAATTCCCTCCCCCTCCTATCTGTGTGGCCAGGTGAGGAAGTCAGGAACATAATTTCATGCACCATAAATACTAATAATTCCAGGTACTTACGATTCGAGCATGCACATTAATGTGGTGTGAGCTCTCTCCCCTGGCTGGACTTGGTGTGATCACACTTAGGACCTGTTTGTCTTGGCAGAGCTGCCCTTATGAATGAGGTAACTTAGGAAAAGACATTCCTTCACTCACGGCAAACAGCTAAAAATATCTGAACTTCCACAGGCCTGGGGAGGAGAGCAGGAGTGAGGGTAAAGCTCAGAGCATGGACCTCTGGAGATGTGATTTTGAGCTTTTTCACAGAGCCAAGCAGCGGCTGCAGGTCCCCGTCACCCTGTGCACACCAGCTTTGTTGGACCAGGGCTTTACCACAGAGCCTGTCTCAGGTCTCAAAATGCTTTGCTCACATTTGGCCACTCAGAGCATACACGTTACAGCAAATGACCTCTGTTCTTGCTGAAAACCCTGTTTTGCTGCTCAGCGACTTGCATCTTGACTTTACAAGAGTGATGCAAGAGCCCCTGCTCTGCAAATAGCTGTGAGAGCATCTTGGACGATGCACAAGCACTCTCATTAACCAAAGATGGGTTGAAGCGTAATACACTTTTCTTCTGCCTTTTAAAATGAAAATTAAGCACCCTTCCTCTTTGATGAAGGGAAGAGATGCTCACAAAGGCTTAAACCTAGGGCTGCTAAACTATTTGGACATGCAGGGGTGGCCTGCTTTCAACTAAGGGCTGGTAGTTGCCTTTCGTGTGTGTTTGTGTGTGTGTGTGTGTGTGTCTGTGTCTGTGTTTAAGAGAAATTTTTCAAAATGAAACAAAAAAATCATCATTTCACAACCCGAAGGAAGCTCATGAAGTGATGCAGTTATGCATCCCCGCAAAGATCTGGCCCCAAGCCTTCACAGACAAAGAGAAGGGCTTGCTCAGGTAGCTTTTATTATGTAGTGAGAGTTCCTGCTGCCACTTTCCCCCGCATCTGGAACCACAGCCCTGTGTGTTTTTATGTGTGCATGCATGCGCTTACTTAGAGGCACTTCATAAATCACATTTGAAAAGTGCGTTTTGTTTTGTTTTGCTTCGGAATTTGGCAATAAACACGTCAACTAAGGGAAAAAATCAAACCTGGGATTGGTTCAGTCACCAGCTCTGGGGGAAGGGGGGCTCCAGAGATCAACATATTTATAAATGTGCAGTGGTTGGAATGGGCGTATCAGCTACTTTTTTGGCAAGGTTAAAGTTGCTTGATTATTATGATGCTTTATTATTTATGTCACCCATCTGAGACTGCTGTATCTCTGCAGATGTGTCCTAAAGCAGGGAAGCGAAGCACAGGCAGTGCAGCCGGTCTGCTTAAGTTTTATTGGAAAGCACTGCTTTCATTGTGAAAACAGCTTTTTACGGCCAGCCAGCTCCATCTGTCCTTGTTTTCCTTCCAGGAATGCAAGGGGCTGGGGAGAATGACAACTGGGGAAATGTAACTTTGATTGAAACTCTGGGGGACCATGAAAGAGAGTGGAAAAGAAAGCAAGAAAACCATAAAAACTCTGTAGTGGGGGCCAGCGAAAGAATGACACAGTCCTGGGAGCGCGACGCGGCAGCAGGAGCTGTGGCTCCTCTTTTCTCAGGATGCTTTTTGACTCTTGCTATGAAGAGTCCTCCAGTTTGCAACCTTCACTACAGAGGTTGGATGGAGATGTTGTTCTTTTTGAAGTCCAAGGCAACATGGATGTGTTTTCACTCATTTTGTCTTGCAGGGCCTGTAATGGAAAACGCTGTACCTGTCTATGAGAGCTACTTAAGGGTCCCTCTTGCTGTCACTCAAAAACTATGTTGGCTTTCAGTACCCTACAGGGTGCTGGGGGGTGCTCTATGGAGAACTGAGGCCAGGAGGGATGTAAAGCATGATCCACACGAACACAGATATATTAGCCAAGAATCAGGACCAGACACCAGTTCTAGTCCCATCTTGAAAGCTGCAGGAGCCAAATACCATGCTGCCAGCAATTTTTCTGCCTCTGTGACCAGGGCCCAGCTGGGGCACCCAGTAGGTGTTTGCCTTGTGTGGGTGATGAGTGAAGCCAGGAAATGTTTGTGATTTTCTTTACCTTGATGGCCGGACTGGGCAGGAGTTGTCGCAATTGCTCATGAGAGAAGAGCAGCAGTATGGACTATCAGGGCTGCAATAAGGGACACAGCCTTTCCTCACCTGGGCTGCAAAACTCAAATCTGCCCATGTGGTGGTGAAGCTTCACAAGTTTCTGCCCTGTGGGTTTTGGGCTCAGGGCTGCACAGCTGCTGAGCTTCCCCAGGAGGAGAAGCCAACTCCTTCACTGAGGCTCTCTGGTCCCTTTAGGAAGTGGAAATTATTAGTCCCTCCTGAGGCTGAGCTGGGGTTTGGATGTGCATGTCTTGTTTCCTGAGCTCCACTGACAAGGTTGCAGAAGGTGGCCATTGCGTGCACTTTTTTGATGAAGAGTGGCTGTGACTGCTGGGCTTTGCGCCAAAGCCGGTGCTGTCAGTGTGGCAAGAGACCGCTGGAGGAGATGGGTCCTTCAGGGGTGCTTAGCTGAGCTGGTGGCATTCCCAGGCATGCACAGCGGATGCCAGCCTTAGATGTCAAAGTAAGTCTAGGTGTGAAGGAATTTAGTGAGGTGCTGGGCAGGAAATCAGTATTTTTTTTGTGACTCATTTTGTTACTATTAAGCACTTACCTTCTCCCTAAAGTGACGTTCATGTGCCTGGTTGCTGTGTCATGAATGCTACCTCAAGTTGTATGCCCAAGGTGAGAAATAAAATGAGGGCAAAGAAAAAGCAGACAGAGCCCAAGCTGCTGCTCCAAGGTTTTCCTTCTCCTGTACATCTGGGACCAACCTTATGGCTTTTTCTTTACTACGGCTGGTGTGGTAACACCAGCAAAGTCCTTCATGCCAGTGGTCACAGCTGTGATGCTCTCCTCTATCTGTGCAGTGACTGCAGAGAAAGGCTGCCTTGTCTGCATCTTTTCTGTTTCTCTTTGCTTTGCCAGGATGATGCATTTATTTGGGTTAGGTGTCAAGCAACATCCACTGCTAGACCAACACTGCTGACTGCCAGAATCAGGTCACTGCTGGTCACTTGCTGAATGCTTGGTTATTTCAGGCTTTGGCACTCTGCAGCGCTTTGATGATGATTTAGAAACATCCCATTGTGGAAGCTCTCATCCAAATCACACTCTGCTTTATAAAACACATTGGATGGGCTTTGGGCAGGGGTGAGACAAGGCAGAATGCATCCCTCTGTAAACGCATCAATGTACTTCTCTGAAACAAAAAGCAAGAAGAAAGGGAAGGAAATACAGATTGAGCAGCTCCGAAGACACAGAGAGAAGATGTGGGTGTAGGTGTTGGGGTCATTTAATGCTGTTATGAAGAAATGACATTTTGTTGTTCCAAGGCAGAAGTGCAAAAGGTAAATAGAAATACCTTCTTCCTTCAAGGATGAAACCTATCAGCCTGCTGACTGGTGACTTTTAGACTGCTTAAAAATAGTAATCAAACACTTAACTGTCTCGCAAATGAGAGATGCTAATGAGGCGTTTTCTGTTTCAAATCACAGTCCTAGATAATTTATGGAAGAGAGGGGATGGGACTTTTAATAATGCAGAGGTGACTCTTGTGTGCTTTGCCTGGCTCATGTTCAGGATCTGGGAGGTCTGATCCTGCTGAGGTGTGTTTTGGGGCATGGCAAGGAATTTCCTACAGTCCTCTGCACATACACACCCCCAAGATCCCCAGTGGTACTTGGAGAGTGTTTCTGGTCTTTCTTACCTTTTTTTTGTCTGTCATGCTGTAGGTTTGAAACATCTTCTCTTTGCTGATAATGGTTGGCTGCATGGGGGAGTGTGGAGGAAATCCATTTGGACTAAATTTCTAGTACACAGTTTGTCATGTCTGTAAGGACTTGAAAACCCAGATCACCTCCTCCAGTCCTTTGCTCACTGGATCTTTGCCTTGTGTGGCTGACCTGCATAGATGATCTAGAGGTTCACCTTTTATTTAGCTCAGTTTTCTGTCTGCTTCCCTAACTTATACGGTTTTCTGCCATCCTTATAATGTTAAAAAGTGTTTTGGTAAGAGCTGCTGGTCATGATGCCTCCGTGACTTAATATAGACCTTATCACTACCACCTGGGAGAACAGAGGTGATCAAAGCTCCGTTCTCAAATCCAGGTAAGGGGATTTGATGACCAAGCAAACAACTGGGACTGAATTATTCTGGATTATGTCTGGAAGGCTCTGGAGATTTGGGAAAAGTGACTGGGAAACCAAGAATGATTTGTAACAGTACTGTGTCTGAGGCTAACAAGCAATTTAAAGTTTCTAACACCGGCTGGCTTTATGAAGATCTTCTTGTACACATGGAGAGACAACTGCTTCACTCCTGAGTCATGCAACTGTAAGCTCCTTTCAAGAGCTCATTAGTCACCAAGCAGGATGGACACTCCTGACATATTCGGTCAGGGGAGAGTCTTCTGGCAATGCACTTTCATGCTTTCCTTTCTATTGGAAGTGTTTTCCTAGTGACTAACTAAAATTTTCTTGATGCAATGTCTCTTAGCCCATTACTTCTCATGTGTCCAAATGAGCATAGAAACCAGATTATTTCTTTCTGCTGTCTAGCAGCCTTTATATTTTTGAAGCCTGTTTTCGTGTCTCCCAGGTTCCTTCTCAGTCTTTTGCTGGTTTTGGTGGCAGTATCAGTATTGCCTAAATTAGTGACTGTTCTTTTCCTTTCCTCTAGGTTCTCTCCTGGAGGTCCATGTTTCACTTGCAAGCAAGAGCCCCAGACCAGGCACAGTACTCTAGCTGAGATCTTACTACTATTGAGCAAAAGGAAAGGGTTTAGGTCTTCTGGTCTGAGGACCATCAGCTGCTTGATGTTCACCCTTGTGATCTGCAGGGCTGCTGTGTGGAAAGCTCATTTTCATCCTGTATTTGCCTAGTGGGTTGTTCCTGGCTGACGTTGGTATCTTGGACTTCTCTGTGTCTCCAGCCTCTCAAGATCATGATGGATTCTCTCCCTTTCCCTTTATTGCAGTCCTTCCTAGCTTGGTATCATCTGCAAATGCAATAAACATTATTTATATTCCAGCGTCTTGGTCATCATCCAGGTAATCTATGTCCAGGAAAATGAAAATATTTTCGTTAGAACCGGATCTAGGACTGACCTCTGCAAAACCCCACTCGATGTATCCTTTCACTGTGAAAAATGAATCATTGATAACTGCACTCTAAACACTTTTCCAGCTAGCTTAGTTCCTGCCCTAACAGCACACCGTCTTTCTGTAGTTTGATTATGAGAAGGTCCTGAGAGACACCAGTCTTTCCAAGACACTGCTGATGTGGAGCCTCTGAATAGGGAGGTTTCAGATTAACAGCAAATTAATCCTCTGGTGAAAGCAAACCGTAAATGAAATGCTAGAACACACAGTGGTCACACTGAAGGCTACTGCTCATTTTTCTTTCCTCATTTTCTGAGAAGCAGCATAGCTCTGTTTCTCAAGACCACATGGCATTTGACTCTAATTCTGCAAGGCAAACAGTGCATCTTTCAGAATATTTCATTTTGACTTTCATGCTAGAGGCACACGAAGCCTTCCCTCTCCAAAACACCTTTCCCGGGACAGGGGGATACTGTGTAGAATGAGTGTTGGTGTTCCCACACCTTTCTGAATAGCTGCACAGTAGAAAGCTAGCCTTGCCTGGAAAACAGATTTTATTTTTGGAATTGGTAAGTCATGGTTTGTGATGACATTTTTGTAGATTAAAACATAGGAGTCAGATTACTTATCACCAATAATAAGTGAGATCCAACCAGGAAGAATATATGATACTGCATATAAATAGGTGCTAAGTATGAATATGCTGTTAGGATAATTTTATAGTGCAACTGCGTTAGCTGTGAAGGTGGCAAAAAATAATTTTCTTTCTATGATGTTTGCATCACTGATTCTGACTTTAGCTCACCTCTGATAAACTCTGTTTATATTAAATACACAGACACATGACTTTTTGTCTGCATCTCTGACTGCTCTCGTCAGCTGCATCCATACAGGCAAACTGCACAGGTTCAAGGTGTGGGGTGGACTCAAGCGCTGCCCTGCATCGTCCAAACTGTTTAATTGTTCCTGTGCTCTTTGCTCTGGTTTTATCTCCTGCTAACTAGCCCTTGTCCAGGCATGGCTTGGGAACTAGTGTGGACCAGTGACTCTTCCCAGCAAGGCGTATGAATGAAGCCACACTGTGGCAGGGAAGGGTGTGAGGGAGAAATCTTAGCCATATGGACACAAGCTGTACTGTGTGTATTGTCCTGAGGACCAGAGAATGAGCCTTGACCTATCTTATTCATAAGCATAGACATAGTGACTGCAGCACCCTTACAATTGTAAGAAAAGGTAAAAAACCACTTAGATATACATTTTAAATGATTTTGAAAGTTCTCCTTCCCCTCATGCATCTACCAGGGTTGTTTCTAAGTCCAGATGCACATAGGTGACTTTTATTGCTGTTCACGTGTGTCTGATTTTGTTTGGACAAAAGTTCTTTCATGCTTGAGGCTTAGTGCTTCATGAGCCATAGGCTTGTCTTCAAAATAGTCTTTTCATGAGTGTTGTTAATATCTAATGTATGGTGTGGAGGAGGAGAAAAGAAAGCTTGTTTAGATTTTTGACTTATTACCTTTTTTTTTTCCTGTGAGCAGATGAGTAACTGTGTGTACAAGGATGCTTGCGCATACGGTTCATGACATGACTGGAGCTGAATTATAAGCTCTTTGCCACCAAAGCAGGGCAAACCTGGCTGCTTGCTTCTGCCAATTATTTGATAAATCAGTTCATTCCATTCACTGAAATGACAGAAAACTAAAAAGGCAAAAATGTGACTGTTTGGATTTGTATGTGAGATCAGCTTACTTTTCACTAGGCAAGCTGGGAGAGATCAAGTTGAAGGGTATGGGTGTGGGGATAGCTAGAAGTAGGGAAAGAAAGGGAATCAGGGTCAGAAGGAGAGAAAAGCAGGGAAGAAAGAAGGGGAACTGAAAACCTCCCCTTCTTGGCAACAGTAAACTTTTAATTTGGCTTAGCTGTTTGGTGAAATCTTGCTTTTCTAGGTGATGGTGAGAGGTGGATGACTTCAAAGAATAGGTCAGTCCAAGAATCCAGCACACCTATTGTAGGATGGGCCGAGTTGCCTTGGGAAGGTGATTGTCTCCACCTGTTAGTGACACAGGGAATTTCTTCATCTAGTTTAAACTAATGCCTTAAGTTTTAGACTAAGCGTGATGTTGGACCAGTGCATGTAACATTATTGGTGTATGAGCAGGACTCATGCTTCAACATTAAAAGCCAAGATAAAGATGAAGTGAAACATTCCTGTATGTTTAGTCTCAAAGTTTCTCTTCCTTCTTTTAGTGGAGCTAATATTTGGTATCTTGAATAATACAAAAACTGATAAGCAGAAGCATTTCTTCATGCTAAAATCCATTGGTCACCGCATACTCGCACACCACCCATGTTTGATGTTGTGCCTCATTTGTGTCAGCAAGTTTGCAGATGACATCAAGATGAGTGATGCAGCTGATTCGCTTGAATCCTCCAATCCAGGGGGATCTTGACAACCTTGCAGAGAGGGCCTGTGTGAACCTCATGAAGTTCAACAAGGCCAAGTGCAACGTCCTTCATCTGGGCAATCCCCAGTATCAATACAGACTGGGTGTCCCAGTACCTAAAGGGAGCCTACAAGAAAGCTGGAGAGGGACTTTTGACAAGGGTAGGTAGTGATAGTGCAAGGGGTAATGGCTTTAAACTGAAAGATTAGATTTAAATTAGATATAAGGAAGAAATTCTTTACTGCGAGGATGGTGAGGCACTGGAAGAGGTTGCCCAGAGAAGTTGTGGATGTCCCATCATTGGAAGTGCTCAAGGCCAGATTGGATGGGGCTGTAAGTGACCTCATGTAGTTGAAGATGTTCTTGCCCATGGCAAGGGGGTTGGACTAGATGATCTTTGAAGGTCCCTTCCAGCCCAAACCATTCTATGACTCTATGATTTGGGCTCCTGTTAGCATGTCTCGAGACTTGTTTTCAGTTTATTTTCTATGTCACATCTCTTTGCAATTCTCTTTCACAGATTTAAGGCTTGCTGTTCTTAAGTGTCTCTGTTACGTCAGAAAGACAGTCTGGGAAAGCATCCAAAGCCAAAAAGTGAAATAAAGAATAACCCACTCTAAGCTATAAAGGATTCCTCAGTGGGAAACATTTCATCAGAAGAGTGGTTTCTGTTTGGAGTTCAGGTGCTTTAATGGTAACCTTAGCCACTGGCCTGCCCTTCCCAGGGCATTCCCATTTATTGTACTGGAGCTTTCAGCATTGCCTGTCAGTTCTTGACTTGAGAGGCCATTTCAGGTCTTCAGACTAGTGATGATATTGCTTTTCTTCTGATGTTGTGTACATAACAGTCCTTAAATGGCCTTATGTACTAGGACCTGCTATGTCACACCAGCACCTTATTGAGGCACATAAAATCCCACGGGACATAAAATAATACACAGAGCACATAAAATAATGGGACAGAGTAGAAGTGTACTGGGATATTTGCTTTTTGCACAGGATACTTCTAAAAGTTCACTGACAGGTCTTGCTTAAGTCCCCACTTTGATCATTGCCTTTGGACAAACCTTCTGAAATGTCTTTAGTAGATCCAGGAGGAATTGCTCACCCTCAAGATTTACCAGCTCAGTGATGTTTATTAAGCATTGATTTTTTTTTCAAATTTCTGCTTGATTGGCAATTATGATGTCTGCTCGTTACAGGTTTCCAGCATAGAATCAGTGATTATTTTCCTTCATTGATGATGTTATGATCCAAGTTCTGAGCCTTCGGAAGTTCTCTGCATTGCTTATCATCATCTTGAATCTTGATTTCATGATAATTAGGGTGGCCCAGTTGCTTTCATGGCAAGACTCAAGCCCTGCTCCAGTGCAGCATGGGCTGGTCTACTCCCTGTACCGTTTTTGGTCCTCGGTGCTTTCAGATGCCTTGGGAGAAAAGGAACCTCAAACCAAAAAGGGGCACTACTCACAACCAGATGTTGGGCTGCCTTGTGTGCCAGGAAGTGGAGGGCCATAAATCACAGACAGGCATGTGTTGGGGTGTGACGCCCTCTGCACATGTGCTTGCCATTAACGATTCACTTTGCAAGCGCAAGCGAGAGTGAATGAAAATAACAAGGCAGTAAACAAAGAGGGGCTCGGCGTCTGGGGGCTGTGTGCTGATTTTCAGAGGTGATGGGGTAAGACACACTAACTGACATGTTGTCTCCATGGGACAAAGGCAAGCATAGAAAGGGCATAGCGAGGCTTCAGGAGTCAGGGACTATGAGAAAAGAGCATCAACATGAAATAAAGACAGGCAAAATGCCTTTATTTAGGTTTAAGGGTCTTATTAGCTTGTCTTAGAGAGAGGATTGTGCATAAAAGACTCCACTGCCTGCTTAATATACTATTTATGGTCAGGTGAACCTGCCTGCCTTTTTTCTCATTTACCTCTTTTTTTTTTTTTCCCCCAAGTGTGTGATCTACATTGTTGAGAGCACTAATGTACCCAGAGCCAAACCAGGTAAACCTGGCCCTTGGAGGACTTGATTCTTGCAAGGGGCTCCAGGCAGAACTCCATCACAGACAGGCAATGAAACAGGATCACAGGATCGTAGGGCACAGGGTAATTCAGGTTGAGAGGGAGCTCTGAAGGGCTCTAGTCCATCCCCCTGCTCAAAGGTGGGTCAGCTATGCGGGCAGATTGAGTTGCTCGGGGTGTTACAGCAGGTCGCACATAGGATGTTGGAAAACGGGACAAATGCTGACATGGCGTATATAGCTCTTGTGCCTCCTGCTACTTTCAAATTGTAAAGGAAAGGAAGTGAACTTTTTACTCTTTGAATTGTTCCTCGCATGGGAACAGTTTTGGCTCAGTCTTAAAGGGAATGCAGTGAAAGTGTACAGGGAGAGGTGTCATCAGTCGCTGAGAGCGAAGACAGGCCAGGCTTGGGGGTCGCCCAGCTGTTGGTGCAAGCCTGGTCTGCAATATACTTACCAGGATTTACAGGATATCTGTAGGAATTAGACATGGGCCGGTCTTTCTGTGTGCATGCGGAGAATCTTAGCCTTTAGCTTTGGCCCAATCTAGTTTTAAATTAGATTTAAATCTAATTTAAATTGAACTACAATTAAAGAGTTTTGAGCTAAGTCCCCTCACCATACATTCATCCTCAGCTAATAGTGCACACGTAGACATGGATACAGCACAGCTTAAATTGTCTGTGTTGGTAATGCAGGGTCTTGGACGGGAAGAGAGGATTAAAAACAAGGGAAGGGGCATGTGTCTGTGTACTGGGAGAAGGCTAGCTCCTGGAGAACTGGCCCAAAGCAAGATAGAGAATTTAAGAAGTTTAATTTGAGCAATCCCTTAGAGACAGTGGGGTGGGACAGCAAGAGGGACACCAGTTGGGGGAAACAGGAGAAGGAAGAGTGTTGGCTGTGTGAGTACATGGGGAAGAGCTGGGAGCACACCAGACAAATTTGGTGGAACAGAAAGGAGTCTGGTGGGGCCGAGATCACAGGACATACTAGTGTCTGTCCTGTGTGCAAATAAATAGTAATAGTAATGCAGGAGTGGATAGTATAGGAGTATAGGCCATGTTTGGAAAAACATGAAGTTAAGTTTTCTTAGAAACAGAGTTGAAGATGCATGTTTTGGAGTAATGGGAAATTAATTACACATACATTTAAATATCTTCTCCAGTGCCGCCAGTTTTTTATAAAGGTCATATGTTCATTCATAGAGTTTAAAAGCCAGAAGGGACCATGGGATCATCCAACATGATCTAATATGTGTTATTACATCTTGTACTCAGCTCAGTACAATAAACGCATCCTGCCTTGGGGTTCAGGCCTGATTTGGAGAACGCATAAGAAGGACAAGTCACCCCTGGCTGTGATAGTAAAGATTAGTGATTCTGACTGTCCAAGGCTTGCACTATGTCTCTAATCTGGGATGTGTCCAGCTAGTGGTTCTTGTGACTCCCTCTGCTAGACTGTTCACTGGAAGCTGGTAGTTTCTTTCTCTTAATACATCAAGTCAAGTCATCTTTCACAGGCTCCTTGTTGATACACTAAACATTATGTTCTTTCCATTTTCCGGCATAAAGCATTTTTTCAGGTCTTAAGTCACACCACTGCCTCATCTCTGCTTCTTCTCTCATCTTTTTTCAAGTTAAAACAAATGGACAGCCTGAATTATAAACGATGTTCCAGTTGCAGTCTCACTCATGCACGTAGGAGAGGTAACGTGCCCTGTGCCTAAAATACTCCTCCCTTTTATGTCTTCAAGTAACGTGCCATAGTCAGAGCATTGCACTGTGTATTCTTTATCCGCTGTGATCTCTGTGTTTTTCCAGGGCTGCTGTTCCCAATGTACTACAGCTCCTCCATCTTTTAGGTACAATTTGACTCCTGCCCTGCTGTTGTGCTGAGGGATGGTTTTCTGCCTTAGCTACATGGGCACGAACAGATTGAGGTCATCAACCCAAGCACGCTCTGTGGCTAACTGCCCCCAAACAGATTTTCCAGTTGCAGGATGTGTTTTTTATCTGAACAATTCAAGATTTATTGCTTCTCCTGATGTTGTTTAAGGACCAGATTTTTTTCATCAAATTGTCTAACTCCATCCTCACATGCAACTTCGTACCCTGACAAAATCAAACGATGTAGTGTTTACATTTATTTAGAGGCGTTCTGTTCCCCAGGGGATTTCTAGATAATTATCAGTAACTTTGTGTTTACTACAATATATTCAGGGTCCACTAATTTTCCAACATTGTAGTCCTTCAGATTGGGCATAAGATGCCAGATATTCTGTGGATGTACTGGAACTATGCTCACCTCTACTGTGTGAGTTATTTTAAATTTGAAACTATGGCACTGCATGACATATGAAATGTTGCTAAAGCATAAAATTGCAACAAGCAGAGAATTTATATTTGTGCTAACGTCAAAAAGAATGAATTAAAATGGTGAGTGATTGCTCAGTGAAGCATATGGGTGATAAGGAATGCACATACAAACTCAGAAGGCATTTTTAGAAAATCCTAAATTTGACCATCCAGGCAATTAATAATGGTTCTGTCTGAAGGAATTTTTCATGTACAGTAAATTTGATGTGCAGAATCCTTTAAACTTGTGTTCATTGTTATAATTTATCCTGCAAGGGAGGGTGCATGTAAGTGTTTCAGGCAAGTAATGATCATTTTGTCTCAAGCTCCTGTAGAAAAAAATATGATCTTCGGAGAGCTTTGAAAAATATCATTAATCATCACTGCTTCCCCTACAAGGAAGAATGGTTTTGAGATTAAGGCTTTTGAGAGGGACCTGGAGGATCTGGTTTGTGTTTCCTAGCTCTGTCACAACCATTCATACAACTTCAGGTTGTATTTCAAAATAGTTTATCTAGCAGGTCAGTAGAAGCAGAAATAACCACATTTTCAAATGCAATAATTTTGTTAGGTACTAAGCCCTCTGTAAACTCCCTTGCAGCTATGGGAGTTCTTGAAAAGACTAACTGTACCAAGTTCCAACATTTAAAATAGGAACAATTTCTTTCTTTGACCAATTTACTTTCATTTTCCTTTTCCTTTCTGTGTCTTACAAGCATTTCGGAGCAGGGACACTCTTAATCTACATTTGTGTGGTTCCAGTGTCCTGACCTCAGCCATGTTTTTGCCTCCGGGTACAATTGTAATATGAATCCTAATTTGAAGTTGTTTAGCCTAAAAAGAAAATTCTAGGAAGAGAGCAGGTTAGTAGTTTTCAGATACATACAAGGCTGCAGCAGAGATGGAGAGGTCTGCCTATTGTTAATGGCCTTGCTGGAAAGGATGAGAACATAAATTGTAGCAAAGGAAATTTGGGTTCTGTAGTCAAAAAATACTGTAGCGGTGAAAAGAGGGAAGTTCTGGAAGAATCTGGTAATTGTAAGGTCTGCATCATCAATGGTCTTTAAAAGCAAGCTAGACTGGATCTTGCTACAGGACCAGAGGTAGTCTAGATGACCCTGCAAAGTAATTTTTAGCCCTATGTGACACTCAACTTTATTTTGCAGTTGCCTCAGGTTGATCTAGTGACTTATCTAAAACCAGGTAGTCTTTTGGTCATAGGACCAGGATTTGCTGTGCTTCTCCTGTGACTGTTTGCTAGTAGATCTCTCCTTGGGCTTCTCTTCAGCAGTGCCAGACGTTAATGCTGCTCTTTCACTTTGGGATATTTTTTCCTGAAGCACAAAACTCTACCTTGAAATATGAGTTTTCCAACCATGAAGACGGTCATTTGGTTTCACACAGAACTTGAGGCAGGGCAGGATAAGGTGTTTGGTTTTGGGCAACGCTACCCGCATGTGATTTTTGGCTGAGCACGCAGAGCGTGGAGTGGAAAGGCTTACTTTCCAGCTGGCTTCACTCTACAGCGTAAGACTCCCAGCCAGATTTCTCAGGACAATTTAAATCAGCTCAGACTCTGGCTTGCTCTCTCTTGTGCAAATGGGAAGGTATGAGCACGTGTGCTGGGGATCTTACTCCTTACCAAAACTTCTTGGGTTAGGTGTTAATGAATGGTGATGAAAGGGCACTGCTCAGAGCACAGGGGCTGCACCTGTGCTGGGGAATAAAGCATGCCAAAGCCTCTCTGGTCCTGGGGGTGAGTGGCACAGCAGGACGTGCATCTCGCCAGATGTTTTTCCTTCAGAACAGGGCAGTCACACGTATCCCAACTGCCTGAGGGCAATGATCCAGGTTATGGCCAGCCGTGACGGGGGAGAGTGCTAGTTGACATGGGCCAAGTTTCTGTCAAGAACTATGTGAACATTTAAAGAGTACAAATGATCATTTGCTAGTGCTTGGACCAGTGCCCTGGGCCTCCTTAGTTTGCAAGGAGAAGTGTAGCTCATGGATCTACAGCAGCAGTGCCAGAAGACCAGGGAGCTCAGTGCTGGGAGGTCCATGCAGCTGAGCTCTGTAGGATGCTCTGGAGCTTCATTCTGGGGAGATGGCACGTCATCCAGGTGAAGCCTGTACTGATGCAGCAATTAGTGGCTCACACTAGAAATCTGGTGTTCAAATCTTCTTCTAAACTCATGACAAAAACTCTCTGCAGTGCTCCTGGGACCTTGACCAGATGTCCAGCCACTCAGTTTGGAGCACCCAGGCAGGCTGGGTGCCAGCTCCAACCCCATCTCCCCTTGTGTTGCGTTTGCTCTGATTGCTGGCAGGGCTTGCGATGTGAGCCCAGCGCACCCCTAAGGCCTCGTGTCTGGGCTGAACGTGCCTGTGTACGTAATGTACTGTGCTGCTTGGGATACAGTATGGTAGGGTTCATTTCTGAGGAGAAACAGATGGCAATTGTCAGCTATGGATCAAGGCTGTTTGAAGACTTTAAAAGGAAATGTTTTCTCCTTGACAAAGGATTGCTTTCATTCAATCAGATTTGATGGTAATACTGTATTCCACTGTATGGCACTGGAATATTTGAATCTGATATGCCAAACAAATTTACTTTGTTTTTCGTGGTCACTGAGTTACCTCTGCTATACTCTTCAGTTCTGTTGCAGGCAGACACATACGGCTGGTCTCTAAATGGTTTATTGCCTTCAGCGTTTGGCTTACAAGTGGGGACTGATGAGGGTGGTGGAGGTGACAGCCCTGGAGTGTGGGGTGGGGATGTGCTCTGGTTATCTGCAGAAATGATGCACGCTCAGCCATGTAGCTTCCTGCACATGTCACATGCCAGGAGCTTGTTTTGGAGGGACCGTCTCTGAATGTGAGAGTCATGCCATCCCAGGGTAGAGGTATCATTCTTTATGTCTTTGGCATGTAAGTGTGACAGCCAACAAGTCTTCCCATCAGCATTGCTTGTCATTATGACTTTTCCTACTGAATTACTGGAACAAGGATAGCACATTCATTTCATATAGTTCATCACTCAGACATAATCTTTTGCCTTTTCTGCAATTTTTGATGGACATCTGTGCAGTGCTTGAACCTCAATCTGTTGATGCCTGTTGTATGGCCAGCTGGTTTTGCTCACCCAGGGAAAAGAGCAATTCTTGTGTCCAAACATTCCTCCCAAGAGCCCAGGACATGCTGGCTCATGCTGGCCTGGCAGTCAGAAACCTCAGCTAACTCCGTTCAAATTTCACAGGCATTACTTCCGCACTATGAAAGCAGAAGGGCACAACCGTTTTGAATTTTCTCTATATTTGTAAACATAAAATAATTCTTAATCAAATAATTATGAGTGCTTTGTTTGATTAAGCCCCACACTTATTGGTAGCATTTTTGCAGCTCTTTGCTGCAATGGCTGTTAAAGCTGGAGCACAGAATAAAGGAAGCAGAAGAAGACTGGGTTCAGGACTAGTTGCACAGGCAGCTTTTAATCCCTCTCCTGACAGTCCATCTTTCCTGGTGGCTGGTGTCCATCTGTTTGCATGTGCCAGCACTAGCAAAAGCCAGTGTAAGACCTCCTATTTTATATCAAGGTGTCTCGGGACAGGACTTCCACTAATAATTACTCCTAGGAGGAGTTTGTGATCTCCAGAGTTTGAGACAGACCTGGGAGCACAGCTGTGGTAAGCTTGTCACCCAGGGAAGGGAAATACCTGTATTTAGGTTGGATGGAATGTTTTTGTCTCAAGACAGCTGGAGTGCTTGTAGATCTCTGGCTGATGTGGAAGTGGGGAGATGCAGATCATCCTGTCTATGGATGATCAACTAGCCAGAGCTATGTCTCTGGCTCCACATGTTCAATATTGATGTGGACTTATTTCTCTAGGACTGTTTCTTTTGTTGGTTTTCCTGAGAGTACAATCAGGGTCTTGCTTGCTGGAAAAACTGATAAATACGAATAGGAGAACAAGAAAATAAATAAATGCAAAACATGTCTGTAAGAGATGTTCTTCTTTAAACAGCTGGAGATACTGGTCTGAGGGAGCTCCATCACAAAATGTACTCTGTTTTTAGTCAAATTGAGAGGGAAAAGGAGTTCTAATATCAGACTATACCATCACATTTTTTCCAAAATGCAATTATGATCACTTGCTTACAAGTGTGGCTTTAAAGCCTTGCCTAGATGGGAATGGATGTGGCATGAGAGTTTCCACGTAGGAAGTTATCCTTTATCTCTGCAGTTGGTTCTAGCACAGCCACAACTGGAGAAAAGCACTGATGGGAAACAGTCTTCGGATAGCTCATTATATCAAATCATTGATACAAGTATGGCTTAAGAATAAGTTCCACTGTAATTTTACAGAGTGGCTGTAATGGTATTTAAGAGAGAAATCTCAGGAACCCAAGAACATGGGGGAGGTTAGCTGTGCATCTATCATCTATTTTAGCTTTCTGTCATTTGCATCATTTAATTGAAATATGGAAAGATTAAAAGTCAAAGACTTCCCTTTGACATAAAAAGGAGCAACATTTATGGCTTGAATTTGGCCCAGGAGACTATTTTATCCTAACATCTCTCCCTTAAACCCTGCTGGTCTCTTTGATGGATGAGGTGCCCCATATAATATCCTTTTACAATCACATGAGCCTACTGAACTCTCTAACACAACCTCTTTTTGTTCTTTGTGTTTAAAGGGGAAGGAGGAGCATTAGGGAAAGATAGGGTAATATGTTTCCTTCCTGTTTCTGGGCAGTAGCAGCTCTACGCTGTGCTTATAAAGTAGTTTGATAAGAGCTTGGGCTGGGTGAGTTCAGACTCTTCATTCTCGGTGGAGGCGGAGCACTGCTCTCCATGGAGCTCTGACAAGTTGAGGGGACGTGCACTGCTCCACGAGGGCAGATGGTGCAGCACAGATGGCTCATGAGGGGCAGGTACCTCTGTAAAAATGAGGGTTTTTTTTGTTACAGGCATGGCTGGAGCATGCATGCGGGGACAAGTACTTTTAAAGGGCTCTCAATTCGTGTAACACACAGCTGATAACACCCTGAGCTGAATATGTGTCACAGCGTTGTGTCTGGGTACCATCCCACAGGGCTATCTCAGCTGCCTTTACTGTAGATGGGCTGCAGATCCAGCTCTTTTCTTGGCCTGACACATCTCCAGGTCATCGGATCCCATGTCTGTTGTGCTGCTACAGACCTGTGATTTCATGTCCCAGATGCTTTGAGGCCTGAGGAGTGCTGACCTCTCAAGCTAGGACAGATGCTTAGTCTTCTGCATTTGGTCTCTGGACTCAACTGAGTATGTTTGTACTGATGGACAGAATAGTGACAAAGCCCAGGATCTCCTGACACTGGAACTCAATGGACCATCCTGCTAAGTTGCAGAAATGATATTTGGTGTTGCATAGTCCTGACATGGCTTAGAAGTTAGCATGGGCCACGCGCTATTCCCAGCAGGCATTTTGGATGGAGCCACTCTGTTTTGAAGGCTAAGAGAGTTTAATGGCATGAAGGTTGTCGGACTGTGACAGGTGAATGGTGCGTTTAATTTCCTTGCGTCACAGTAACCACAGTTTACTTTTTCCAGGATGTGTAAGAGTGGAGGCTAATGCTCCTTGTGTCTTTGTAATGCTTTCAAAGATCAGGCTATCTTTACTTTATCTATCACAAAATCTTCATGGGTCTAAACAGAACACTGGAAGGACCACACACATTTCCCTTCTTGGGTTACCTCATCACTTGAGGTACCCTTTGCGTGAAGGTCAGGGGCTGCTGACGAAGGTAGGGTCATCCCTCCTACGCATGGATTCCTTTCCAGATCACTGCCTCCCCCTTCCACTAAGGCCAGGTGCTTGTTGCCTGCAGATAGCTGTGGATATTGTATATTTAGTGTCTGACCTTTCAGAAGAAGGTAAACAAAACAAAACATCCTCAGATAACATCAAGTCCCCACTGAGGTAGAAGAATCCTTTCTGCCTCTGAAGATGATCAGTGGAAATACAAAATCTGAGGGTAGACATCGTCCTCGTGTACAGCAAGCAGCACCAAGCACTCCATTGCCTGCTTGGCCTGAAGGGAAGCAAGCAGTCTAGGTCTCAAACTCGGAGGCCAGGAAGAGCCAATCTTCCTCCATTCGTCTCACCTCTGTCCTTTGAGTCTTGTGACAGTAGATTTGCAGGGTGGCACAAGCTGTGTGAGGAATGGTGCGAGACTTTGCAAACTTCTGTGATCGCTTGAAAGAGTCTGGGAAGCTGTTTATGGGTGATATAGCAGAGTTAGCGCTCATATGTTTCATTAGATGCCTGAGTTTGAGTAATGCCGTAGACATTTCACTCCTTTTATCAGCCAACTGTATGGAGTCTAGACTGATGATGGGTTTTGATTTCCAGCTCTGTGAAACTTGGCTGCGAATCTGGATGTAGGTGCCTCCAAAGCTTGTATTGCTCTTGGGAAATTGGGCAGACAGTTCTTTGCACCGACTGTTGTACGGGCACAAAGATGACATTTCTTCTACATGCTACATTTTTAATTAGAGCGTGCCTCTTTCACAATGTGCCTTACTTTGAACTCTATTTGTCTTAGACTTTCCATTACCTGGGACATAATTGGAAGTGAATTATTTGCTCAAGGGTGAAGAAAATAGCTGTCATGCCAGATTGTTTTAAATACAGATTTTTCAGATAGGTTCTTTATTTTTCACAGAGAAGAGTCTGAAGCAACTCAAAGATGGAAAGCTCTGACTAAGCAGAATGCTGGGCCAGTTCTCACTCTCCACTGCAACAATAATTTTAACAGGATGGTAGAGGTGTAAGCAAGGTGGCAAGGTAACAGATTTCTACACTGGACTTGCTGAAGTTCCTGCTGAACTGGGAGAAAGTTAGGAAGGACGTTTACCTCAGAGTAAACGAGAGATTACTCTCCTGCCTTATTCCACTGAGACAGCTGATGCTTTGATCCTTGTTCAATTATTTGTTTGTACTCCCACCGTGCCTAGGAGTCACGGGCATGAATCACAGCCCTCCTGCCAGGCTGAGGTCAGTTTTAATACTTTAATATCCGATCTATCTCCTCCAGCAGTCTGCATCTGGCAGTCAACAAGTTAACAACTGTTTTTCTCCTCTAACTGTTATGATCCCGTGAAGTTATTAGAGTTAAGGTAATTAAGGTGGATTACTTCAGATTTTAAGTAACATGAATGGTTATTGGAACTGAAATGAGTAACATCTTGTCACTATTTACCAGCAGGTTGTGAAGTAGATTTCACCCTGCGCAGTTGCGTTGATAAGGATTCATTTTCCTTTAGAGGACCAGCCACTCTTCTTTGTGAGCTGAGCGAATTCTGCAGCATCTGTCTTTACAGATATGGTCAGTCTCTCATATGGTCAGTATGAACAGGGGTCATCCCAGCATGGGAGAGAAATACTTTGAAGGACTGTATTTATTAGCTTTTTGCTATTTATGGAGTCTCATAAACCATCTCTGTCTATACTACCTGGAAATTTGTTTGTTAAAGGTTTACTTTTTCAAAAGATGTTCACAGCCTCCTTGTGTTGGATTAATCCTTTTATCTGATGATAAAATATCAGAGTTAGTGGGCTCAAGATATCCAAGAAATGGCAACTTAAATTGAGTGCATGCCAGATAGAGGATCTGCACTGGGTTCAAGTTACTAGCAGCAAAGGTATGTGTTAAAGTCTTAGGTTTTTTTTTTAAGAGTCTCCAAAAGGAAGCCTAAAAATAGAGGTCCTATACCGCGAAGTGAGTTCTTTCACTATGAGTTAACAACCAGCATTTTGTAGGGAGTATGTAGAAAGAAACACTTTTAAACACATGGCAGATTAAGACGTGTCTCCATTTACACTTTTTAGCTGATTCAGTTCAGTCATTTTGAAAAGTGAGGTGGGAGAGATGGCGGTTGATGGGCCTTGCTACCCAAACAGGCAGAAACTGGACCATGCTTGGCAAAGGCCACTGGAAAGGAAGCGTTGCTGGCCTTCTCAGAATGACCGCCCCCAGTCACACATGAATCAAGTATTACGAGTAGCTAGGATGTGTCAGAGACTTGCTAGTCTGTTAGAGAGGTCTCCAAGGAGTCCCAAGTATTCCTGGAATAATTTCTGCACTGCTTAGTGGGCAGGATTCGATTCAGGATCGTTTAGCTCTGTTAAATTTTGGATAAATGAGATAAGCCTTTGCCCAGCAATGTCCTACACCTCTATATGTGTATTGCACTTGTGTAGCCGCCACTCTGCCGCTCGGTCTTGCAAAGCCTTACTTGCACTAATGCAGGTATTTAACTGGAATGGTTAAACTGAGAGATTAGTCAGCCTGTCTGTACAATTGATGGAGGGATGAATTAGCCATTTCCCATCCCGGTAAAGTGTCTTCGATTAGGTGGCATGAATCCAGGTATCATTTGTGAAAGGGATTTTCATATAAATTAATCTCAATTACATGTCTGAGGAGTGGAAAAGAGCAGACTGGTGTGCATGAAATATTGTCCTTGCTGAACATTTCATGAAGCCTAATAGAAACAAACATTTAGCTTTAAAAACCTTGTGTTCTCTTAAAAAAAAAAATCATTATGAAGTACTGGAAAGTTTCCACAAGCATCCAGCACTGCGTATTCCCACAGTTTTTTCCCGTGCTCCTAGACTGTGCTGGTGGAAGTAGCTGCAGGGCAAGTTGCATAACAGCGTAGGGTAGGTGCCCAGTAACATCCTCGCTGGGCTAAAACAAAACCTTGCCATTGTTTTCCACGGTGTGTATCTGCTTTTATGTGGCGTCAGGAAAGTGACTGTAATTTGCTGTTCCACAAAGCTGGCAGTTACTTGCAGTAGCAATTGTAGTAACACTTGAGCTCGTAGTCCTTACTGCTCCCTCGGGATACGTATGGAAGCAAGATGATGCATGCTACGTGGTTTTCTACCAGAGAAAAAAAAAATACATAAACCATGTAAAGAACTTTTAACAGTCTACAGGCCAGATAGTTTAAGGCTGATGCTGTGCATTAGAGAGGTTCTGCCAGTTAAATGTACTTTAAAAAACAACAGAGATTTAATACTTTCATAATTTAAAAACATCCATAGGGTTTTTCCTCAAACTTTCCACTGTGCTCAGGAAGTTTCAGCCCCAAAGGAGGATGTCTCGCAGGTTATGACCGTGTGAACAGAAGGATTTATACTGAAAACAGTTTTGCCACTTTGTTAAGCGAGCCTTGGATTTCAAGTTTGTTAGTGTATCCTGGCTTCTCACACAAGCCAAGTCCTGAACAACAGGAGCCAATGATCCCTGCGTCAAGTTCTGGATCTCGAAATAAATTGTATTTTTGTTCAGTAAATATTAATCTGCATTTGTCTGTAAATAACTGAAGGGCATTTAGCACGGTGGCAACCTTATATGGTTTTATTCATTCCTGCTCTTTATTCCAATGCTGTTGATAACCTTTGCTTGTGCAGTGTTTCCAGTTTGGGCATCTCATGGGATCCTGGGAATTGCCACGCTAAGTCAATCATGTGACCAAAGTCACTGCCTTTAATAGCAGAGGTTACTGCTGCTTTCTGATGATATTCCTCAGCTCACGTTATCAAGGCACCGCTATCTTTTTGGAAAAACAAAAATTCTAACCTCTTGTCTAGTTCTCTGCTGTTTGATTACCCAGAGGAAAAGCTGGTGAACTGATGAAGAACTAGCATGCACTGTTGGATAAGTAGCACTTAGATAAAAAGAAAATATTTTTTTTTACTGAGAGTAGTTTTACTGCTGTAATTACAAACATTTTTAATTAGACAAGGAGAGCAGATGGGAAGCATCTCCTGGCTGTGCCTGCCAGCAGACACTGAGACAAACTGTGGGGAAACATCCAGGGATATGCTGGTTTTGCTTTTTTTTTGGAATGAGTGTTTTTCTGGGTTGCTTTTCTGATGCCTTACAGGTCACCAATGGCCTGTGGACTACGGGATTGCTTCAAAGACAGGCACAGAAAATTCCCTAAATATCTGTCTTGGTCAGTAGTCTCAGAGGATAAATTATATTCCTAACTCTCAGAATATAATGGTTGGAATGTATCAGGCTACTTGTTGTCTCACATGCAGAAGGATGTGGCTTCTTAGTCTTTATTCAAATATTTGGGCACTGCAGTGTGTCTGTGGATGTTCATACTTTCCCTGGTACCTTCCTTTCCTTCCTGGGCTCCTGCTTCCATGCCATCCTTCTCCTGTCCCTAGTAAAGGCTGGCATGGCATCCCATCAGCTCCAGAGTGTTTCAGGGCCTCTGACCCTTTCCTCCATCCTTTTCTCCTGACTTTATCTTGGATATCCTTGCCCTGGCTATCATTTAAGTGTCTCTCGGTGATATATAGTATTCACTCAGCCACTGCTTTCGGGTATATAATAGTGAAGACCTTCAGGGTCCTCTTTCACTGACAGTGCTTGTGTACCTTTCACTGAAATTTTAGGAAGTATCTTTTGCCCCAGGGTTTACAGAATTGGTTGCTGTGACTCAGCTGATTCCTGGTAACTTTCAGGGCTGCAACCACTTGGGTATGTGTTGGCATCCTGAGACTCTCCTCCCTTGCTGGCGAGCAATTCTTCGCATGCGCAATGCCCTGCCTCTGGATCAGCCACACTTGAACACACAATGCTTACTGCTCTGTAAGCATCCTCCCGGGAACCACATATGTGTCACATATTTTTCTGAAAAATAGGTAAGCCGTACTAAAGATTTTCTGCCAAGCTCTGTAGCCTGAGTAAGTCAAGGACAACAATTCCATACTATAAAAGTAATTTAAAATAGTAAACTCTTTCAGTGTTAAATGTTTGATTAAAATGAATGAACATGATGAGAAAAAATAGGAATTGTCTCAAAATCTGAAATTTAGTGTTACACTGCTTTGATCCAAGGTGGAGTGGATATACTTAGAACATTGCATAAAATTACAGTCTGTAATAAGTCTCCTCTGAAGACACTAACAAACTAGTGTTCTTTATAATGCCTAAGAAATCCATACATGAGTGGGCTGGTTTGCAAAGTACTAATGCAAGTCTGTGATAGATGCAGCCCAAATAGGGGGAACAGGGAAGACTAGAAGAATCATTCTGACTTCCTTATTAATCTTATTCTCCTTTTTGTGCCATCCTCTGTGTTGTATCTTCCTCTTCAGTGACAAAGAGCCCAGGCCTCCAATTCAGGTATCCTTGTGTACTGCAAAAAAGGAAATTCAAAATTGACTCTCAGACTCTCTTGCTGTAGCCGTCCTAGTATGGGAGACTGGCAGTTTCTCCCAGGTGCTTTCAGTCCTTGCTTAGCATCCTCAAAACTATTAGAGCTTTTTTCATCCCTGTCAGCTGCCTCTTCTGGAATGGAGGCTACATAATTGAAAGGTCAGATTCCAACCATGCTCAGCATGTAAATAAAGGGAAATTTGCTTAATTCAGCAGAATTGAACTCACTCCACAAGTGAGTGCTGAGTCGAATTTCTGTTCCTGCAGTGACCTTGGTGATGGTAGTTACCCACGCTTCTAGCAGTAGCACCTGGAAATGACATTAATGGTTTGAGCTAGATCCATCTCAATGTCCTAAAATACACTACTCCTGCTCAGGTGTATAAACATACTGTCGTAGTCTCTGGGCCTGGTGATTAGATGGAGATTTGGACAGCCAGAGAAGTCCTACAGCTACTGCTGGCAGAAGGTGGGGTCCCATGGTGGGGTGTAGCTGAGCATGCTGGAATTTGGACAAGCCTCAACTCGAGCCTCATCCTCCTAAAGATGTGTTATCTTGTGAAAATGCAGAAGTCTCCTGACTTTGGGAGCAGGCAGAAATCTACTAGATGAAAGTAGGTCTTTGTATCTGCAGGTATTTCTTACAAGACTTTTTTCCTTTTGATCCATTTTTCTTTCCAAATAGAACATGTAGGGAGCAGACTGGTGCATGCGATGCTTTCCACTGTGCCCTTTGCAGACCAAAAGCCACATCAAGCAGGAGATTTATGACTTGTTGGCAATAGATGCTTCATATTCTGTTATTACATTTAAGATGATGAAAGAAGAACAACTGACTTTCATGGCTATGAAAGCAGGAGAAAAACTGCCTGTGGATAGATCAAGCACATGCATCATTGGCTAGAAATTAAGGTGTTTGTAGCTTCAAATCCTGATTTGAAAAGTTCAAGATAGAAGAAAAATACCTGAGTAAAAGATGTGAAGCAGTTTGTAAGATTTTAACTCAGATACACTCAGGAGAATAAATCCAAAGGTAACGTTATGATTCATTAGCTATCCCTAATTAGGCTCCTAAATTTAAGTAGACAGAATCTCCCCTGGAGGCTTTCAAAGGCACCCACCTTTCACTGTTGACGATACAGGGAGCTTAGGAACGTTGCTTGTTTAAGGAGGACTTCTTCATTAGGTACCTAGAGGGCATGCTTGGGTTGAGTTCCTAGATTAGGTGAACTAGATCCTTTAATAAGCTTATTGCATTTCTGGACAGGCAGAAATAGGAGGAATCAGGGGAAGGTGCTCTGCAGCCCTGTGCAAGAGGGGGAGAGGCTGGGAGGGAGCAGTGCTTGTGTCCATCTCTGCCCTGTGGAGTCTCACCATTTCTAAAATCTCCTTCATCTCCTAAAGCCTCTCACATCACAGGGCCGCATACCTGCACAAGATTTCCCTGGGAGGAATGGTGAGACTGAGCTAATTTGTGTTGCATGGGGTTTGTTTCTGGACTGGAATCACTTCCACTTCTGAAGTTCTGATTCTGATTGCAGCTGCATGAGGAAAGGATGAACATCTCCTTTTCTGTGGAGGGCAAACAAGATAAAAGATTGTCTGTGTTACATTTATGTTCTTATTGCACAGCCTGTCTGTGGTTAGCTGCTGTAAGAAGATGCAGTAAAGGGTGAAGCGTCTGGGCTGCTTCAGGAGTAGTCTTGGCAGAGTGCTCTGAAAGCTTGTATGAGTTGTGTCAGGCATCGCAGCTTGTACTGCTTCCCACCAGCCCAAAAATCACCAGCAGAAGGGATGGATTTCTGCTTCAGGCAGTGTCTGAAGGGAGGGGCAGGGGAGGAGGGCCCTGGTGCAGACCGTGGTCTCGGGGAGCTGTAGGTGGCTTTGGTTATGACAGGGCTATTTTCCCAGACAGTCTTATTTGATTTCATTGTGGCGCTTGGAAGTGGACTTACTGTAATTGGCATGAGTCACTTCCTTGTTATCGGTGGTTTGGAACCACTGCACATGGAAAACATGCCTGAGGCAGGCTGCGGAACTCCCTCTTTCTCCTGGATTTTGCATTCAGTTTCAGGATTGCAGATTGTATTGATGCTGGGGGAAAAATTCCCTTTTTAAGATGACTGAAGAAGATGGAAAGCTGAGGTCTTGAACCACTTGTGTTTGTTAAGCCTCTGCTCTGGGTTTTTTTCTTTTGTTGTGAGAGTGAAGATTTTATGTGGCAGCCTGTTGATCAAATCCCAGCTTTCAGATATAAAGTCCCTTCATATCTCCTGCTATCTTCTGGGGCACTTTACACTTTCTGTGTAAACTGTATTATACTTTTACTCTAAATATGATATAGGATGCCCAGAGGTACATTATGGCTTTGCAGCTGGGGCTTGGAGTTGATGTCCAGCGCATCCCCATGTAAAAGGCACTTAGCCTTTTACATGGGGATGACCATCCAGCCATGGCGACATTTGAAAGCCGTGGGATCTGATGGTCTCCTATCAAGTGATTTCAAGTGATTATACCTCTGTCTGACTGAAAAGCTGCCCTGTCAGCTGAAGAGGCAATGCCTGGTGGCAGGACAGGAACTGAAGGTAGGTTTTGGATGCCTAGCTTGCCACACGTGATCAAGAGAAGAGGCAAAACCTCTTGCAGTGTGATCCCAATGGGCTTTTATTCACTGGAAAGGGGCACATCCAGCACTGAGCTAGATGAGGCACAGGCAGCTGGAAAAGGTTTCAACTTGCTCCTCGGCCATGTCTGAGACCCCTGGGAAAAAGCCAAGGGGGTAGGCTGTGCCTCAATTTACTTTTGTTAATCAAACTAGCGTCTTCCACCCCAATGTTTCTAGCTACACAGTGGTGTCACTATTGTCACCAGTTGCGGGGTCTCATGTATGGGCCTCTTCCTTCTTGCTCCATGAATGTATTGTGCTATTTTGTGGTCTGACGCAGCCAAAATCCATTATTTTAATAGATATTGTTGACTGACTGCTTAGTGAATTTAAGTTTTACAGCACATAAAACACTTTAATTCTGCAATCTGAGAGCCGTATATTTTAAATATGTGCTAAGGAATTGCTTTCTTGTAATAGTTCAGAAACATGAATGGTCCCATTTCTGTATGAATGCTGTACATTTTCAAGTCTCAAACAAAAATCCTTCAGAGCTGTTACCTCTAAAAACCTGCAGGAGTTTGTACTGGGTGTTTACTCACAGTAGGATTTTTTTTTTTTCGTTTAAAAAGTATGATGTTGAGCGTCAACAGTTCCTGGCCCCAACCTGCCCAGATAAAAGGCTTAGTTGTAATTTTCAGCAGTGAGGGAGTCATGTTTTGTTCAAATTGCACTCCACTTCAAGCATTCAGAGGAGGATTTGCTGAAGGTCCTGCAGATCTGCTTTAATCACACTGAGCTCTCAGAGTAAACCTTATGGACTGGAAATGCACAAGCAAATATATAGCAGAGGACCGGAGAATGACAAACCCCCTGTCTGTATGTTTTTAAGACTGAGCTCTCATTGATCTCCCCTCCAGCTGACTGATGTGTATATACAGTGAAGATGGAGGTCAGGGGATAATTGAACCTGGGAGTGGAAGTCTTAAAGCATGTTTAGGTCTGAGCAAGCATCAGGAAACACCGAATGATCAAATTAGCAAAGAGAAGGGAAGGTTTGAGTGCAAGGCTGAAATACAAGGAGCCCAAGTTTGTTTCCTTTCTATGGCACAGACTCCCTCTGTGAGATTTGACAAATCATTTTGATATTTAAACACTTTCAAAACTCTGTCCCTAAACATATCTGTAAAATTTGGGGGCTATAGCAGTCAAATGTTTTTATTAGAGGAATAATATATGTGCTTACATTGAAACACTCAGAAGCGTATTGGAAAATTACTCAGAAAGAACAATATTCCTCTGCAAAATAATCTCTTATGGCAACTGGCTTAACCCCCAGGACTGGAGTGTTTAAAACCAGATAGATCGAAACAGTAGAAAACACAGCAAATTTTCTTGATGAATAGAGGTGAGGTATCAGCTGGCATTTTCCAACTCTTAGCACTGTAATTTGGAATTTTGTTGCTTGTAGGCACAGTAAATGTTTCTTTTCATCAGCTCCCAGTTTTCTGGCCACACAAGAGAGTGCTTGTGTGAAAATCCCAGCAGAAGGAGTCTCCACTAAGTACAAATAAGGACACTGTCAGCAGCACCAGCGTGTGCCTTTTCACACCGTCCTGCTTGTTGCTTGTTGTTGAATCGGATGGCTCTGCTCTGCACACTCCAGCTTTGATTTTCCTTTGCCCCTGTTTCTGCAAGGGGGAAGCTGGCAGGCAGCGGTGGTGAGGTTTTGTTGTGGGATTGATACCATTAATTCATTGCAAATGGGTAATGATGGTCTTGGGTACTGGTATAAGTTATTGCCAGCATGATGTTTGTTTAGATGTATAAGCAGTGGGAGCTGGTAGCTGGGATTGCTTTTTAAACAGTTCCAGAGAAATTTTATAAAGATTTGAAAGCCTGTAACGGCAGAGAGGTGAATCTGCTGATCCAAGAGGTCTCTTGCAGGTTTGTAACCTAGAACCACCTTCTGTAGGTGCCTTCATGGAGTGTCACAGCGGTGGTGATGCTTCGCTCTCCAGATTGAGACCTGGCTCACGTGGGGTCCATGCGGAGATGCCCAAATTAGACCGAGGTGGGTGGCAGAGCACGGCTTGCCAGCCTGAAAGTTACACCTCTGCCTGCGCTGTTCAGCTGCTCAGCCCAAGTTACTGGATAATTTTATCATTTGGATAAATACCCACATGTCAATGCTGACTGCTGCCTCCTGAGAGACCAAAGGTCCCCAGAGGTCCCCAGAACAAGTAATCTTCTCTCTTCCAGATGATCCCAGCTCATTTCTCATGTGCATTTTAAGGTGCGGGGCTCCTGACTGTTAGGCTTGTTAACACTTCGACTGAAGGCTCTGTTTCTTCCCCTCTTGTTCACATACATCCCTTGTTCTGCTGACTGAATTGCTTTAACTTCTCTGCTTGATTGAATGGAGCAGGCCAAGTGCCAGCCCTTCCCTGCCAGGACTTCTGTGCTTAATGCTGAGATAAGAATAAAATCCTAGGTACTTTTTTTTTTTCTGGTGGTTTTAATCATAAATAGCTTTTGACACCTTACTTCAGTTCATGCCATGTTTTGTGTCAGATGCACTCCTCTCTGGAGAATTTAAGGAGGGTATTTCAGAGGAACCAGATGTTTAATCTTTCTTGTGGAGTTGGCTGCCACACAGAAGCTAACTGGAAATTGTGAGGTGTTTTGCAATTGAGAAAGTCTTTCCATTTTACTGCCTTTCTAAATCAAGCTGTATCTAAGCTGTGTATTGGTTTAGCATCATGTAAACTAGAAATAGAACAGGCTTTCTGCGTGCTGTCACTTTGTTTACTCTTTGCCAAGATAGGCCCTTCCTGGCAAAATGTCCTCAAGATGTTTATGGAGTCCACAGAGAAAAACGGTCCCTTGAGACAGAAAAGTCCTAGGTTCATGTGCAGTAGACATCCTGTGTTGCTATAAGTTGCTTCCAGAGTTTTAAAGGGATTTAGCTGCTGAAATGAAGACAAGCACCTCTTAGGACCTTTTAAAGTACCAAAGTGCCTGCTAATCACAGATGTTAAGCACATGCCTGCTTTTGGGACTCTCTCTTCATACCCACCTGTGTTTTTAGGCACTAAATGCCTATTTGGTAGTCATATGACTTCCTCAGCCATCCCAAAGGGATAACAGCGACTCCCCATTAGGGTGCTGGGACAATAAAAAGGTCTGTATGAATGCTTCCCTCTGAATAGTTCTCCATCTCTACTTTTCCTTTGGATGCGTTGACCAGTTCCTGACTGATGTAGGTTTACCCTGACTCCTCTCCTGGTTCCGTAGGTAACATTCATAGCAGCGGTGGCACAGATGCTGAGGTGGGAAAGCCATGGCTCTGTTCCCTGGGTGTGCTTAGGAAAAGATGATGTTTCTTACCCTCATTTGGCTCAAATGTTTAAGTGGCGGCTGGTGTCACCTTTTCAAAGAAAGATGCAGGTCCACCCAGTCTGTGTTGTAACCCAGAGATGGCCGTGGATACTGGGAGGTGAAAGGAGATGTTTATGAAGAAGAGCCAGAGTGAAACATGAAAGACTAGCCTGAATCTGCTAAAAAATGTGTTCCTGTGATCCTTTTGCTTCATTTTCTTCATTGGAGGCATATCAACAGGTAACTGGGATGCAGTTTGGATGAAAAATGTGTAAGGGAAAACCTACTCATGTATTTTGAATGGTTCGCAGCCTGAGACGTGACAAAAAGTGTCTTTATTTTTGGAGGGTGCTGAGCCCTATGCCCTCTGAATATCGGGTCCCTTTGGGTGCCTCAAATTAGGTACCCAGAATTGCAATTCTCCCTGACTGTGTAGTTTGCAGGATAATCTCTGTTTTCTACACACCTCCTCCCCAGACTTTCTGATATTTCTCTGGCACAGGTATCCCCTTCGCTTCTGTCTAGTTCCTGACAGGGGATGTGTTTCTTTTGCTGCCTTCCCATCCGAGGACAGTTGCCAATGCAGGTTTCACTAGAAATTGCTGTGCCAGCTCTTTGATATTCAGAAGCTGTGGGGTTTTATGTCTGTTTCCTGACCTAGTATGACTCTACTAATAATGCAAGAACTTCAGTACCGATATCTTGGCAGCCTAATATAGGAGGTCAGTCAGTAAATATAGTTACAATTTTCTTTGCCTCAGCAAAGACAGTAAGTCAAACACAATGTAAACAAGGTGGTTGGATCACTTCCCCCACCAGTAATATTTGTAGTTGTGCAGGAAAATTAAATGGGAGTGATTAAATCTCATGCTCCAGCTTGGCAGCTGATTAGCTGCAGGGGGCAGGCAGGAATTTTCTTTCTGTTCCAGGATTGCACTCTTTCCAAGTCCTCCTTCATGCTTGTGCCAAGGATCTCAAAGTGCTTTGCATTTTTAATTACGCTGCTTCACGCCCCTGTGAAGAGTGGAGATGAGAGATAGCCCGATCGGCAACAGAGCAGCGGGGAAACGGAGGCACGAGGAGGTGCCTGCTTGTGACGGGAGAGGCAGCTGCCGTTAGACTTGGAGAAAGGAGAGCTGAGCATCTCAGAAATCTTGTCTTGGGGTTTCTGTGGGTCTAATGAACTTGTGCCTGGTTCTCAGCAGCCTGTGTCTTTAACACACTGAAGTTTTGGCTGTCTGCAAGGACAAAATGGTGCTTTTGTGTATATATGAATACATGGTCACTGATGGGGAAAATACACCTTTCTCTTCTGGAAATTTTAATTTCTTTATTTTTGTCTTTCATCACTCTATTCCTCTAATTTCTGAGCAGAACAGCTTGTATATGCATTTCTTCTCTTTGTATGGAAAAGCACTTTGCTCTAAAATAGCCTCAGGTGTTGGCCATGGCTGAGGCAGAGAACTGGTTCAGCTCCATAAATGATGTGCTTTGTCCCTATAGGGCAAATTAGTGAATTTACTGTGTGGATTCACCTTCAGTGGGTGTACACTGAAGTAGCTACGCTAACTTTGATTTATTTACCCGGATATACAGCTGAAGAGCTGGCCTTGCAACATCAAGGAGGAGAAAATACTCTTCTTGCTAAGGCGTGCTTTGGTCCAAAGAAGAGACCATGGATGTACTGCCACAACTGTGACATGTTAACCTACCTCACCTGCATATTGCTGATGCTATGGCTGACGAAATACAGAGAGCAGCAGGGATTAGCTGAGTCCTCATCCTCCTTCTCAGGATGGTGGGAATGGAGAATGGGCCTGTCCCAGCTTAAAGTATTTTGGATCTCATAGAGTGGGGAGAGTTTCTTACATACAGGGTTTCTTACTTGTGGCGGATAATTTGAGCTTTATGGTTTCACATGAACAGCATCCTCCAGAGTCTGGTTTTGTGAATCCGGAGTGGACAGAAACTTCTGATGTGCAGTCTTGAGCCAGAAACTTGGTTGGAGAGAGGCAGCGATTCAGGCATACCCTATAGTCCCCATTGTTACGGGGCATCTTGCCCAGCCTGCTATCATGGTAGGAACAGGAGAGTTTGGCTGGAGTGCTCTCAAGCTTAAGGCTG
This sequence comes from Tetrax tetrax, assembly GCA_009806455.1. NCBI lineage: Eukaryota > Metazoa > Chordata > Aves > Otidiformes > Otididae > Tetrax > Tetrax tetrax. The sequence goes on from WHYT01017508.1 coordinate 786,175, forward strand.
AGGTCAAAGCCTGGCTTACCAGGCATTTCGTTTTCTAACATGGTGTCTAAATGAGCTGTCTGAATCTAACCCTTAGTCTAGTCTCAAAGCTTACTTACAAATAAACAATATCTTAATCACTTTATAGTTCCCAGCGTTCTTTCATTGAATGTCTCTGTGCTGGCATTTGGAGAGCATTCATCACAGTGGTAAATGAGTGTCTGTTTGGTCTGCACATGGTATAATTAAGTATCAGCTGAGCCTATAACATAATGAGATAATTCTCATTCTGACCAGCTGAAATAACTCACTCTAACTGCGCTCTTCTTACTCCTTTCTTTCAGTTCCCAAGAAGCTTCTGCATGAAACCCAGCCAAGACCAACCAATTACCAAGGATTTCAGAAGCCACATTTTCCACTGCGGCCAAGAGCACTTGATCCCAATGTTATAGGGGACGACGTGTTCCTTTCTGATGTCTCTCCTTCCAACATAGGGCGTGCTCTCCCAGGTAGCTATGACTATTGCAACGTTTGCCCAAACCTGACTGTGTTGTGGTAACTGTTCCCTTCTAATTCCCCTTGTCTGGGTTTCTGTATTGTTTCCAAATCCCTTCCATGTCGCCGTCGGAAAGAGAAGCTTCAAGGCATGACCAGCGGTGGACTAAAGTGAACTGTGAAGCTCACACTGAGTTTCTTGAAATAGCAGTCATGGCCGTGCCTGTCAAAACCCATCACAGAAATACTTTGCAGACCTGTCTCATACAGCAGCAAAGAAAAAAACAACAGGGCAGAGACAGTAGATCTGCCTCACAGGGGACAGAGAAGTTTTCAACTGAGCTTTGAAATATGATGCTATTTTCATAAAATGCAAAGTTATGAATGAAGTAAAATCTTAGCTATCTATAGGGATAGGTGAGTAGGAGGAAGGGATGGTATACAAATAAAGGAAAAGCACAGGTGAGCACCTATTGGGTTAGTTGGTGGTTTTGCATTGTGTTTCCCAATACCCAGGAGATGGTATATAACTTAACTCCTGAGATTCCCACGCTGTGCTCCCAAAGATTCAGCTCTAGGGTGGCTATGGGCAGAGCTACCTTGTCTCTGCCTACAGTCCTGGCAAAGTTAATCCACAGCCTGGATAAAAAATTCACAGATAATTTAGATTATTAGCAATAACAGATTTGTCATTTTGGAGGCTTTACTGAAAAATTGTCTAGGAAAATAATTTTGAGTTAGCCTGAAATAAATGTTATGATCCTGGTGATTCTTTTTGGCAACAACAACAAAAAAAAGCTGAAATCATTTTCATCAATCTAAACATTTAACTTCTACAAGTGACACCTTTTATTTTTTCATTCATTTTAAAAATACACACCACTTTTCAAACAAAGATGTAATTTTGAAATTAAAAGCTAAAAGAATGTTTCAAAAATAGCAAAAGGAAATATTTGGACATTTCTATAATCTACCTTCCAATTTTATTTATTTTATTGAACTATTTGCTAAATTCAGGCTGCCATCATGAGTAATGTCTCCTATCCTTAAACTGGGTTGTTGGGCAAATTTACTGCTAGCTGAAATAATTGTACTCAACTTTCATGTAAAGTCAGAGGGAACAGCTAAGAAAGGATGGTGAAGAGAAAATCAGTAGTAGGTGATGAGGCATAGACAAGGTCTTCAAAGCTAGCAAGGAGGAAAGGGAATGTCTTTTAGTACGATCCTGCAATGAATGGCAGACCAGGGAACCGCATAGCATGGCCCTTGTGAAATTATGTTTGTTTGTTTTTTCCCTCATGCATAACTCCAGTCATGTTCTCTTTTCCCTGTCTGTGCTTGTACAATCCCGCAGAAGACAAAACCAGTTTTGTGGTTTTGTGGTGCTCTTTGCCAGAGTATAGTGTATGGAGACGAGTATTCATTTGAAAACTTGTTTGATTGCATCTCTTTTCTTTTGGCTAAGTAAGAAGAAAAAAAAATTATTCTTCTTACATCTCACATGAGAGGAGTTATGCCTTACTGTCTCTCCTAAAAGACACTACTATTGCACAGCATGGTTTACAAGGGATGTCCAAACCCCAGCAGAACTGGTGTCCGTCTGAGGCTTTCCTGGCTGATCTAGCATGGGCACACAGGGAAGTCCCCACTGCAAGTATGATTTAAACCTTAGTCCTAGTGAGGTCCTGTGAATGCATCAACAGTGAGGGACGGGTGGGTTGTCACTAACCCAGAACTGGACATGAGAGCAAGCGTGGTGCAGGGGCCCTGGGTTCATATCCTACCAGCTCTGCGCAGCTGCAGTCCAGCCAAGTTAAGTTGACTTTAATGGAGTTTAATGGAGACAAAACTCTCAAAGACCTAGCGGGAACCTGGAGCAACCCAGCAGTCCTCTTTATGATGAGATATATGGGTATGAAATATATATGAGGTTATAACTGGTGGTGCCCTTAATTTTCATTGGTTGTAAAGGGATTTTAGATTCACTAGTTCAGACCCAGCCTCAGTATGCAGACTTGGGAAGGCTTCAATTACCCCTATATAAATGTGTCACTTGAGATGACCTGAGGTCTTCACTTGGCTTCTAGATGATGCCCTAGAAGAGCAAGAGTTTTCTCTACATCCCTTCTCATACCTGCCATCTCTCTGTGGGTGTCCTGCTGACTCTGGGGTGTCTTAGATGTCTGTGTTATGAGCAAATACATCAAGCTCATAGCATCTTCTACAGGGAGAGCTGAATGACTCTAGGATCTGTCAACAAATGGCAGGATTCAGTTGCCTCAGTTTAGATGCATAGTGCTACTTGAGATGCTCTGAAGTATCCAGGACATCTTCAGGAGGGCAGTGGTTCCGTTTATAGAAATGAAAAATTCACCCCACTTCCAAGGATTTCTTTGCAGGAACAATGGTAGAGAAAAATCCAACCACTTGTATGGAAATAGTTTTACTGGACAGGGAGGAAAAAAAGAAAGATCTGAGGGCGCACTGGTATTTCTTTGCCTACACCGGAATGAAAAGATTTTCCAAAGCTTTGCTATTGATTTCCTGTCAAATGTGCCCTTGCCCCTCTGTGCCCCAGTGCCTCCAGCTGTACAACTGATTTTCTCTATTCTCCTAAAGCAAGAGGCTCTTGGGATACTTTTCTCTTTTGGATCTGCCACTCAGCTATCCGTGTTTGAAAACTCTGCTTGAGGGCCAGTCATTAACACCTTGGTAACGTGGGGCTTTCCCAAGGCCATGCCGCTCTTCGGTGGCAGAGACAACTGTGCCCGCTTTCCTTGGAGCTGATGCCTTGCAGCAACACTGGGACATCCATCCCAGCTGCTTCTCCTCCAACACAGATCAGGAGCTGGCATTGCTGCACGCATATTTGTGCACCCAGTCCCTCTCTATCCGGTATTACCTGTTCTCTTTGACACTCCTCCATTTCTGTTACTGCTTCCCTGGGCTGAGCCTCTTCCTGGCACTCGGAGCAGGAAGCTGAACGTGATGTCTCACGTTGCCGAGTTTGCAGGGAAAGGAGATAGATCAGGCAGCCGATGAACACAGACCCTCTGGCATTGTGGCTGCTCTCTGGGTGCCTTTGCTTGCATGGTACTGATGGCATTGTCGGAGATGGACCTGCCAGTTTCCTGAATTTGATACCTACAGATAAGTGGAAGCCAGGTGCAAGCCTGTGATTTTATGGTGCACTACTTGCTTCTGGCCAGAACCAGACACCCAGGGAAAGGAGCCTGAAAAACTGTAATCTGTAATAGCTCCATGGGTGATGGAGCTGGATCCTGTGCACCGACTTTTTCAGACAATTAGTTTTTTGTGAGTAGTGGGGGTGTCTGCCGGCAGATCAAGGTGCAGGGAGCACTCAGCAGTGAGCTGATAAGGTCTGAAAGGGTCTCTTTGAGCCTCCTGGAATTAGCTGCCTCCTTAGCTCCACTCTTCAACAAATAAAATCAAATCATTAACCCATGCTCACTCACCTCTCCAAAGGGGAAATAGTGTCTGGGTGAAACACAATACGAGCGGGCTTCTGAAGGAAGTCATAAACTCAGGTCTGCCCTTGCCTGCGAAGGCTGGAGAGAAAGCCCGTCTGTTTGCCAGGTGTGTATGGGTCACTACAGCACGACACCGGCAGAAGGTTGCCAGCTCTGCCTGTGTTTTAAAGTCCTTATTACAAGCTTAGCTGAACCCACTGTTGATAAAGGCTCCTTTGATTTACATAAGAGAAAAGAAACCTGATTATATATTTGCTGTCTAAGTGTGGGTGTGTCTAAGTGGTGACATGAAAGAGCAGGAGACGGGGGAGAAGATGCTGCCTGGATGCAGACAGGGTATGTGCTCAGCTGAAGCTACCTGAGAAGGTTTAGTTGCTCCACAAAAAGGGGCAAATTTGGGTGGCTTGCTGTTGAGCAACTCTAGATTTCTGAACGCAGATGCTGACCTGGTGGGGACAGGGCAGGGTAGGGCTGGACATATGCCTTGTTCCTCATTCCCTTTCTCTTTCAAAGCAGAGAAGAAGAAAGGGAGATCGGCCACCTTCTACCCTCCAGACAACACCCCCCTCCTGCTTCCTGTGGATGAGACACAACCGCCGGCACTCAACAGCAGCATGGAGCCCGTGGGCGTTAGCACGGAGATGGCACTGCTCAGCAACATCCTAGCAGCGTACGCTTTTATCACAGGTAGGTCTTGCGGCTGCCATCTCTCTGGGCTCTCACAAGCTCTTTGTAGACCCTTAATTGAGCCTACATTTCAGTTACCTCGGGCTAAATATGCCTCTTTGAACGGTTTATATTTTTCGTTTGTCTCTCAGCAAATTCTCCCTTGCAAAATCTGACCAGGGCAGCTCTAGCAGACAGTATATAACACGGTTTATTGTGCTGTGCTTTCCCCTGGATTTACTCTCATCTGGAGTTAAATACAATGTAATCTTACATGTGGTATTATTCCTAATGCTCCATTTTCCTGGAGATCAAAGCCTGGCTCATTAGAGAGGCAAGCTTGTTGTCTTGTAATTTGGAAAATAAGCAGAGCAGCACTCAGATCATTACCCTGCTTAACAGAATTTGGCTTATCTTCAGTAGAAGTGTGAAGATGAAGTAACTTGAGAGTCTGCTTAATTGTATATTTAAATCTAGTTTAGAGTAAGATTTCCTTGGATCACAGTTTATCTTTCACCCACGTGTATCTTTCAAGTAGCAGACGAGCAGTCTTCTAATAAGATTAACTTTAAAAGTTGAAATACAGATTGTGTACCCTGCTGAGTGCTTGGGGTCAATATCATCGATAGCAAAAAGTACAGTGGAGGCAGGTGCTATAGTGCAAATATTTCCCATCCCACAACTACATGAGGTACCTTGTCAGCAGTAGGGATTGCCTAGAGACTTGGAGGACCTAACCCCAAAAAAGGAGGAGCGCTGGCTGAGTGGCATCAGATGCACTAATTCAGCATATTTCAGGCCAATCTCTGCTGTTTTCCCCAGAAGGAAGGCCCTGGTTTCTGTGTAACTAGCCTCCTGAGGTTGGACATACTCTTTGTGGTCACTTTTTTTTTTCCTTATGAGTGTTCTCCAGTTTTTTTGGTGAAAGGTTTGTATCCTTCTTACCTCACAATGCTTAGTGCCAAGCAATATTACCTTGCTGGTAATATTAATGTGTTGCTCTTTTCCTACATGCTGGTAATAATTCTGTGTACTGCAGCCAGTCTGCTAGCACCACTGTAATGCAGTTATGCTGTTCTGAAGCACTGAGGTCTGTATAACGAAAACTCCAATATCTGTGAGCTAGTTTTTCATGTCTGTGTGCCATTCAGTCTTGCTAATTCATTAAATACTGATACATTCTTGGTGCCATGCTCTTGCTAAGAGACCACCATGCTACTACAGACAAGTATTTGGATTGGAAGCAACTAACTTAGGCTTTACATGTTGGAATCACTGAGTAGATTAGTCTGCACATTTTATGGACGATCCTTCTAAAAGGACCATGAACGATGAATCCAAAGTTCTGCCCTTCTGCATGTCCAGTGGTGGCATCAGGATCCATCTTTTTGGGACACCTTTAAGAAGGAGGCAGCTTACAAGGAATTAGTAGTGTTCTCCACAAAAGATAGCTGAGTCGGATGTATTTCTTCTTCCTTGCTTCTCTAAAGAAAGATTAGGAAAAGCAAACTTTAAAGGAGTCTTCTATCACACTCTCCCCACCTCTTACTTACAGCTGCCATTTTTTGACATGAAAACACCTGCATTCCCAACCTTACTATAAAATAAAGTGCTGTTAATATTATTTTCCTCATCTGAACAGTAACAGGTAGCAGAAGGTTGTAGGATTTATGGTAAGGGATAGTTGGGACTATGGTTCAGAGAGGCTGCTGATCCCCCATGGACTTTGCTTCCATTGACCACAGCAGAACTCTTTGACCCTGCATTCATTTTGTAGGACACAAGGCCCCGATTCATCCCCTTCACAAGGTGTCAGTCTTGGCATGAGCCTCTAGATTTTACTGTACCGCAAAAAATAAATAAGGACGATTTTAACTCTCTTGTTGCTGTGGGATTTGCTTGCCCTGTCATGATGTGGTATCCTTGTGATGTGTTCACATCCACTGGATGTCAAATAGGTAAAATTCAGACCTCACGACTTTGGTTTCCAGTGACAAGTTCAGGACTTTGTTGCTCGTGTTTTCCAGTCCACTTAACCATGGCTGTTAGATGGGTTTTAGTCTCAGTGATATATATGTTCAGTTTGCTATTTATTACAAAAATAGTGGATGGCTGCCCCATGGATTGAAACAGCAGATGCCCTAAACCATCTTTATCTGCTGCATGCAATTTAGCCCTCTGCTTTTAGCAGAAAGGATGGATTTGGCATGATTTATTTTGTTATATGTCGATGAGGAGAGGTTTTAGATTATGAATTCAAAGACAAGCTGTGTCACAGAGCACAAATATAATTTGCATAAAACTAGAGCACTGGAAAGCCATCCCTCTTCATATTGCAGATTTTGAGCAGCAGAACAGTTGGAAATTTTTGTGCTTGCTTGAGTTTGGGGCCCTGAAGGCGACTTAAGCCACTGCAGCTGTTGATGTCCATAGAGGAGCCATTATAGTGGCTCAGGAGAGGCGGGGTATCGGGCGAGCAGGGAGGGCTGGTGACGGGTCACACATCTTCCCGCCGCTCCTGACCACAGCCTTGGTGCCAAAGGGAAGCTCTGTTTCAAAACACTGAAAACGTCTCTCAGGTAAGCTCTGCAGACTGAAAGTGCTGTGTTCAGGGCTTCCCTGTGCTGATGAGTTGGCTCAAAAGAGGGCTTTGCAAGTGAAAATTGTAAATAGGTGGGGGCAGCATATAAAGATGGTTTTCTATGGGGGCAGAGGGTGATGTATACCCTCGGAGCCACTCCAGGAAAAAGAAGCTGTGAGCACTTGGTATTTCATGGGTAAATTGTGTGCTTGAAAGGACAATTGACTCTATTTCTTTTCCTACCTCCTCGTAGTGGGGTGTCTCTTAGCCTGAGGAGAGCATCCACAAACCAGTGGGATCCCCTCTGTGCACATTGTCTGCACAAAATAGCAGGTTTGGGTGGGCAGCTGCAGATGAAGGGTCTTCAGGCTCGGTCACTCACACATGCATAGCTTTGCAGTGCACAGAAGGGAGAAGTGCCAGTATTAGCAAAAGCCTCTGTGCTCATTTCTACTGTCTTTTTGACTGATCTCCCTGTATAAAAGTTGGGAATATTCCTATAGACAACTGAGGAGTGAAAAATCGTAGCACAGCAGGAAGCAAAGCCTGTTTGCAGGACTGTTGGTTTTCACCATCAAATCAGTTTGCAGCTATCATTGTAGTCTAAGAGTATCAAAGCCAGTGAGGTGTTAGTCTTGTCCTAGCTTGCAGAATCTTGAAAACAACATTTCTTCAGAATTAGGGAGAAGGAGTGAACTATGTCAATGAGGAGTGAATTTATCAGCTGATCAAGCAAGTAAGTCTCATCCAGAGCATGGTCCTGCAAAAGACTTAGAGATGCCCTTTATTTGAAAGCTGATTTTCTTCAGAGAATTAGGTTTTTATTTATATGTAATCTCTACCTGCAAACCTCATTTCTGTTATTTGTCATGGGCCTGTTACAAAACCTGAGTGTTTGGAAAGACTTCACTGGTCTCAGTGACAGCTGTCACTGTCTTTGTAGTCACAGTCTACCAGCAAGACCCGAACTGTCCCTCGTGGCTATGTAAATATTAAATGTTCAAATTGTATCAGAGCACTTCCAATGCCTCCCTTTGGACAAGGGACTTACTCCAGTTTTGTTGTTGCATTCAGGCTGAAGCGGTTGGAGGGAAACCTCCACAAATCCCTGTTTTATTTTTCTTCCACAAGCAAAGCTTTGCTACCAAGTTATTAACAAGGGGTTTCCAAAAAACAACCCGGGGAAGATCATTCCAACTTTTAGACTGCTTGGCCTGAGCCTTATTAATAAGGGGCTCCTGGAGAGCTTCCTCTGTTCTACCAGGGGATTTTGGCAGCCTGTGGAGCCAGCTGTAAATTCCCTGGAAGATATTGCTCCTACTGTTCGTCTGGCCATGCTTAATGCCGAACCTTTTACCGGGGCCCTCTGAAATTTTCCTCCCCACTGAGGTTTCTGAATGCATGAAGCCATCACAGGAAGCCAGCAGCGTTAATGCCTAGATTGTTTTTTATTTATTGAGACAATTTATTATAATAGCAATAACAACCTTGGCCTGGGGCATTTCCTGGGGAATTAATGGCAGTCTGGGCCGATGCTCCTAGCAGATTGTTAGCCCTCAGGAAACAGGCTCCGTAATTGCTGCTGGTTTGGTTGGAAAAACAAAATAAAATGTGTTTCTAATTTTTGGCCAGTTTGAGCTCCTAGAAAATGGTGGCTTTTGTGTAGAGGCTTATAAAGAGCATGTATCTTTTGTCTGCATGGATTAAATTCAGGCTTGAATCAGTGACATTTTCAACAATGCTTTTGGTCTGGAAAGAGAAATGCCAGGAAGAGGAAAGGTAACTACGGCTAAACAGATTGACAGCAACTGGGTCATGCTACAAGTTTAGGAGAAAAACATAGCTCTGAGCTGTCATCCACAGCAGTGGAAGAAGAAGCAATACTGGTGAAAATCCGTGTGTTAATAGGTGTGCTCAAAATTGTAGTAACTCTGGCTACTGATGTCCATACACTGTTAAAGAGGTGGGTTTTTTTTTCCAAATATAATGAATGTTTTGAGGAGCCTTACTGTTGGTATGATGAATCTGAGCCACCTTCAAATTTTTGGAAGATGCTGAGGATCCGTTTGCTGAAGAGGATGTCTCTTTTTGGTCTTTGCAAGTAGAACATGCAGCGAGGGAGGCTCTCAAAATCACAAATCAACTGCTAAACTCTCAAATCTAGGCTATCACTGACTTGGTTACTTCAACTGAGAAAAAGCAGAGCCCGTGTTTTTTAGCTTAAGTCGCTCTTTCTGCTGTGAAAAAAAAAAAAAAAAAAAGAGATGTTGCTGTGCAAGTGGATTGTATGGATGATAAATGTCAAGACTGCAGTTGAACACAGGGTTACAGCTCACTGAGGAAGTCCAGACAGTGTCTCAGATGTTGACAGAGTAGCTGTAGGAGCTCATAAATGCCACTGGAGCCCAAAGATTCAATTACAGCCATCGTGCTGCATGAAGGGCTATACATACAGGCAGAAGCGGGGGCTGAAAAATGGTTGCTTAAGTAGCAATCAAGGTGCAGCTTGCTCATGAGCTGGATGCAGTAGCATGGAAAAAGGAGCGTGGAGGAGAAAGGAAAAGCAGGACACGGCAAAAATGGGGGAAGAGAAACACATATGTCTGTGTCTCAAGCTCCACTCTGTTTTTTTTTTTATGAGCTGCTTTAAAAGAGTGAGCAGTGGAACTAACGCAACCAAATCAAGCCCATGTGTGTGCAGGAACGCGGTGCTCGGGGAACTGTGCCTGGCATCCTGTCAGCCAGGCGGAGCGGAGGCAGGCTGGACCAAGCATCTTCCAGGACAAACAGATCAGTCCTGCTCATTTGTTCTTCCCACACTCCCACACTCTATCCGTCCTCCTTAGGCCTACTTGCAAAGAAAGGTTTGCAATTACAGTCCTGAGTGATACTGCACATAGAAGTAAAAGCGATATCGGGTGATGATTCTGCTTTTCCTGGGGTTTTTGGATCCCTGGAATAACACCACTTCTTTACTGTTCACATAGTACCAGATGGGCAGCAGCTTTGCTACTGCTCAAGCAGGGCTGCTGTTTTGAGTTCTTGCCCTTGAGTTCAGAATTGCCAGTAACGTAATTGGAGCCAGGACTTCACTCAGCCAGTTGGTACATCCTTCATGCGTGCTCTGGTATCTTCTCCTTTACCTCTGGATTTTTGCTGTCTCACTTTTGTAAAAATGTCTTATTTTAAAACCTCTGGCTTTGGTCTCACTTGACTTTCCAGCTACTGCTGCGTTTCTCTCCTCTTTCTTTTTTTTGGGCTTGTTGAATGCATCTGCCGCAGTTCTCTCTTCCCTCTTTTTTTGGGGAGTCTTTCTTCAGCCTGTTTTTTTTTTCCATGTTATCCACACCTACCACTCTAGCAAGTCTCATGTTTTATTAGCCAAATTTCAGACTGTCACGACATCTTACTCCACCTTGGCTTGTCAGTCACCCTTGAGAGTTGTTTGATAGGAGAGAAGTGAAGAGCACAAAGATGTTTCATCCTTCTAACTCTTCCATGAGCATCTCCAGGCATTGCCTTGAACCACACACAAGTCAGTGTTTGGGCTATGACTGCAGAATCAGAGAATAATTTAGGCTGTAAGGGGTCTCCAGGGGTCACCGGGTCCAATGCCCTACCCAGAACGTGGCTAACTTCAAATTTAGAGCCAGCTTTGAAGTTAGAGCAGAGTCTTGCCCTATTGAGTTTTGAATACCTCCAAGTGGTTTCCAGTTCATTGTTTGCAAACTTTGCTTTAAGGAAATCAGCTGGAGAGGGCAGTTTACAAAAGCGCAGTGCGGGGAAGTGAAGGTAGAGCAGAGCCTTTTAGTTACAGAGATCTTTTGGGGCCGAATGTCAGGCTCTCAGCTGGTGGGAACTGTTACAACTCAATCACTGAGTTCAAGGGAATAAGAGTCATCTGAGGAACTGACTCCATCTTTGAACTCAGGACTTCCAGTAGACACAGCAGAACAGAGCTGGCCTTGACACTTCTGCTCGGTTCACCTTTCCCCATTCAGCGTATCTATAAACCAAGATGATTCACCCCAAGGGCACTGCAGTAACAACATTTATCATAATTATGCTTCTAAGTAGCACCATGAACCAAAAAAAAAAGGTAGTAAATAAACAAGATGACCTAGTTTAAAAAGTATTCTGGATTCTTTGGAGTCTTGTTATATCATCTCTGAAATGTGGCTGTGCAGGATTCATCCTGTTAGTGCACTGACTCCAGCACAGGTATACATTTTGGTGGTCTGGGCGGAAAGCCAGCACACTTGCCTTAGATAAGCAAATGAAACCTATGAATAAATAATACGCATTTTTCTGTGCTGCAAGGCTTCCCATTTCAACTGGGCCACAGCACAGAGAGCACATAAAGGTTTGCAATCCTCTTTATTCCTGGTGCGATGATAATGGATGTGACAGCAAGATGTGACAGCTGCTGCTGGGCGTGCGGCACACTGGTGTCGACCCTGCTCGCTGTCTTGGAATTAGCATCTGATTCTGCGGGCTGCTCCTTCCCCTGCCAGACAACTCCAAGACACGACTGCGGAGAACCCACATTCTGCATGCGGGCAAATGCCTTGGCAGCAAATCCAGCGTTTAAATTCCCCTTCCTGATTTCTCTGGGGAGAGGAGGCAAAGGAGGGCTTGGAAGTAAAAGCAGCCATTAGAAATTCTGCCCCTCCAGAGACCGTGGCACAAAGGAGCTGTGTGTGTTTTGTTCTTTTCAGGGTTGTTCTCGAGAATCATTTCCTTTCTCCTTTCAGAAAACCCCGAGCGAGCTGCTCTGTATTTTGTCTCCGGAGTGTGCATTGGACTCGTCTTGACCCTGCTAGCCCTGGTGCTAAGGGTGTCTTGCCGAACTGACTGCAAACGGTCCTCTCCGAAAAAACCTCCTCGGGAGCGGGAGAGCGATAGCGACAGCAGCGACAGCGATGATGATTCGGACACCACTTCGGACTTGTCTGCCCGCAGGCACCGCAGGTTCGAGAGGACTTTGAACATGAACGTCTTCACTTCAGCAGAGGAGCTGGAGCGAGCTCAGCGGCTGGAAGAGCGGGAGCGCATCATCCGGGAGATCTGGATGAATGGCCAGCCGGACATCCCAGGGACCAGGAGCCTCAACCGTTACTACTAAGCAATGGGGAGTCCAACCATCTTGCCCTACACCCTGGGGCTCCTCCACACATGACCGAGGAGAAGGAGAAGAAGAAAATTACGTGGGTGTCTTCTCTTTTCCTTTCAGGCATGCTACTTGGAGCAGCATGGATGGACAGCAATAAAGATTTCCCTGTTTCCTTCTCCCCGACATGTTACTATCAGCCCTCTTCATGGACACTTTCTGGTTACAACAGAGGTGACTGCCAACTTCACTTCTTAGTATCAGGCAGGAAGGTGACAATTATGGTCCTCCTGTGTGTGACATGGAATTTGGCATGCTGCGGTACATGTGCTCCTCTCTTGGCTGGGGAGAGAAGTCATCCAGGTTTTGGTATTCCAACATTCAGGATTTTTTGGTTTCCCTTTCCTGAGGACTGTGGGAGAATTGTGAACAAAATGACAAATCTGGAAAGATGATTTGAGAAGGGAGGGGGAGGTGTATCCCAACCGATTGTCTTGTGACTTCAGAAGCCATGAGATTAACCTAATTAAAACCCAACGGCAAATATGACTTGTTAAGAACTGGGGGGTAGGGGGGAGGGGGATTCTTCTATTGTGAAATCATCTCGGTGCTTGGATGTTTGCCATAGTGTATTCAGTTATTTATGGCTGTCTTTTAATCTTCCTTTTCAATGGGAACATTTTGTTTTTTACTGACACCTCAGGGATAAAATCCTATTTTTTTTTTTGAGTCTATTCTCCCTGCTGGCCCCTGTCAAACACAACCCAACCCACCTCCAACAGTGAAATTATGGTAATATAAGAGATGTGTCAGTGACTGTTGAGAAGTTAACAGCCTCAAAGAGGTTGAAAAGGGTTTTCTTTTTGTTTTGTTTTAAATATATATATATATATTTGAAGATGCTGCACAGGAATGTGCCTTATTCTTTTTTTTTTGTTGTTAAACTACAGTTTTCCTATGGATAGCAATGCACAATGTTTTATATATTTTATTAAAAAAATAAAAAAGTAAAAGGTCTATGTTTGCCAGAGGAAAATGGAGACAGAAGAAGCTGCATATGACAGCAGAATGGGTAATAAATGCTAAATAAATTCTGGTTTGCTTCAATACATTTGAATTTACATCCTCACTTTTGACATAGATGTTGCTCAAGGGAGATGCTTTGGAAGAGTAGCACACCTCTGCAGACAATCAAGGCTGATGTCTTCTGCATGCAGGAACCTGGAGGCACTTTTTCTTTCGACTGCAGGCCCTCAGTCTACTTCTGTGGTGCAGATGGGCAGGAGCAGCTGAGCAACGTGTTGATTCTCAAGGGGCCATACCAAAGCCTACTCACAACAACAGCAAGAGTCCCGGTGATCTCATGATGCTTTGAGTCTGTCCCCCAGACCCAAATCATACCTAGGGCAGAAGCAAATGTTAAATAAACCAAAAAATACATGGAAAAAAAAAAAGTGAAATATATTTTAGTGCTTCTTCAGTTGTTCCATGCAGTGTTCAATGGGATATCTCCACCCTACTCACTATTTAGGTGGTTATTAGTCACTCCCAAGCACCAGTTCAGATCACTTCAGCCATAAAACTTGGTGTTTTCCAAGTCTGCGTGACACTGCTTTAGCCTGCATGGTTTTAGGATGTGCTTCTCTGTCACTTAGATATGCTCATGTCTTAAGAGTTCACAAAATGCCAGGAAAGCCAATAACAACCAAAAGCCCTGAATGCCCAGAGCTTTCCCTTAGCTTCAAGGAGACATGAACATGGGTGGACCTGCCCACGAGGTGACTGAGGACATTAGAGTGGGGCTGTTCATGTGCTGTGCTGAACAACTGCACGGTGGGACAGCCTTCTGGCTCCAGGGGCCTTCTTGCCACTCTTCGGGGTCTCTGTGGGACTCCTCCTCTGGCTGAGGAAAGCTGCATTTGAAGTGCCCACGATGACTTCTCCTGCTCATGCAGGGTGAAAGCACAGTTGAGTAACTGCAACTGGTGGTACTGGTAACGTCAGCGATGAGACCAGCCAGTGAGAGGTGGCTTCACCTGGGAAGGCAATACCAGTACTGCAGAGCGTTTCCCGTTCCTGGGCCTCTGAAGGTTCAAGCAGAAAGGCTCAATATGGACCTGGGATATAACTTTGCAGCTGATATTTAGAAATAAAATAGGAGGCAGGTCCCAAACCGTGGATGCATTACCAGGTGGTGTGCTTTAGCTGGAATGTTGAATGCACTCTGCTGAGGGTGTTGAGGAGCAAAACGACAGGATGAGGTCAGCGGGATCAGTTTTGTTGGCCGTGTGTTTTCCCCTGTAGCAAGATGCAGTCCCTCAACCGTGGTGATTAAGGGACAGCAAATTTTCAGATTTAGAGTGCTGTGTCCTGGGATATAGACTGCAAAACTGATAACATATAAAATGCTATAAATGAATGAATTTATGTATATGATTTTCCCAAACGAACCTTCAGGAAAAAGCAAGTGTGGTAAGTCTGAGTGCACCTCATATGCAACTAAGGGATTAAAGTATCTGCTTCAAATGTAAATCACAGGTGAACCCCAGCTATAAATGGATGAACAATCCTCCCCTAGCATTGCTAGTGCTGCTGTAAATCTTCCAGCCAAAGCTTGCAAGAGAAAGGAGCGGGTTGCACGTGTCCCAGACAAGCCCAGCTCAGCCTTGCCCTAGGTAACAAGCTGTAACTAAAGTAGACTCCCCGTCTTCACAGCACATGCAATACTCTTACGTTCCTTGTAGCTCCTTTTGTCTCAGGGCCATGCGTTTCTAAAAAGGCTTTGACTAAAGAAAAAGAAAAAAAATACAATCCTTTGAGCTACAATAAGTAAAAGACTTTAAGTCATTCTGTAACTATGTTTGGATTTGTCCCAAAAGTGCTGAACACTTTGTCTGGCGGAAAAAACAACAGAATCAAGGTTCATGGGGCAGGAGTTGGTGGTTTGCCTTTAAGTCTATAAACTGATAGAGCAAAGACACTCACCTGCAGTACAGAAGAGCTGAATTCACAGCAAGAGGGATCGGATCTGTATTTCTCACCCCACAAAAGAGTATCCTAAGCACACAGAGCTTTGGAGCCTGGTTTCAATCTTTTGTGTTGTACTCACTCACATGAAACATTTAAACACGCGTAGAGCCAGCGAGCAGAGAACACATACTTCTCTACCAGGCTAATGTGAATCCCTCTTGTAGGAGGTTACACATAGCTCTGCTCTCTTACTTCCATGCCCATTTAATTTTTTACGATAAAATGATATATTGTTTCCAGAGTAACACTATACAAATTCCCCAAGACAGATAAAGGAGCTAAAATCACCTTTTCCTGTTTCATGAATGAATTTCCTAATCAGTGCCTTTTTGGATGAAATGATGCTGAGGGCATTTTCCATGTGATTCTATTCTTTATGCCTCAGCTTGCTTTTATAATTTTATAGTGGAGGATAACAGAGCAATCCTAGACTCTGAGTTGCTCGGCCTGTCGGTAATACAAGGAACCAGATGATGTTGTATTTAAAGAAAATAGCGTTGGTGTTGCCGTGTACAGTCTGCTGGGGTGCAGGCTGGTGGCAGGTGAGCCATGGGAAGTGAAGTGCCTGTACTACATACCTGGACGCTTTCATGCTTCTGCAAATTACAGGACACTTGGATTAATAACCACAGAGTAATTCAGTTACGGTTTGATAACTCGTACCATGTTAGCTTTGTAAAGGAATGTGATGGGTTGGAAAATTCTGGGAGAAGCTGAACACATGGAAATGATGGGTCAGACTTCCAAAGAGTTAACTGCACATTCGTTATCCTCTTGTTTGGTGGGATACACGGGACTGGTTACAGAAGTCACAGTTGTGTATGGAGAAACTGCAGAGAGGTAAGTTCTTCCAGCTAGATACCCGTTATGCTCTCCTACTCGCTCCTCATTGCCCTTGACTTCTCAGGGCCATTTTCACCTCCAGCTATCATCCAGTCCATCAGTACTGACCTCTTTTGAGGACCTGTGTTCAATGTACCCTGAAAATCTCAGTAATATGGAGTTTACTGCTTTTCCCATACCCACGCTGGTGTTTGTATCCTTGATGAATTCCAACCATTTAATGAGGCGTGCTTTTCCCTTCCAGAAACCGAAGTACCACTACTTAACCCCTTGCCTGCCATCTTTCCCAGCACCCCAGGGGCTACACAAATAAAGCAAGCTCGCTTAGCCGTTTTACTGCTGGTATGTAAAGCGTATGCTCACAGTGATGTGGGGAATCTGAATTTTCTCTTGTGCTGCATGGGCTCTCTTGAGTTTCTGAAGGCATCACAAGCAATTAATCACCTTAGACTGGCCCAGAAATCCTTCTGCTCACAATCATTAGTGAGATCTCCATTATAGTGAAGTTTCAATAATCTGATCTGAGTTTGTAGTGTCCTCAGATACTCCCCCCTCAAAAATTCTCAGTGTTGCTTGGCTTTCCTTGTCCACTCATTAGAACTGGTGCAGCTTGCGCCTTCATGTCATTTCCTCCCTTTTCTCTTTGTCTCCTAGACTGTCTGTGGTTTTCTCAAGGACTGTCACAGTTAAGCATAATTCACCCAAAAGACATCAATGGTTTTGGTTCATTACACTGCAGCTCACCTTTACAGTGCAATAAGTGTGCATTTGCTGCACCCCTGGTCTGAAGGTGCTCGCTTACTCTAGGTGAATGTGGTGGTTTAGTAGTGTTTAAGCAAATCAGTTCCTTTGGAGCTTTTCAGTTAACCACTACTGAATGGACCTATTCCAGCAACAATGGTGTAATTGTCACCGTTTGAGTATTGCGTCAGGGAGTCCTGGGTCACTGGTGCAATGTCACTGGGAGTTATGTGTTGACTGAACCGTGACCATTGGAAAACTGCTCAGAGGTGTGTGTACAATAGATGCTTTGGGAAGTATGTTCTGGTGGACAGCGGCTCATATCATGAAAGCCTACCATTTCCCATGTGGGCCTCTCCAGAAGGATAGGTGGACTTGGCTTTGTCCTCAAGGCTAAAAACGTGCAGCTAGCCCATGATTTCCCTGGGGAGATGTCTACTTGCTGAGGGGAGGTACAAGATACGTTCCTCAATTAAATGCCTGGAAATACGGCCAGCACCACTCCAAAAGCAGGTTTGATGGATGTTGTCTCTGGTTCTCTTTTCCCTCTGTCTGCAAAAGTGCCCTGAGTGGGCAGCTCAGGAAGGTCCCTAGAAGGAGAGAAGGTACTGGCACAATGTGCTGCACACTGGACCTCTGATCAGAGCCCTTGGAGGGTTGGGGATGAGAGACAGGGGATTCCTGCTGCCAGGCCTGTCCTCACCAAATAAGGTTTCCTAGTGCTGAAGCTTCAACAAGAACCAAGGGAATGGAGCCACCCTATGTAACCAAAAGGCTGTTGACATTGTACTGTGTTCAAGACCATGAGCATGGCCAGGTGTCTGTGATCTCCATCACTACTATTACAACCTGTAAAAAATGGCAAGATTTGCTGGCCTGCTCTTCTGGAACCCATCCTGAGGGATAGTCTGATTTTTCAATACTGGAGAAATCATTGATTTGGGACGTGGGAATGAACAGGTGGTAAATCACCCATCTACATGCATGTGTCAGTGATGGCTTCACAGTGCACTGGTATGCTTGCAAACACATGGTTTCTTCCCAAACCACTCAGTACTGTCAGAATGATCCAGAAAACATTTCAAAATATGGATGTATTTTTAATTCAAGAAAATCACTACCTGATTTTATGTTTTATTTCACCTCCTTTCTCTTTTTTCCTTCCATACCGATGACAAAATACATTGGTAAAACTAAACCCTCAGCATCCCCTCCCAAGACCTAAGCAAACTCAAGTATGTTTTATTTTTTCCCATTCTACAATAAGAGAGTCTAAATAAAATGCTTTGCAAAAAAATATTCAGTTCAGGACTTTTTTTTTTTTTACTTAAATATATAATTTTAAAAAGTGATTTCTCTGAAGAGTATGTAATGTTTTCTTATCAGCTGTCTTTCTAGATGAACTTCTGATGAATGAAGGGGGCAGGATATAACATTGTAATAATGCCCAGTCTGTCATTCTTTGGAATCATTTTTTCATCGAGATGTCCCAGTCCCTCCTACATCCCCCTGTTGCTGATTAATCTCTGAGAGTTCTTCTGTTTCCTCTCCTAGATTGCCCAACTATGACCAGGACTGTAAACTGTGGCAGACCACATTCCTGTGACTGATCTTTTCTCCTTCTCTGTTTCTCCTAGCTGGCTGGCGACCTGTGCTACTTATTTTCCACTTACTGCTGTGGAAACTCAAAATGGATAGAGGGCAGCTCTGAGAAGGTCTTGGGGGTACTGGTGGATGAGAAGCTCAACATGAGCCAATAATGTGCACTTGCAGCCCAGAAAGCCAACTGCATCCTGGGCTGCATCAAAAGAAGTGTGACCACTAGGTCAAGGGAGGGGATTCTGCCCCTCTGCTCTGCTCTGGTGAGACCCCACGTGCAGTACTGTGTCCAGTTCTGGAGACCCCAACAGAAGAAGGATGTGGAGCAGTTGGAGAGGGTTCAGAGGAGGACACAAAGATGATCAGAAGGCTGGAGCACCTCTCCTATGAGGACAGGCTGAGAGAGTTAGGGCTGTTCAGCCTGGAGAAGAGAAGGCTCTGTGGAGACCTGATAGCGGCCTTCCAGTACCTAAAAAGGGCTTTTAAGAAAGCCAGAGAGGGACTTTTTACAAGGGTAGTAGTGATAGGATGACAGGAAATGGCTTATACTGAAAGAGGGCAGATTTAGATTAGATATGAGGAAGAAATAATTTACTGTGAAGAGTGGTGAGGCACTGGAACATGTTTTTTTTTTTTCCTGTTGAAGTACATTGTTCTTAGCAAAGCTGGGTGACTGAAGGAAAGCAAATCCTTATGTTGAGGCTGAGCTTGAACAGGGCAAATGCAGTCCTGAGGGGAACCTGTATCTACCAAGGCTTTGTGTCCTTTGCCAAATGCAAACATTGCCACTTTGGCATCTCCTGAGAACTTCAATTATTTATCCTGCATAATAAGCTTATGTTTTTGGAGCAAACACTTTCTGAGGACAAATAGCGACAGCAGATAGGAACAAAATAAAATTCCTTTCTTTGAGCTATGAGAAAACACCTTTTCCTTTCTATTACAACTTCATGAAGAAATATAAGTGGTAATGACGTGATGGAAAGTGGCATTAAAAAAACCCCTGAAATGGGACATCTAAGTGAAAACGCATCTTTCTTTACAGTTTCTGGCAGGGCACTGACTTGGCTTGTTTATTTTCTGGTTTTGTTTGGAGTCTGATGTTATTCTGTATCGTGAGTGAAACATAAGCTCCCTGCAGCACTTTTCTGGGGATGTGCTGCCATGCTGGAAAAACATCCTTTGGCTTTTTAAAAGGCCATAATTTGTACATTCCATTTCTTGAAAAGATCTTTAAAATCCTCTTTTATGTGGAAGGGTCCTCACCTCATTCTTGGTGTAAGGGGACTTTTGTTTAAATGAATGAATTGTTTAGAAGGGATGGAAGTAGCTCTCCTTTCTCCAGCTCCTGCGTTTTTGGAGCCTCTAGACCACCCAGGAACAGCAGAGCTCAGAGGCGTCCAATGCTTCTTCTGAACTGTTCTTTGTATGAATTGCTTTCCTTTCTGGAAATCCCACTGCACTGCTCAAAAGTAACAGACCCAGCAGTATCTGTGAGCGTTGCTGTTTCAGCCCGTAGCTGTCCTACGTGTCCAAGTTCCAATGTCATTACAGTACCAGCAAAGCATCTGTGTATTTCTGGTATCTTTTAAAGGGACAATTTAAGACAGAACGTTCAAGAGGGTTCAAGCAAACCAATAGGAATCAGAACTGGTGACTTTGCATCCAAAACCAGTGCAGGATTTTTGTGCTGCAACTGGAAGTGGTCTGGCAATGACAAGCTTGCTTCTGAGAACTGACTGAAAAACATTCCGCTCTAATGGGGGAGCCTGAAGACTAAGGAGCTCACCAGACAGCACTTCCAGAGGATGCTTTTCCTGGGAGGAAAGGTTGAATGCTGTCTGACAAGACACTGAAAGGTGCCACCCACAATTTTGGCATACTTTTGAGACTCCCTTGATGCTTCCTCTACTATAGCAGCATCTCAACAGGCTTCCCTATCTTGGTCTATGTCAGGGTTTACAGAATCAGTGATGCTAGGTTGCCTTAGCAAATTTCCTTGTGGACCAGGGAAGGATCAACACCACCAGCACAAGAAGGGATGAGGCTGGTGAAGCTGAGCCTCTTCCCAGCCCAGTTGCTGAGGCCTGGAGTCCACCACGGTACGGGCTGCTGCTTCTTGGTGACTCCCTCCTGCCTCAAACGTGTTTGTCCACACACCTTATGTCCTTCCCTGCCCCAGACATGGGGGGCAGCCAGGAGAGTAAACCTCCTGCTCCCTCTGAAATTGCCTTCCCACCTCCAGCTCTGCCTTCTCCCTCATGGTCCCTGCGTGGTGGGACCAGCATAGGCAGAAAAGGGCTTACTGCAGTGATGGGACATGCAGCAGCATGAGAGGGCTGAGGGAATATAGATGAGGTCATCATCTGGGGTTCCTGATAGAGAGGAGAAAGTGTCAGAAAGAAGAGGTTTTGGGAAACAGCAAGTCCCTTGACTCTAAGCGTCCCACTCCCCAGATCCCTCTGTCCAACCTCAAGGCCTTCCAAAATCCCTCCCAGCTGTAGTCCTCCTAGAAACTGGTTTGGCTGGAGCATGTAGGTCATGACACGGTCTCCAGCAGACTACATTGTCCATTCAGATGAAAGCCCAAGCCTTAAAAATTTTATTTACAGTACATGACCCACTTTCATCAGTGAACCCTTTTTCTGGTGCAAAATAAGTTCTCTCTGTCTTCCACAGAAGAAATATCTCATTTCTTTTTGTTGTTCACAACTTACACAGCTTAGCATGGCTGGTGCTGTATGGCCAATTCAGTTCACTGATAGGCAGTGATTTACCACAGGCGTGTTTATACACTGGCTGTAAAAAATACTCAGTTTTCCAGGATGGAAAAGTGCCATTTGAATGTGAAATAATTATATTTACTTCCTTATTGTAAATTGCTCTTCAACAGCAAAAGCAGCAGTGACAGCAGTCAATGTTTATGCTTTGTACACCCACACAGACCTCTTCCAGAGAAAGAAGGAAGGAGAAAATTATTTCTGAATGTGTCATTTTGATTTGGACCATTTCTAGTTTGCATCAAATTATTAAAGTTCCAGAAAAAAACCATAGTTTTTGACTGGTAATATGGAATGTTTCAATTAAAAATTACCTAACAGGGATGAATTGAGAAACCCCATCACAATTAACCTTTTTCCACAAAATGGTCTTCTTTTAAAAAAAAAAAAGCAAAGAAATGTTTTGCTGAAAACTTCTTGGCTAATTCTACTAACCAAGAACCAATGAAGCTGAAGTCAGATGGGACATAAAACAGACTTTAAATAACGGCAATAATTTGAGATTGGAAGAAATTAACATGTGATGGTTTCTATGTGACTGGGGAATTTTTAAATCAGGGTAGGGGGTTTCTGAATGACATATTTTGTTCTGGATCAGGTGGAAGTTCAGGTAAGGCCTTGACATATGTGGTAAAGAAGTGATGTTAGATGGTTTGAACAGCTCCTGCCAACCATATAATGTATGGCACAGAGGCCCTTTCCCACAGGCGATACGCTGCCTCCAGCTAAATGCAGGGATGTTCTGTGGCCCCTGTACTGGTAACAGAGCAATCCAAAAATAGCACAGAGCTATTCAACACCTTCTGCTAGCTGGTGGTCCTGCCCAGGGTGGCAGACTTCAGTCCCTAAGCAGTAGTTGGCCCTGTTAAGGGAAACTGACTTGTTACAGAAGTAGTCACTGGAGACTTTCCTTTTATGTATGCAGTTGAGGAGCTGAATATCCTGGGTTTTCTTTCTTGAGAGCACGTTGTCGTGCTCACTGGAGGTCCCTGATGTACCATGAGTCTCACCAGTCTGATGAGAACTTGCTAGGGTTTGCAGCCAGCATTCATGTAGCTCAGAGGGGAAGAAATAATATTTTTATATTAAAAGCATGTCTTGGGGCTGAGAGAGAGGAAAGAGGGAGAGGGAGAAGTTGGGGTATGTCGAACACTTCCCCTACCACCACTCAGAGGGTAAGACCTCTTCAGCTATTCTTCTCCCATGAAGATTCATGGTACGGCAGAGATAGGTTGTTAGTGAGGACATGTCTCCTCTCCTCCAACCTCTGCGAGAGCCCTCCAGGTTGTTGGGATCAGGCACTCAAAAACTAAGCAAAAATCAGATTGAAAGGTGACAGCCCCCTTCTAGTCCCTCCATGAACAATATCATTCATAACATGGTTACACATTCTGGTTTCATTTCTGGTTTGCAGATGCTGCTCTCTCAGGCTTCACTTCCTGGAGTCATGTGCTAACCGCCTGTAAAACTCTGTCATGGTTTGCAATGACTCCTCCTTCCTCTTTGCGGTGTCATGGGAGTGCTGGGGTGCTTTGCAAAGAGCATAACATTCCTGCAAAGACAAAAGTGTGTTGTTTTGTTTAACGTGCCCATCTCACAACCATGGAGCAGGGAAAAAGAGAGGTAAAAATATCTCTTTACCTTACTTGGGTCACGGCACCATGCAATGGTAGTGTGTCTAGTGCTTGGCCACCATCCAGAGGTTGATATCTACTTAGTTCAGCAGATAAGAGAAATATTAAAACATACACAAAAGGAGTGTGAGATCTGCACTGGTTTTTGGGTGTTGGGAATGCAACTTCTGAGGAATTCAGGTATGCAGGTGCTGTTCCTGGTGTTAAGCCCCTCTGAGATTCATGAACTAAGGGAATAGCTAATGTCAACCAACTTTAGCATATAGGAGGGTCAGTAATAGAATTTCCTGTTTACGGAAATCATGAATTTCCTATTTATACATTCTGAATATTCCTTTAGAGGTGCTTACATCTCTCTCAAGTATATATATAGCCAAAATAAGATATTTAAGATTAGACACTGAGTAACTCTGAGCAATACTCTGCATCTCAACGCCCTATGAGGTCTGCTGTATGAAGCACGATCACGGCATAGTCAATACAATGAAGACACTGTGCTCATTCAAAATAACAGAGTAGTCTGAGCACTTGCCTCAGGTAAGGTAGATATGGGCTGTTTTAGCTCTGCTCTCAGTCTAGTCAACCACTAATAGTTGCCAAGGACCAAACTCAGATCTCTGTGGCATCACAACACTGCTTGAGATGTCCAAGCTAAAACAGTGTCTAAATACAAGAGGGTAGCATGATACTTAGATTAAAGTTAGTGGAGTAACCATGAGACTAAATATAGATCCCTTTGGGTCATCTAAACATGGCATTTATGTTTCATCAAGGAAATTTTTCCCCAATTTTACTTGGGTGGAAAAGCACTGCATACTACTCAGATAAGAAGAAATCCAGAGAGGTTTCAAGAAGATTCAAATCACATTCCCCTCGTGATGAGTGTGAGCTGTTTCCTGAATGTATTAATGATCTGGAAGAATGGCTTTTTTTTTTTTAATTTCTATGCAGAGATCTGGATCTGTTGCTGGGCCCAGCAGAAGTACAGGTGCACCCCTGTGTAAAACCAGACTACTTAGGAAATAGGTTAAAAAGCTGGTAGAGCTTCCATTTGTATGTATGAAATATTGATAAACCCAAGGTCTGAAGAAGAGACTTGCACTGATTAGCTCAATGCAGGGCACTAAATATTGCTTTAGAGCAATTTGTCTTGGAACCAACTCTCTTCTGAGAGACAAATCTTCGCAACATGATTTATAATTGCAAACTTCTGAAGGCAAAGTTTCTTTGGTTGTGAATTTTTTAATCTTTCAGCCCCAATTCCATATGTCATATGGTTTTAGTGTCATATTTTATCTTTGGTTTTATTCATAACATGACTGTAGCAATAAAAATAATTTTCTTGCTGACCTTCTATCAGTGTATTCATCCTGTTTCAAAGGGCCCATTGTTCTTCATTGCCTTATAACTGCAGAGGCAAAAGAACTTTTTGAGGAATGTGCGTTTTTGAGGAATCATTGGGCCTGTGGTAAAGATGCTTTATAAACACAAGACAGTGCACAGTGCAACTACACACCATGCCTTGAAACTAGTAAGTATCCATGATTTTGCAGTATACAAATTATTTTGTGACTTACGTTAGATCTTCCTGAGAATTAAGCAAATTTTGGATGGCTTTCATCTCCAACGGCCTCATCTTGATCCCCTCTGTAGAAGTTACTTCTATCCTTTTGCATGTGAATCTTTCTAGCACTGAAGAGTTCAGCATCTCAAATGCAGGCCAGCCTTTGCTAGTGCCCACAGCCTGACGGTTGCTCTTCCTGAGAGAGAGTTGAGGTAATCTATTAATAATTGAAGTCATAGAGGTCTGAAGAGCACAACTCAACTCCTGCTATAACTGCTTGAGCCTTCCATTCACAAAGCTGAGAGACATTTTCAAGGTTCCTGGTTTCTGGCCCAGAGACGGGCCAGAAAGGCCATGCAGAAAGGAAAGTTTCAGCTGGAAAACTGGAAGCACATTAAGATGCATATATATGTATATATTCCTACACACAAACACACACGAGTGAGCACACTCAGACCTTTATCCTAATGATTAGGCATTTCTTTGATAATGGGCACTGTGCAGTCATCAACAATAATATCTTAATTTTACTTTGTGGGGATCCACCTCGAAGAATTTCTAAGCTTTTTTGCACCTCTATATAAACTATACTTAAGAATTTTGAACTTAACACTGGAAAGTTATGAAGTTTAGTGAGGAAGAGTTTGGCACCAAAATTCAAGAGCAAAGGTGATTTTGGGTAGGGCAGTTGTGGTGGAGCAGGACTGTACGCCTCAGCATCCTTTGTGGCAGCAGCGAAAACCAACTTTCTTCTCACAAAGGCAGTTGAGGGTTGTAAGGAGCAGTCTTTGGCCACATAAACCTGCAGCTTTTGAGAATGTGACTCTGCATTTACAGAAAAAAAAAAGATATATCCAAATCAGAGCTTGACTAATGGTCTCTGTGAGCCATCTGCCCCCATGTTTAACATTGCAGTCTTCCCAATGACTCTTTTGTCATTGTTCATTCAACTGTCCTTGTCATTTGTCCATGAATTTCAGGCTCAACCCTCCTAACATGTATGGTGATGTATGCAAACGCTTCTTCATTCAGGTAAAGCAGATGTGTGTGCGGTAGATCTTTCTTTTGAATAAAGAACAAGTAGGAGAACAGATGGTGAAGGGTCTGATTTTCACTTCATGCTGCTTTTTTACATCACATTGTTTTTAGCGGTTGACATTCATCGGTTTTGTGAATGTATACATAAGAGGTGAAGAAGGTCTTTGCAATTAACTTGCTAATTAAAAACAAATAAACTACAGAGAAGCTTCTCCTTTGGTATACTGTAAGATGTAACAGCAAGGGCTTCAGCAGAGTTATGCTAATTTAGTTTGTATGAGAGAGAAGATAATCAATAAATGTGTCGATTAAATAATCTAAACATCCATTGCAATCAATGAATCTGCAGAAGCGAAAAGTGTAATGTTCTGTTTTTACTAAAGAGAAACTCACCTCTGTGTCCAAAGTAGACCTAGATTTCTTAGATACCTAAAGTACAATATGGGTCTGTTACACTGACTTGTGGCTTTGCAAACAGGAGGCGGGAAGCAGGGATGTGACTAGCACCCCGCCAGTGCGTACAAACAGGGGAACGGGGTCTCTGACTACAGCAACCTTTGGGTAGCTGGAGATAGCAACCATTTGTTTTGATACCTTTGTCTTTACTGTCTGAAGGATAAAAAGTTTGGATTCAGACCAAGCTTCTCCTTGGTCATCTGTGGTTTCTGGGTTTTGATCCTCATCGGATCTTCTTACAGGTGTTAAGTGAGAGAGTCAGTGCTAAATGTTTAGTGGGATACTTCAGGGTTGGTATCCAGTGCTTGAAATAACAGTTATGCTGTATATTCTCTTTCCTGGTGTCCTACTAGGGCTACAAGGAAAGGACAGATATTATCCAAGACCCAGCAGTTGTGAATCTGGGACTGATTCGTTTGGAACAGATCGCTTGGTTGTGGAAGTAGATAGGCTTTGGCTGAAATACATCCTCCAAGTCTTACTCATCAACAGCAAGCTGATTTCCAGATGTCATCGGTACGTTTCTGCAGCTTTGTACCACATCTGGGCTCTGTCTGTCCCCGACTGCTGTCAGCTCAGTATCACTGGCTTCTCACAATGAAGCTTGAAGCTGGGCAGGCTGCATTCCAGTAATGGGCTGCTGAAAAATTAATCCACTCTGACAAATTAACAAAAAGAAGCTTTGGATCCTTCCCGGGTCTGCGCTGAAAACACCATTTGAGCTGAGCAGTGTCAGCTCTCCAGTGTTAATCATAACCAGGAAAACATGGCATGGCCATCGTTAAGTAGGCTGGTTTCCTGAGAGTTTTCTCATAAACTCTGTTCCAGCTTTTCCAAAGACAAAGCCGTGTACACAACTTTTCCTTGTGTGCAGCAAGCAATTTCTAATGCTCATTTTGAGCTCTGGGGCAAAAGAAAATAAAATCTTTTAAAGGCAGAAGTGTAAAAACAGAACTAAGGAATCATGGGCACTAGTAAAAGAAATCAGTGCTTTTATTTAGACTGAAAGAAGTGAAGTGCTCTGAATAATAACCTTGAAATTGAGCTGGTGCTTTGTCCCCTCTGGCCTGTGGGATCTGGAGCAATGTGTTTCCTGTGTGCTTCTTGGTGGCGCCAAGAAAATGTAGGCGAATGTCTCTTTGGGACCTATGGGCTTCAGAGACTTTAAGGTCTGATTTGCCCCTGATCCAGGTACTGGAAGGTGATGTAATGTCTCAGTGATTTTGCTTAGGGGTAGTGGGGAAATTTGAGGCTGTGGAGAACTTTGGATGGAGGTGGTTCAGAGACAGCCCTGGTGGGTCCTGAGGACTGCAGCACAGTTAAATGTTCAGGGTAGAAACCTACTTCTCTAGAACCCCTTTACATCATATTTTGTAGCATGTTACCTCAGAGGACAGTGAATCCAAAGCCTTTGACAAATGCTGTGTTTACATTAATAATTTAGCAAATGAAAGAGAGAAAAAGCTTCATAGTTGTTGCAATGAATCACCAGCTGGTGTAGCAACATGGAGTTTCTACATAAGTGACAAGATTAATTTTGAGTAAATGAAACTACATTTCTGATTAGATTTGGTTTTCTCAGTGGCTCATCTAGGCCAGGGCTTTTGGAGCAAGACTTTGCCATTTAGTGCTAAGGGCACCTTAATCCTGCAGGAGAGGCTCAGACTGCGATCTCTTCACAAGACTTTGTTTTGGTTCATCTTTTATGCATTTCATTTTTTTAAAAAAAAAGATATATTTTTTATTTAAAGAAATGAAGAAAAGCTGTAAAAAAAGCAGTAAAGCAAAAAAAAAAAAAGAATTAAACACAGGAGTCAGGATGAGAAAGCACAGCTTGTGATTCTGCACTAAGAAGTAGTGTAGGGTTAGACATCTGCCTTGTAATAGGCTGCATCTGGACACAAAATGCCAGTTTTCACCAGTAAGCCTCAAGAAAGGCAAAGAGCCAACGTGTAATTTTTTTAAGTTCTAGTGTAAATCATGCATTTTATTTCCAGGTGCCTTTAGTCTTGAAAACAGATCTTCCCTCTCCTTTGGGAAAGAAAGAAAACAAGACAAAACAAAACCCCAGAACATTCCTGTGGAGATTAAAAAAATAATAGTCTTTATGAAAAAATAAAAACTTAGGAGCAAAACTGATCATTTCTGGTGACCTCTGGCACTGGAATTTCATAGCTCATTTTATCTAACAGACAAAAAATATTTTACCTTTGGAGGACTTCTTGGCTTTCAGCGTTAGTTTCTTCTGAGTTACCTCCAAGTAAGTAGCCTTATTCCTTATCCCAAAACAACAGGCATGCACTGCAACCTATGGTGTAAAATGAATTTTTTTTGCAGGCAGATCCTTTCTTTATGGCCAACAGGGAGGTGAACCTCCTCTCCCTGGCTCCCAGCAGTGCTAACTGTCCCCTCCTCAGCATCTCTGCTCCCTCAAGAAATTCCTGAACTGTCCTGTTACAGCCTTAGTTTGCCATTAGCAGCTCCATCTACACAAGCAAATAAAATGGGTGAGGAGCCGCCTTTGCCTCTGAGGCCAATTTGTGCAATTTATGCTTCTATTAATCCCTCTAATCCCCAAATCAGGATGGCTGTATCCAAATTGCCTACTGGGCCTTGTGCTAACCTGTCAGTTGTGCCCATGCATTGCACATGGTCTGACCAGTGCCAAGGGGGGTTGCAAACAGTGTGGACGTCTGCGTGACATTTTTTGGGCTTGTGTCCCTGTTTCATTTAGTTTACTAGTGTAGGCATAGACAATAAGTCCTGACAGGTCTAGAAGCAAGGACCAGCAGCAGAACTGCTCTGGGTGTTCATATATAATTCAAGGCTTGTTCTGTTTACTGGGTAGTCTCTAAGGAGAGAGGTGGACCCAGGCCCCCCTTCCCCTTGAAGGACTTGCATGTCAGCCCAAGGCAGCAGCCGCATGGCTGACTCCCCATCGTTGGGCTTCTCCAGTGACCTGGCAAATTGAGTGCAACTCGGATCAGCTTTTTTTACCACCAGACCATAGGGAGAGGAAATCACAGCCAGATGGGAATGGACGGGGAGAAGTTCCCGCATCTTGATTTCTCCAGCCCTTTACAGTGAAAAGAAGGAAAGAGGTGATATGATGAGGAGCTGTCTGCAGAGTGAGCAGACATGGAGGAGAAGGGCAGGAGAACCCCCAGATGAGGTTCATCTTAATCCCCAAAGGGTAAAGCTCCTACGGCTTGGGGCACTGGGGATACATTTAGCTGTGAAAGTATTTAAATAAGTTAATCGTGTCTAAGCTGCTTGTTTAGGATTCAAAATCTTTTCACTAAAAAGCAGATCAAGTTAATCCAAATCAATTTCTCAAATCCATTATCATCAAACTTTACAGCACATTAACCATTCTCTAGCACATATGTGCAGGCTACATGGCAGCTCTCCCCTTGTTAAATCTTTTAAGCATCTGGATTGAGGGATAAAGCAGTGTTTGGATTAACTGGACATTTATCTCTCTTCTTTCCACACTCCCTCTTTTGTTGCGGGGGGGTTGATTTTATGTGCAGTTATGAGAATGGCCCTGGCACTGTACCCTTTGAGATGTTTTTGGCAGAGAGGGGAATAAATCGCTTCCACTTAAAGAAGCTGTGAATTCATAACCTACTTCAACCTTCATTTTTGCAATCACAGCAAATCCTGCAAAGCACGTAATCCTGTTGAGCTGAGAATGGGCACTCAAACCTAGGCTATTTTAGATATGATTCAAATGACCGTCTTCTGGAACATCATGATGAAAAGTCTTGCGTAGTTGGAAGAACTATCTGATTTACTGTTTTTTTTGAGGTAAATTTCATATTAATTAGAAGTATTTTGGCTTCTCTTGTCAACACAAGTCCTGTAGACTAAGGAAGAAGGACTAAAAATTTTCTGACTAGCTAATAGGCTTTAACCAACTTACTTAAAAGCCAACATTCAGACATGTTAAGTAATGCAATGTGCTTGTCTGAAGCTCCTGTTTCTAGAGCCTGCATGAATAAGTAATACATACTAAAATAAAATGGAGAAGAATTTGTAAGTTTGTTTTTAACTGAATTATGTGATTGCCAATAAATTAACAAACATACTTTTCAGTGTTGGTTTGGAAACATAATTATTCCTAGACACCAAACAAAGCGAATTGCAAACATGCATGTCCTGAAAGAAGCATCTGTGAAATGTCTACATTAGCATTATGGGTTTAAGCTGAAGAGATTTTCAAGCCAGAAGGGACCACTAGATCATCCACTTGACTATCTGCATAACCCAGGGTGTAGAATTACACTGAATAATTCCCGTCTTGAGTCTTAAGGTTCTGGATGAGCCTAAGCAAGGGGAGGAGAAAAAGAAAAGGGGAATATTTGCAGTGGCTTGGATGAGAATAGAGAAAGGAAAACTTGAACAGTGGAGAGAGATGAAAGGCGAGGCTCCAGATCAGCATCCAAAGGTCAGTCACCATATGTTTTTTTTAAGGTCTAAGGTGCAGCAGTTGACCTGCAAAACAGTGAGGGAAGTATTTCTGTCTGTGGCCATCAGTCACATTGCTCAGGCAACTGTCTCTTCCCATCTCTGACTTACTGCTATGGTGCCAATTCCTTTCCCATGAGCCATCAAATGGGAGCAGTAAATCTGAACTGCCTCTGGGATCAATTGACAACCACATTCTGGGAGATGGAAATCCTCTTAATTTCCCTTTCACTAAAGTTGCATAGCCCAGATTAGTAGAAGTTAAAATTAAGGATGGGGCTACACTAGAGAGTTCAGAGTAGGGTCTGTGTTCCTCCAAGAAATGGGAGTGTTTGGAGGCAGGCTGAGCCAGAGATGTGAGATGTGAACATGTCAGTAAAAATATTCTGGATGCCTGCTTTGGAAAAATCTTAATTGGCATTGCAAGTTGCCAGACTGGACAAATCCTGTTGGTTTCCCAGGACGTCCCTGCAAACATATCTCAGAAACGCCATATCAGCTTTTCCTTTTTCTTGGGAGTACTTCTCCTGCTCTGTTCCTCCCTGGAGGTCTTCGCAGACAGCTGGAAATGGAAAGGAAATTTTTGTTTTGTAGATACCAGTCTAAGACCCCAAGGTCAAACCATTAAACTAAATCATCAAGCAGCAGATCTCTTCTCTGCATCACTCAACTGGCTCAGTTATGCTTGATGTTTAGTTGAAAACCACAAATGAAAAATTGAGATTAAAAAAAAAAAAGGAGGCAGAAAATAGACATCTTTTTTTTTGCAGAGGCAGAAATTAAGGAGATCTGTTAATTGGTTTCTTCTGTGTCTTTTTCAGAAAATTATTTGAGACACTTTCCTTATCCTCACAATGTGTAAGTGGTCCAAATCCAGCTGCTATTGGTGCCAGACTGGTATCCTGACTAGTTTTCTCCCTGCCTGGGAAAAAAAAGGGATCTGACAGCTATGGGAGTGTCTGGTGTGATACTCCTGGGTCGTTAGTTAATCCTACTACTACATGGTCCGAACAGAGCCTTGTAGTGGGAGACAATCTCCACATAGTGAGACCAACAACCTGAACAGCCAAGGCAGGCAAGGAGAACAATTCCTGTCCTATGGATAGGGAATGGGACATACAACATAAACACAAGAGATCCAAGTGGCTGGGAGGACTCGGAAAGATGGAGATGCACATTCCCAGTTGAAAACCAGCACCTGACTCCCCACTGGCATGTGTGGAAAATCAGTACGTAGATGTTATAGAAAATAACGTGCTGAAATATGCCCTGACCTGAGCTAGCCTACAAAGCCTTGGCCCAGGGCCCTCACCGCAGGGTCACTGTCTGCCCTTTGGTTAAGAGCCCCTTCTCTGCGTACACAAACTCATTGCCGCAGATGCTCAGACACAGGCATGCCGAGATGCAGGTGCGTATCAGCTCAAACCTTTCACTCCACTGGGCTTCACCCTCATATAATACCAAACCTCCTCAAGGAACTTGCTTACAAGCAGGTCCTTTTTTTTTTTTTTCTGCAAGAAACTTCTGTTCAGTGTTTTGTCCTCTAGAGCTGGCATCCTGCAGCGCAGATTCTGTTTAATTTCAAAAGCCAGCTAAGAAACATCTCTCTGGTCTCCTGTTCATGCCTACGAAAATTTATAACGTTATGCTTCAAACACTTCAGATCACAGTTGGGCTGCAAGGCATTACAAAAAATAGGAGCTTTTTGCTTGCTGAGTGCACAAAATGTTGCCTTGCTCTCAGGATTCTTTGTGATGTTTGGTGTGTCTCTCATTTCGCTTATACTGATGGGCAAATATCCTGGTTCTTTTATTTTGATGTATATTGTTTCCTGGACCAACCCCATATTTCAACTCCATAATGGGAGAGTGGGTGGGAGCAGAGAAACTGATAAAATCTCCCTTTGCTGCCATTGCATTTCTGAGATGTTTTCTTCAGCTAAGATTTATTTCTTTTATTTTTATTTTTTTTAATATTGTGGTTAGGTTTTGTTCTGAGGACAAACAGCAACGCCATCTGATACTGAAGAAACCCTGACTAGGGGCTGGTTTGATTAGAGACAGAAGGTTTTACTGAAGTTCATGGGTATGTCTAGCGTGCTGGGAC
Organism: Tetrax tetrax; assembly: GCA_009806455.1. NCBI lineage: Eukaryota > Metazoa > Chordata > Aves > Otidiformes > Otididae > Tetrax > Tetrax tetrax. The sequence continues at coordinate 818,758 of WHYT01017508.1, forward strand.
CATTCATTTATCTGGACACATCAGAATAGCAGGGTACTCCCAGGTGCATGTAAAATTATCCATCTCTAGGTTTGTGTTGGGATTTAGGGGATCCTTCCCTGAAAGCTGGGCAGCTTGCACTGGGATGGTTGCGGTGGATTTGTCCCTCCCTGTGTTGAACATCTGGCCATGCCTGGACATCCCCGGCATCACAAAATCCTGACTTTGAGGGTAGAGAAGCAGCAAATTCAGCTTGCTTTGAACACGAGGCTATGATGTTACAGAGGCAGCTTGGCCGTGCAGGAGAACAAGGCAGATAGCACGGGTGGCAGAAGTGTCAGCTGGCCTCAGTCACACTGCTTTGGCATTGGTTGCTCCAGGAACACCGCAGAGTGGAAGCCAAAATACACACAGTTTCTTGCGGTTGTGCTCAGATATAGATGCACCACATGCTTGCAAACATCTGCCTTGGATGCAGGCAGCATGCATCCCCCAAATCTTGCACTGCCCACCCGGGCTCAGGGGATCGTGTCCAAATGTCCTTGCCGTGTGGGAGGAAAGAGGACAGTGCACACAAGTTCTGTCCAGACCTGGTGGTCTTTCCACAGGCTGCTTTTTCAGAGCTGGTGAGGTTCAGAAAGCTCTTCTCGGGGGAAGTAGAAGAGAGGGGGAGGAAAGCGAGGCTGCCATGCGGGAATTTGTAATCCTAAACATGTGCACTGATTTTTCTAGTTATTCACTGGAGAGAAGAAATGTCGTGCTCCTTGTGAGCTGGGGCAGGAGGGGCCCCCCGTCTGAACTGGAAGCAGAGCCAGGAACTGTAATGGAGTCCAGAAGACGAACTTCCGTGAATCAAAGGCACGCATGTTTATTTACAGTACAGTCAGCAGCGGGGAAGCCGACCCAACAAGCTCATAAACATATTTACAGGGATTTCACAGCAAGGTTTGTAAGAAACAATAAAGCAATCACTCAGCACCTCCACTTAGGAGCTCCTTATAGCATGGTGTCTTACCCAGAATCGCTAGATGCTGGCTGAAACACTCTTTAAAAGGCCTCCAACTCAGTCTGCTTCATTGAGGTTTATTACTTTTCTCTCCCAGAAGTTCTCCTAATTCCCATTGCTCCTGTAAGGAGCTGATCTGTCCTTTAACCCACTCGGAACCAGGCTAATTTGGCTGCCCTTACTTCTCCAAGGAGTGGACACGTAGCCACCCCCTACATGCACCGTCTTTGATGTCCCACATTTTCACAGATGTATGGGCACCACATCCAATCTGGGTGCTAGTGCTCCTGTACCAGCTGCACCCAGCAAGGAATCCTGAGAAAACCCCAGCTGTCCTCCCAAAGCCTATAAATTCAAGGCCCTTTATGTTTGCATTGGTGCTTTACCAAACATGTTATACCCACAGCACGTTACACCCACCTCCGGGCCCATCAAAGGAGCCAGCTTTGACTATTCTAGTCAGGTTTTCCAGTTTAGGGGATGCTTTCTTTCTCCGTTAATTGTTTTTCTGTCTCTGGAAACAGTTCTTGAGAGGGAAACCATGCCAGATGCAGCCAAGGTGAAGGAAGCAGACAGCAGAGCTGTGTCTGCTGTGGCGGGAGGCCCTGGTGAGAGGTCAGACTTACCACTAAGTCGTGCAGCTTCACATCTAACATAGACACTTTGAAGCATCTTTCAAAACTCCAACCCTTCCCAGACCCTGTACTGGAAACCTCTACCCTAGGTCTTATGGAGCCTGAAGAGATCCCCAGACTTGAGGAAAGTAGTGGCCAAATGAAGAGGGAAGACATGGCAGCCCTGCTTCTTCCCAGCTGTAGGTCTGTAAGAAAGTTTTCAAGTAATCACAGGTTTGTAAATTTGAAAGGAAATTGTGGTGCTTCCCCCATGGCAGGAGATGCGGAGGTCATTCCATATTCTTCTGGTGCTCTTCAAAGAGGGGAACTGACAATATCCTTTGAAACACTGGAAAAAACCCCCAGAACTTGGCACCATAGAAGAAATGGATTAAAGCAACGCAGTAGCGCAAAGGATGGGAAGAAGAAGAACCAAGAGGGAGAATTGCCTTTCTCCTTCATCCATCCTTGAGCTACTGGCCATCAAAGCACGTGTTGTGCTGTCCCCCGCTTGGCCAGCACCCTCTGCTAGGGCATGGAGGCTGGTGCATGGTGCTCCTCCCTCCGGTATGGCGTGTGAGTCGAAAGGGACAGTGGTATTTTTATCAAAGAGCACAAATGTATATGGGAAGGGTCATGACATGAGTTGACCTGCGAAACAGCAGCTGTTTCTCAAGACGTTGTGTAGGAGGACTGCTGGTTTGGAGAAGGAATGCTGCCAACCTCTGACGTGGATGAAATCCCCAGGGAAGGGCTGGTCTCTCTGCTGTCTTTGAGGACAAATGTTCAGGATAAAAAGAAACTGAAGGGTTTTAGTGGTCCCAAGCAAAAGGCAAGCTGTGCCCATTGTGCTTGGGATATCCCCCTTCACTGAAACAATTCAGTCCCATTTTATTTCATTTCCTTTATAGAACATCCAGCTAGTAGCATGACCTTCCTAGACCTTTAAAAATGGTCTATGTGTGAAAGGGAAGAAAGGGTTTTGGCTAAACTTGTTATTCAGGCTCCAAGTTGGAGAATCGTTTGGGGTTATTGGATGAGTGCCTGGTTTCCTATGCTGGGTATTGTTGCTCTTTTCTTTTTGGAGAAGAACATGGTGGTGGCAATTCGTGCACATAAGGCTGGGAGCAGGGCAGGGAATGAGTGGTTAAGTGCGGCATGGAGGCTCCAGATGGTCTCTTAAGCAAGACCAGTCCTGGCTTTCTGAGTCGTGACCCTGCTGGGGGTTTGGGTTCAAGCTCTGGGTTCTCTCCTCCAGCATCCATGTTTGTCTGCAGAGTCAGCGTATGCCATATTTGAGTCTAAGCATGAGCCATCCCGTAGGCAGTGAGGCCAATGGACAAGTCAGGGATGGAAGGTAAGCTGGAGCCCTTCTTCATACAGAGGCAACTCAACGTGTCAGAGGCCAGTATCAATGTGTCTGCAGTCTTGTTAACTTTGATGACGTGTTGCTTCCAGTCGCCATGAAGTCACTTACAACCCTCAAGGTGCTAATCCACAGCCTCTGTGGTTTTAAAGCAGCTTGGTAGCAGACTGTGGATGGATAGGGTCTAGTGTCTACGGACCTCCTCTAGGGTCTAGCTGTGCAATTGCAGATCTTCAGGGCTCTGCAGGCCTGACACCATTGTACAAAGCTACCAAGCATCCCCTGGATTGAGCAGTAACATTTAGAGTTTCTGAAGATACATCTTATAGCAGGCCAGTGTCTGGGATGGCCAGAGTAGCAGCAAGCTTTGGTTTCCCAACATAGCTGGTGGCTTTTGTGCTTCATGTGTTTTAGTGATGTGTAAAATTGTTCAGGGCTTTTTCATGCTGCATTTTGTGCCTGTTATTCTATTTTCTAGCTAGCAGTTCTTAGCTGACCACTAGCATGCACATAGTAATGTATGGAAAAGTTTGGGGAATGGAAAAAAAAAGCCCTATTTTGAAGGTCTTTTTCTCTCTTGGCTTCAGGGTTTGAGGACATCTGTTGGTATAGGTGTCTGTGTATGTGGTTCCCAGTTTCTAAGTATCTAAGCAATATGAGCAAACTCATAGTGAATCATTAGTAAAATACTATTGGAGCCACATCTATTGTCCCTCCTCATTGCAGGGGGGTTGGACTAGATGACCTTCAGAGGTCCGTTCCTACCCAAACAATTCTATTATTCTATGAGTCTACGAGTCTATGAATTCAGATGCCCATAAACAAGGCAAATGTGCCAGGAGTTCTAAGATGGATGTTGATAAAAGCAACTGTCTTACATGTCATATGAATGTGTGCTCTTCAGGAAGACAATTTTGTATTAAATACTCCTGAAGCTGTCTGAAGGATTACCAGATTAAAAACCAGTACAATCACATTTGGAAGAATTTGTGGAAATCCAGTTAGTTTTTTAAACACATTGCCTTTATTTTGAGTTATTACTGGTGTGTTTGATTCAGGAGCTTTGCCTCCATTTTCCTGCTAGTGTTTCCCATGTTTTCCTGCATGATTTTTCATTGATCGGGTGCCAGTGAAGTGAGGAGTAAAGAAAACAAAACCCATCATGAAATGCTTCTGTGTTACTAATGTGCAGTGTATCAGAGAGTATCAGCTTCAAAGCTCTTCAAAGGGAAAAAACTTGGGTAATTTCTTTTCCATTATGAAATTTGGAGCATTGTATTTTCAACCCAGAAGGGACTGAGAAAAAATAAAAATGACATAATGAGAGATTTTGCCAGAGAAAAATGTCTTGTCAGCTGCTCCACCCTCTGCTGAGGATTCAGTTCACTTCTGAAAGAGGAAGCATTGTCTATTGAATGTCCTCAGTCAAGGATTTCCTTCCCTGAAGGCTGCTCATGTCTCCTTTAGCATTTGGGAGCCACTAAGAAGACAGTTCTGCAGACACTGTTGAACTGAAGGGTCACATCTTGCAACCATTTTTCTCACTCTGAGAATACTTGCAAATACTTTAGGAGCAAGAAGACATTTGGCCAAGCAGCCAAAAACACATCGCTGCATGGAGGCTGTGACCCCTTAGGTAGCAGCTCATTCACTCCAGCGTTGTATGAACTGTGATTTAAATGAAAAAAAATAACAACTTGCTTCCCCAGGTCTGCTGAAGCACTGCTGTATCCTCTCTCCTCCCTCAGAATGAGAGCGCAAGCCAGAGAGAAAGGTGAGAAAATGCAATCCCTCCCTGTGTGGCTCTTCCACAGAGGAAAAGAATTGTTGCTTAAATTCAGTTTAATCTGCATTCCGTCCCTCGGTCCCAGGCTTCACCCTGTATCAGCCAACCGTAAAACAGTAAAGAGCAGGGAAAGAAGTTATTTTTGGCTTTTGAATTGCATAATCTTTTAGGTGAGGTTTTAGCAGATGACTGTGCAATAGGGAAAGCGGTGGAGCTGGCTGTGGAGGTCATTGCCGCTATGGAGCTGGATGTGCTGAGGTCTGGAGGGGAGTGGTGTTAATGGGCTGTAGCACATAGGAAGTGAGCTGGGTGAGTGATAAGGTCTGGATTTGGGGTTTGACAATTCCCTCAGGTGCCTGAAAGATCCAGTGTTTCTGCCTGAGCTGTTAAAGGGTCTACTGCAGAAGACAGACTGCACGATGAATAAAACCATCTGTTTTTTTGCTTTTGACACAACAAATTCAATATTAAGGAGCTGCAGGGGTTCCATCTGGGTCCAAAACACCCTCTTTGCTAATGTATACCACATGCAGTAGCCGTACGGAACCGGCCTCCTCTGGCAGCCTGTTGGGGACATACCAGACAAGGAGGACCGTAATGTGCTCCACCAGTGTGTGTCAGGCTACCAAATAGCACCAGGATGCTGCACAAGCCCTGGAGGTTATGGATTGTGTTGCTCTGCCCAAATTCACTAAATTCTTTGGATAACGTAATTCATGGCTGGAGCATTTCTTGCTTATTTCCATCACAAGAGGGAGAGCATGGTGCGTTGCTTTTTCATGGCCAAGGAAACAAGGTACCACCTGGGAAATCAATATCCATGGGACACAAGGTACCACCTGAGAAATCAATTTCCACTTTTTACTATGAGGGCTAGAAAGATGGGAGAGGGCCATCTCTCTATTTCCCAGTCTCGCATGTCAGGCTAATCACAAGTTATTGTGTTTTGCCTCCTTTATTTAAAAAAAATAAAATAAAAAGGGGAAATTGGGTCAAGGTGTCTGATTTTTTTTTTGGCTGCATGAGGCAGCACACCCGTTAGCCTGGCTTTGACCATGTACCATCATGTTTCTTTCCACTTGCTGCCAACCTCAGCCGGTCCCCACTGGTGGCACCACTAGGACTTGTGCAACCCCCAAGAGCTTTTCCACATTTGGTGTTTGCATGCCTGCTGTAAAAGCACTTTCTGCTTCTGAATTGCTGTCTTTGCCATCCTTTTTCAGCGATTCCCTGATAGGCATGTCCAAATGGAAATGCATTACGTCCCATGTAATAGATGGCTCCTGACCAGCTTGCAGAATAGCAGCCGCTCAAGAGAAAATCCTGCTCTCAGATGCATAAATGTGGATTATCCGTAATCCAGAGGAAAGAAAAAGCTGTTACTCTGTGCTGTGCGTCATGACAACATCTCCCAGAAGCCATCCTGGGCACCCAAAGGTCCAAAGCATGGAAACCACTGCTGCAGTGAAATGATGCCAAGGAGACTAGAAAAATGTTAGAAAATATCAAAATCCAGTGCTTAAAGAGAGAGAGAGAAAGAGAGAGATCCATATGGAGGCATAATCTAAATCAATGTGATTTCACAGTAAAAGGTACTGAGCATCAAAGTGGCCGTGTGCAGATTCAAACAGACTGAAATACCTATTTGATTGTGCTCTTATCTGCTAAATCTCAGCTTCTATTACAAAAGAATTATTGTCCCTCCAGTTAATGCATGTTAATCAACACAGCAAATTACTCAGTTCCCTGAGGTCTTATTAAGAGCTAACAGCAATTTTCAGCAAGTTACCCGATTGCGAAGGCTGCGACTTTGACAGCACGTATGAGAAACTGTTTCCTAGCTTATACAGAACAACATCCATGATTTTAATTGTTAAATTTTATCTGTTGCACTAGTTTGTATAGTTCAGTAATTTAACAATAAATTTTCTGTTTGGTGATCCATGCTGGGCACTGAGAAGTGGGTGAGATTGAAAATCTGTCATCTCTAGTCACATCTGAGCATCTTCCAGCCCATCCTGGGCTTTTTACTGACTTACTGATTTAAGAAACTCGGTCATTCATGATGGATTCTAGATTCAGCAAGAATTACTAACTACATCTCTAAAGCAATGTGTTAAAACAGGTATCTTTAGGGACAGCTAATGGCTGTGAGCTCTCTTTTTCCTGGTAAATAGGATTTTTCCACTCCACATTTTTTCTGCCCAGCTGCTTTGAATTAAAGCCAACTCTGCAAGGGCCCATTTTTCTCTCACTTGTACCAGCATAAATAAAAAGCTAACCATGTTAATGTCACTGGTGTGAAATTGGAGGAAATGAGAGAAGAATTAGCCTGGGTAAAATCTAATTTGCTTTTTGCTCTGTATATTTCCAAGTTGCAATCTAAATTAAAAATATTTGCCAATGTATACAAATGGGAAACTGACACAACACACCATCTGTCCAAGAGAGAAAAATTCTGATTTTTTTTTTTCTCCTCGACTCCCAGTAAAGCAAACAAAAATAGACAAGGCACTTCACCAGTTTCATACTAAGAAAACACAAGAAGAAAGCTGCACAATGCTTACTGCTTACAGTTCAGGCATCCGTTGTGAGTCAGGCTTTGGAATTCAGCTGAAACCCTGGACACGCAGGGTTAATGTGTGTTTATACAAGCACCACAAGCTGTCATTTCAGTTCTCCTGCATCCATATTTGCCATGGCCCACACGTACAATAGAGCTCTTTTCAGAGATGACATAATGTAGTGTTTTGAAAAAAAAATGGGGTGAAAGTTTTCTTTTCATCCTGCCAATGGGAAATGTGTCTGATGTGCTTCAGCAAATTACTGCCTTGAGGCAGAAAAAGCTCTTTGTAACACTTTGGTGCTAAAACAGGTACCCAGTCATCTATCCAGCAGGGTCTAACATAGCTGTATCCTCCGGAGAGAGCTGGATGCCTTTGAACTTGCTTTCTGGGCAGGGCTTCTACAGCGAGATCCGCTTTCAGATGCTGTTTGTCTCTACGGAGGTCTGCTACAGCTGCAGTACACATTTTATGGGTTCTGCAGAAAGAAATGGTCCCTCAGAAAATACAGTAGCTACATTCAGGTGTGTATTTTGCTAGCCTGCCTATTCTTCTGACAAATGTTGACAAATGTGAATGCTCTGGTTGTAATGTGGCACACTTGGTGCATCTTTCTGCTTATGAAAACGTGGGGAAGCTGGGCTGTAATAAGTCATATTTTCAGACAGAGTTTTGGGAAGCTGGAGAGGGGAGAACAACAACCATCATAAAGAGTCTAATGCCTTCTGTGAGGTTAAATGCAGGGAACCCTCAAGGTGGGATACGTATATCTAACACATGTCTGCAGGACAAAGTGGTACACCGAGCTGCTCATCCTAGTGACCAAAAATGCACTGAAAAAAATGAGGTTGGACCCAGGGACTTACAGGCTCTGAGTCACCCATGCTGTTTAGGACGTGCCTGCTTCACAGAAAGATGAATTGCCTGCAAAGCAGTTATTCAGGCATCTTCTCTGGACTTCGTGTCTGGGCTGCTCCCCAGCCAGCTCTGGGGTGCTCCTGCCTTTGCTCTCCCGCTCGACCTTGCGTCGCACATGGTGGATACAGCCAGAGGGAGTGGGATGCATTTGCCAGAGCAAAGCCAAGCTGTGTAAACATGATGAGGGGTTTGTATCACAATGGGAGAAAAAAAAATTGGTATTTCTGGAGATTTGTGTAAATAAATACCTAACTGGGAAGAAAAAGAGACTGGATGAAGTGAAAAAGGCCTTTAAAGTCTCCAAGGTTGGAGCTGTTTTAGCCATCATGATCTAAGGACACAACTGGGACAGAGTTTGTGGATAGAGATAATATTTTTAAGCTGATCAGGTGCTGTAGCTGGTAAAAAGAGACAAGCTCTGTGCTTATCCTTGAAGAAGTATCTCTCTGCCTGAACATCCAACTAATTTTTCCAGCTATACTTGTTGATCTCATAAAAGATCTTAACTCTCCCCACAAGCCTTGTCTCACTCAAAAATTGCAGCACTTAACATTCCCGTCAGCAAACGAGCCCTGCTCTCTCATTACTGGGTCACAACGTGGGAAGGAAAATCCTTTCATCTTGCTACGGCTCAACTTGATTTTCCAAGCTTCCCGTGGATTACTGAAGCAACCAATTGTGCAGGTTTAATGATTTCCACCAGCCTTCCCTCTATGTAACACCAGTTACATGAGAATTGGCTTGCCACTGAGGATAGTTACTGGGTAACTTGAGTTTCTCTTTGTCCCACTGTGTCCTACAGCACAACATATTTCTCAGGGGTGGAAAACTGGGTTTCTGTTTCTTAACTTTAAAATTGCATTTTCTTAACCCAGCCTGGATTCAGGAATGCAGGTTGTTTAAGGCCAGGACCAATCTTGAGTTCAGCTAATCTGATCTCTGCTATCCCCAAACTTTACATTTCAGCCTGTGAGGCTGACAGCGAGCCCAGAGCACCCCTGTGACCTGTCTTTGGCTGATGCACAAGACTCCCAAGTGCTGTTCTGAAGATCTGCAGCAGGGATGCTCACTGCTTCTCCTGTTAGCTTGCACAGTGGTTAGACATATTCATTGTTAGCAGACATCCCAGCTTCTCATTTGTAATTCTTCAGCTTTGGTTTCCACACACTGGTCCTTACGATGACCTTCTTAAGAGCTCCAAAAATCCTATCAGTGTTTTCTGCTATTTTCTCATAAATGTGTTTGTACTCTCAAATGCTGTCCAGCACATTACAGAGAATAAATTCTTTAAGGCTTCCCAGTGTAAGGCATTTTTCCTAGCTCTTGAATCCATGGATCTTTTCAGGTGCTTACTGCCATTGCTTTTTCAACATGGTTTTAAAAACAAGCTGTGTCAGGACTGTATGCAGTGCTCTATTAGTGGTGTCTGGATGTCTCTGCTTTAAATCTTGCCCATCAGATGAACATATTTCCACTCTGCTGTTTGGAGCTCTCTTGAGTTTTACAAGACCACCTAATTAAATATCACAAGACTTCTACGAAACCAATTCATGTTTTAGAGCCTGGTTTTCATGTGGGTAAAATAAAATCTGGATGAGTAAATGAGATGCCCAAGGCAGAGATCAGACCAGTGCCTAGTGGTCCCCTCCTGTATGGGTTAGGGAGCTGTGCTGCCCACATGACCTTTTGCTTTGAACTCCAGCCAAGTGTCTTTTGCTTGGTTCAGAAACGATCAATTTTATGGCTTTCCCATGTAAATAAAAGCTGCATATCGCCACTGGGTGACAAGCAATTTCCTCCCCCCTCCCCCATAGAGGAGAAATATTACAGATGATATTGCATCAGAATGACACAGAAAAGACCAATTCATGCATTTCCCAGGAAAAAAGAAAGAGCAGGGTAGACTGTGCGTCCCCGTTAAAACTGCAGCTGCAGGTTGCCAGTGCAATGGTACACTTACAAATCCTTTCCTGGGAAGGTGTATTTATTTTTATTGCCCCAAGACACCTATAGAAGGAAGGGAGAGGAAAAAATGTGATGGCAAAGTGTTGGGACTTTTGGCAATTGCCATCCCAGGCTTTCCTGGGAGCTCGGTATGGTTTTGTCCTGCCACCCACCCACAGCTGTGCTCCCTCCTGCTCACTGTGACACCCAGGCCTGAAAAGCTGCAAACCTTAGGCCTGATGCTCTGTCATCTCCCCTACCTTTACGTATCAACCACGCAGACACACACCTGAAGTACTTAAGTCCCTGGAGAGAAATAAGACTTCTCTGGTGGTGACAGCACTGCCTTATTTCTGATACCTACTTTAGGCCAGGAGGGACCACCTCTATTTCCTTCCTTTGGCTATAAAAAGTCTTTGATAAGTTCAGATAGCATTATCTACAGGCAAATCCTGCTCCCTGGGTCTCAAAGCTCAGTTTAATGCTCTCATGTAATTCATTTGATTTTCCACCAAGAGGTGCCACTCTTGGCAATAAAGAAAGGATAGCGAGAAAGTGAAAGTCAATGAAAAGTGGAAGGAAGAGATGAAACATCTTACACCAGAGAAGGGCATACAATTGTCTCAGACTGCACTTGCTTTAAAGAAAAAGCATTAAACCTTCTATTATGTTTCCTATCCACATATTGTCTCTCAAGCATAAGGCAGCACAGCCTCTGCCAGAGCAGCCTCTGAGGTCTCCCTGCGGCTGGGTAAATCCCACTCCACCGCAGCCTCGACTTTTAGGAGATGCTGATGAAGCCAGGGAAAGCCCATGGCACCATCTAGAGGGAGGAGGAAAATACTGTAACTTCTGGGTTGTGCTGTTTCCTCTCCTTCTGTGAGGAGTGCTCTCACCTGAAGGATCAGGTGCAGGTGGAAACAGGCTGGAGGGAAATCAGAGAAGAGGCTTTTTGAAGTGGAAGAGGGGGAGAGGAGACTGTGAGAGGAATGAGATAGATCCAATTACTTTCTCTGTGGCTGCCTGCAATCAATAGTGCAGTGGTTCAAGGATTAGATTTGAAACAATCTGCCTGGAGATGATAGAAATGTCTCAGACAATAAAATATTCATAAAAGCCACCGTCTAAAGATATGTCAACTTCTTGCAAAGTCTGGAAAGTCTATGTTTTGTCCAGCTCTTTCACCTCCAAAAACAGTGAAAGACAAGTGATTTACTTCAGTAATCCTTCCCACCTCTGCTTTGGTATCACCATTATCTCAGTGTGGCCCTTTCCCTGACGTGTATGCTTGTCACTGTATTAAACAGGGTGGGTGCCCCATCCCTGGAAACATTCAAGGCTAGGTTGGACGGGACTCCAAAAAACCTGGTCTGGCTGGAAACATCCCTGCTCCCTGAAGGGGGAGTTGGACTAGATGATAAAGGTCCCTTCCAACCCAAACTATTCTATGATTCTATGATTATTGATATCGGATAATATCTTGTGGTTGTATCTATTTCTCTAATGAGTAATCGTCATCTGAACTTGGTTGCTTCTCAAATTTTGTTTGTTGCGGAGTTATTCTTCCGGTAGTAGAATGCAACATCAGTCATCCTCATAGCCCTGTTTTGCTTGGTTATTGCACTTAAAACTACTGTGGGATGTTGTGCATCCCTGTGCAGGTTCTGTCTGCAGCTGCTTCTCCACAGCAATGCCCTTGCTCCGCCATGCCCTTTCAGAAAGGACCCTATATGGGCACCAGTTATTCAGGAGAAGCACAGATCGAGTAGGGTGCAGCCACTTGTGGGTAAGTTCAAGGCATTTCAGCCCCACATCCACAGCCAAAGTAAGCCTGGCAAGATTCACGTTACCAAGAGCTTCTCAGCAGAACGTGTTGGTGAAGCTGGCATCTCCCATCTCTGTGATGGCTAAGACACATCACAAAGGGTTGGTGCAGAGGGCAGAACACTGCCAGGCTCCATCTCCATGTGCTAGCCTAGATCCAAGCAGATGCAGTGGAGAGGAGAAAGCCAACAGGCTATGCCTGTGAATAGACTTGGACTCCCTAATGCTGGCCAGGCTTGTGGCATGGAGAAACCACCCCCGTCACTGGAGGGCGAGGAGGCTATTAAAGCTCAGAGAGGATGCTAGCAATTCTAGGGATCTTCCCTGCATCACAGGCTACCAAGTCAGCTCTTCATGGTGGCACCTCAGCTGGTGAAATATTATAGTGATGTGGTGAGGCTGTATCACCACACGATGGCATGCTCTCTCTTCAGCAGATGCTGGTGACTGCACATTGCAGCACGGGAACTGGACATTTCCCTCCCCCGGTCCAGCAGCCCCGAGCATCTATGTGTCTCTTGAAAAGCAAGGATGAGCTTTAGAAAGACATAGTGGGCTGCTGCTCCTATCAGAACTGCAGCTTCATTTACACAGGACTTCAGAGGATGATCGCGACTCCAGCTCTGGTGGGAAGAAAATACTGAAGACCACAGAAATACTGCTGAGCTGACATGAGATGTTCTGGTGTACGTTTACAGTCAGGTCTTTCTAGCACCTGCTAGTCCGTGATATGTTAAACACTAGGAGAATTGTGAATGCCCTCATTCCAGTCCTACGTTCGTTTGTTTGATTTCAAACTCCTGCGGTCCTGCTGATGCAGGCAAAATAATATCTTTTGAATGGGTATAATATAGTGCTTCGCACAAAGGATTTTTGGTGGTTTGGTCCCACTGCATTGTATGTGCTAAATGAAAAGACAGAGACGCTGAAGCACGAGCTGCTAAAGGCTGTTGCGAAACTTTTAATGCTGGAGATAGTACTGATCTTTGACATCTGTCCACTGGGTGGGAAGATCATTTAGAGATAATAACATCTAGCATTTTCTTTGGAGATACTGCAAAAACTTAACTCCATATGCTCAGTACTAGAACTAGATTTATTTTTTTTATGAGAAAATTCAGTTTCACCAATATAAAAACTTTACATAGGAACATGTCAATTCAATTATGTTATATTCAGAAAAAGCATACCAAAGCCAGTATTCTCAACTCCAGCTATTATTGGCAATGTTCTTGGGATGGAACCTTGTGGTTTTTTCTATTCCCAAATGGTTGGTTTCTAAATAAATTTCATTTAATGGTTAAGTTATAATTTTAACAATAGCCCCTATTTGCCATTCTAAGTAGACTGGGATGAAAAAAATGTGAATTTAAAAGCTTTAGTTCCTAAGGAAAAAAGAGGGAATAGATTTTTTATTTTACAGGAGAGGAAAATCTGTATTTCTAAAGGTCGTTTTAATTCTGAAACTGAAACTGTGTTGAAAAGTGTTTGCTAGGGCCTGAGAGAGCAAATCACTCTGTTATCTTGAACTCAACAGTAGCAGAATGAAACACAGCAGGTTTCAAGACTGTGACCACAGACCACTTCTTACTGCAAGCAAAGGCAGCCTCAACAGATCTGGAGAGTTGCAAAGTCCTTGTTTTTCCAACTGTGCAACCACAAGGGATGTTTAACAAGAGTTAGCTCTATTCTTCATTTTATTAGGAAGTGTCTGACTCTTTTCTACTTTCACTTTGCATTAGCCATGATCTTGAATCCAGGTCTAGCCAACCATCATCACCTTCCTCCTTGCACTCATACAAAGCCGCATCACGTGAAAAAAAAGAGTAAACATCCGTGCATTTGCTGACTCTCCAGAGATAATGACTTGGAAGAAATTGCCTGAGGGTGAATACACTGGAAGAAGCAATTAGAAGGCAGTTCAGCACCACTGCAGAACTTTTTCCAAGTGGAATTCTTCCCACATAAAAATCCTGTGATGAGTGGATTGTAGAAATGTCATCGTATTATACTACTGCGCAGTAATGAGAAGTTCAACAGTCACCTGTGGAGCGGTTTAGGTGATGCTGATCTTGCCTTGGAACAAGTATAAAGTAGGTAGCACATAAGAGACCATTTCATCCCTATTTTTCATGATTCTACAGACTTGCAGAAGTTTAAAATTTAAGAACAACCATTTTGAATCAAGCCAAATACCTAGCTACAGCTAGTAAATTAACTGGAGACTGTTTTTTTGCACAAATATGACTAATGCTTCTAGCTCCCTGCTTTCCAAAAGCAGTGGCCACATCCAAAACTCAGAACATCAGGAGTGGTCCCTGGTCTATGCTAATTCATGCACAATACAATCATATATTGTCTGTAGTAGGGATAAATAGGAAATGCTTAGGAAGGGAAAATAAAAAGAGAGGAAATATGGAGGGTATTTCCCCTGATGAACTCACCCAAGGTCTGGTAATTTGTGTTTTAGCGGTTTAAGGAACAAGATGGATGTTGTATGTGCTTCATGTCTGTGAGTCCTAAACAGACCTGCAACTGCTGAAAATAGTATAATCAAATGCTGAGTTTTTAATTGCAAACTTTTTGTCAAATTGATATTTTCCTGTTCACCGAGACCTATTGGCCGCGTGCCGCTTTCACCACTGTTCTTTCTATAACCTCTGGCCACATCTGTGTCTTATGTAATCCAGATGTTTTCCTTGGCAGAACTGCTGTCTAGACTGTCGTCACAGCTTGTCAAGATTACTCTGCTATGCTTGTTCAGGAAGTCCTAATCCAACTGCACCATTCAGCTCTGTTCAATGAGCTGTTGCAAACATATTTTTTTTGGAGACTATTGTTTCTGTTACAATGCTTGACTTCTCTTTGTGTTCCTCTTCTAAGTGCAGGCCTTTCCTCCCCTGTAATGTAGTATGCACGTGGGACAATTAAGGCAACGCGTGAGATTTGTTTGCAAACAGGTAAAAGCCAAATACAGAAAGGGGAATGGAGTCACTGACTCTGAAGGTCTGCTGCCTTTAGAGCAAAGTGTAGATATTTACGTACCCCAATTCCCAGTTCAACGGAAGGCAACATACAGATGCTTCACGTTGATGTGAAAGATATTTATCAGGAAATATTGATGAGAATAGTGTTTCTAAAGTTGTTCTTCTCTCTTGGATCCAGGCAACTGAATTCTGCTTTTGAATACGGATGTCTGACTCATTTTCCATTTGAACAGAGAGGAGCTGGAGAGGATGCTGCCTTCTCTATAGGAACTGATGGTTATCGTTTTCAACAAGGACGGAGGACATCTGAGCTCCTCAGCCTGAAGGTGGGGGACAATGGCTAGGATCATTGGGGAATGCATGAGAACCCTCTGAGAAACTTGAGTGTTCCTGCTGCTGCCAGGTAAGGACAAGGTAAAGGGAACCATGAGGGTCTGGAACTGAGGAAGATCTATCAGCATCTAACAAGCATGGTCAGCTGCCCCTCACCCAGAGTGCCTGGAGGCTTTGTTTCTGCTGCCCCTGAGTAGGGATGATCAAGCAGCCTTTGACCATCAAATGCTCAAATACTCTGCTCTTCAGTGAGAAGAAACATTATGAATGTCTACAAAACAACATTGCTGACTTTAACAGATGTGCATGTTTTGTAGTTGGTCTAGAGATGGCATCTCTCATATTCAGGAGAACTCAGTTCATATAGTGAATGAGTGATGCTTTATATTTTAGATAATTAAATGTGACGATACCATTTGATATGGGCAATTAAGCTTGTAGTTGTGAGCAAAAATAATTAACAGTGTAGATATTGTGCCATTTTGGAATTTGCTCTCAGTGAGTCTAATAACATCACATAGCTAAAAACACAATTGAAAGTTTATCTTTAATTTAGTTCTATCCTTTTCAATTAAACTTTTTAAAGACAGATTGGAAACAGGATGTTCAAACATGATGACTTCAACCAGACTGCATACCCCAAAACTCCCAATTTTTAGACTATTTCAACAACAGATATTGTAAAGAAATCATACTCCTTGCAAAAAAATGCATTTTATGACTTTATAGATAAGATTTTTTCCTTGGAAGATCCTGGGGAAATTAACTTCCTGAAACAAATTCTATGCCTTTAACTGCTTCTCTGTACAACTAAATGTTTCACTGAAATTACTGAAAGATTTGGCTGAAGCTGTACACCAAGACCTGCCTTCATAACTACAAAGATCATAGAATCATAGAATCACAGAATGGTTAGAGTTGGAAGGGACCTTTAAAGCCCATCCAGTCCAACCCCCCTGCAAGGAGCAGGGACATCTCCAACCAGATCAGGTTGCTCAGAGCCCTGGCCAACCTGGCCTGGAATGTTTCCAGGGATGGGGCATCCACCACCTCTCTGGGCAGCCTGGGACAGTGTTCTACAACTCGCATTGTAAATTTTTTTTTTTTGTGAAAAATTAGATAAAAGGATAGTTACATAGATCTAAAAAAATCAGCAATATTGTCTGCAGGTGCAGTGATAATTCATGGAGGAAACCTTGGGGTATTTTACAGCTGTACCTAGACTGCTAATTTAAACACCGTTAGTGGCTGAACTTTGGAGGTTGAATGTCCATTAGTCTTAATAAGGACTCCTAACATTTTCATGTGGGTTTCCTGTGTATGCTGAGGAGCTGGCGTACCATAGACTATCCCTAATACACAGTTTGGGTGCATTTACTCATCTTTTGATTAAATGAGAATTTAGTAGCATGGTTCTGGTCCTACTGGGCCAGTTAAACCAATGTTACTAATCAGTTCACTTAGTACAGATGTCAGCTGCCTCTCACACCAGCAAACCTCATTATGTAGTCAGCTGATGCCATAGGATTTGGTAGGTTGAGATATCAGACTATGTCAGGAAATGGAGAGCCATTAAATCACCTTCACCTCTACTTTTAGTCTCAATATTTTGAACTTAGGGCATAGGTGGGAATGTAAATAAATAAAAAAAAACCAAAATGAATATCTGTTACTTTTATCTTTATAGAATATTATTAAAATATCCAGACCAGAGTCTTTCAAATTACATTGGTCATAAACAGAGTTATAAACAGTTAGAATATCACCTCTGCGTCCTCTGCTCCAAACAATGCCTGTAGGAGTTTGCTAATCAAATGAAGGCATTTTCAATTTAAAAGTATACATCCAAGCTGATATTATAGACTTCTTTTATAGCTAATGGAGAAAAGCTAGTGTTTTTAAGCTCCTTCCTTCTAACCTAGATATACAAAACAGCTCAGATGAGTCACAGACCATTAAGTGCATATTTATGAAAAAAAAAAAACCAGAAAAATTAACTGAGGAAAAATTAGGTGGGAGCTGAAGTCTGGGTGTCATCTAGAGCAGCCCTCTGCTCAAAGCAAGCCTAACTGCAATGTTAGATCTGGCTGCCAAGGGGCTCTCTAGAAACTGTTTTTCCCTGGCCTAGAAAAGGAAGCGATTAGCTCAGATGTGGATGCTTATATTGCATGTGTCTATATATAGGCAGATGTCTGTAGACAGGCAGACTTTCCCCTCTAGCCTGTTTTTCTGGATGTTTGCTGAGTGTTCAGATGGCAAATTCTTCTGACAGCTGTTGGGAACATCTGGAGCACTATTTCGACAATTAAAAGTAAAAGAAAAACTATGGTGCTTAATGAAGGAAAACTATATATCAGATCACCAGAAATAGGCACAAAGATGAAGGAGTTTGTATTAGAAATAGTGTGGTCAGTAGGATTAGCAAAGTGTTCATCCCCCTGTACTCAGCATTGGTGAGGCTGCACCTTTAATACAGGCTTCAGTTTTGAGCCCTTCCTACAAGAAAGACATTGAGGTGCTGGACAAGACACAAAGAAGAGCAACAAAGCTGGTGAAGGGCCTGGAGCACAAATCTTATGAGGAATGGCTGACAGATCCAGGATTGTTTACTCTGGAAAAAAAGGAGGCTGAGGGGAGACCTTATCTCTTTCTACAACTACCTGAAAGGAGGTTGTAGCAAGGTAGATGTCAATCTCTTCTCCCAAGTAGCAAGTGTCAGGAGAAGAGGAAACGGCCTCGAGTTGCACCAGGGGAGGTTTAGATTGATATTGGGAAAAATTCCTTCACTGAAAGGGTTGTCAAGCATTGGAACAGGCTGCCGAGGTAAGTGGTTGAGTCACCATGGCTGGAGGTATTTAAAAGATGTGTAGATGTGGCCCTTCAGCATATGGTTTGGTGGTGGACTTGGCACTGTTAGGTTTACAGTTGGACTCAATGATCTTAAAGGTCTTTTCCAGCCTAAATGGTTCTGTGATTCTAGTTCCATGATCATTGCCAAAGAAACATGTTTCTCTAGGAAAGTCATATTTAGACCTTTTGCAAATGCAGTTGGCGTGCAAAGTTGTGCTGGTTTTGGCTGGAAGAGAGTTAATTTTTTTCATAGTAGCTAGTATGGGGCTGTGTTTTGGATTTCTGCTGAAAACAGTGTTGCTAATACAGGGATGTTTTAGTTACTGCTGAGAACTGCTTACACGGAGTCAGGGCCTTTCCTGCCCCTCACCCCACCCCACCAGCAAGGAGGCTAGGGGTGGCCAAGAAGTTGTGAGGGGACACAACCGGGACAGCTGACCCCAATTGACCAAAGGGATATTCCATCCCATATGGCATCATGTTCAGCATATAAAGTGAGGGAAAGAAGAAGGAAGTGAGGGACATTCGAAGTGAGGCTGTTTGTCTTCTCAAGTAACCGATATGTGTGATGGAGCCCTGCTTTCCTAGAGATGACTGAAAACTTGCCTGCTGATGGGAAGTGGAGAAACATAGAATAGAATCATAGAACAGCTCGAGTTGGAAGGGACCTTTAAAGGTCATCTAGTCCAACCCCATTGCAAGGAGCAGGGACATCTCCAACCGGATCAGGTTGCTCAGAGCCCCATCCAACCTGGCCTTGAACATTTCCAGGGATGGGACATCCCTCTGGGCAACTTGTTCCAGCTATGAATTCATTGTTTTGCTTTGCTTGTGTGCCCAGCTTTTGCTTTGCCTATTAAACTGTCTTTATCTCAACTCAAGAGTTTTCTCACTTTTGCCCTTTCAATTCTCTCCTCCATCCCAGCAGGGGGGAGTAAGCGAGCCGCTGTGTGGTACTTAGTTGCTGGCTGGAGTTAAACCATGACACAAGTGAACTGGTTTGTATAAGAGGTTGTATTGTCTTCACTAGATCTGAGATACAAGTACAGAGGGGCAACTGTCATTGACTTCATGGGTGGGATTCAGTTAGAAAGTTAAACTGAATTTAAACATTTTGAAGTTGAACACCTAAATTTAGCTACTTGTGTACAGGTGTACATAGGCTTCTAGCGTATTAGCTGTGCCATAGTCAGTGCAGTCAGTAGGGCCTAAAGAGGTTTAGGTTACCAGTGTCTGGGGCTGTGGTACAGATGTCTAAACACAGGTGTCTCCTGTCATTTAGGATGCCCTAAGGTATTCTATCTGTCCCCAGCTGTTGTTCCAGAAGGAGAAGGCTTTCCTGTAGGTCTTGTCTTGTGCCACATAGGCCAACTATGCATTGTTTGGTGTCTTGCATGGCTTTGCATGATGCTGGGTGTCTTTGAAGGCCACCTAAGTTGCCTTAATCTTGAATTGTGTTCATTACTACCTACCTGCCAGGCTTTTTTAGGTAGCATCTCTCATAAGTACTGTCCTCTGAAAAATGAAATCTGATCCTGGAACATGTGCCATCTGAATTACCCCCAGTCCTCATCCAAGCTGCAGGAAAGTACATAGAGCGCAAAATCTTCTCTCCTGAGACCAACACAGCTAAGCAGGGCCATCATAATAATATAGCTGAAGTCCTTAGAGGCCATCCACTATTCCCTGGGAATTTAAAAACAGTGAAAAGCTTAGTAAAAGTGTCTGCTCAATGAAATATAGCAGAATTGGGTGCCGTTGCTGACTTTGTCACAGACCTACTGGTTAGTGTGAGTCCACTTACTTTATTGCTTTTTGTCTCCATTTGCCTGTAAATTAAACTGAGATGATACAATTTCTAAAGGCTTTGAGATTCTTGAATGGCAGTGATGTATAAGAGCTGAGCAAAATTATTTAATGTTTAGAATAATTAATAAAGATTTTGATTCAAATTGCTGCTGGATGTTTCGAGCCCCAGAGAAAGAAATGCTGCGGAAGTGAAAGAAAATTATGCTACAAAAGTTTTAGCAATAAATAATTAGAAAATCATCAACTAAGCAGGAGAGCAGAGGCAGTTATATTACTCTAAGTAAATAATTGATGTAGTTGAGTAAAAAAAAATTAGTTCATCACTTAGCTCAAAATTTTGCTTGTCTGATAAAGAAATAATGTCTTATTTCAGTTATTACAATATCGACAGGCATGTGTTGCAGAAATGGCATTCCAGTGCTGACTTCTTGTGGCAATATTTATGAATGTGAACACAGCTGGAATTTTCACATACTTAGATCAACAGGATCAGCTTTGAATTTTGTCTGATAAGCTTATAGTGTGAAGATGATATTTGAGTCATTCCTGACTATGAGGTTTTCAGATAGAGCAGGGTAGTATTTAATTAATTGTAATTAAATAATTATAATGAATCTGAGATTCCACATAATAAAATACAACGAATAAAAAAGTCAAAATAGATTAGCAAGATAGACTAGCAAAATGTTTCAACTTTTTTTTTTTTGACATTAGGACCTCCAGTAGACTCAAATATGCAAAGTAACTAATTAGTTTTGAAAGCCTGATTCTTCTCCATGAAATTCAGGAGTAATTTTACAGATCTTAATGGAATTAGATGATATTCCATTCTCATCAGTTGAGCTATGAGACCAGTTCCTTATGCACAAAACTCTCTCCCACTTTCTTCATTCATATAATGTCATCTACCAAAGATAGTAAGATCCTCATGGACAAACTGCTGATGTATCAGGTGCATGAAAACAGTGGAACAAGTTCTACTTGGAGGCCAACAACTTGTGACATATCCCAGGGGTCAATACTGAGTCCAGTCCTGTTTAGCTTCTTCATCAATGATATGGATGACAGGCCAGAATATACTCTCAGCAAGTCTGCAAATGACAAAAAACTGAGAGGAATGGCTGATATGCCAGAGGATCATGCTTCTGTCCAGGGGGACCTCAATAGGCTGGAGAGATGGGCTGACAAAAACCTCAGGAAGTTCAACAAGGAGAAGTTCAAAGTCCTGCCTGAGGAGGAACAACACCATGCACTAACACATGTTGTGGGCCACCCATCAGGAAAGCGGTTGGCAGAAAAGGACTTGGGGGTACTGGTGGACACCAAATTGAATATGAGCCAGCAATAAGCCAGGATTTTTTTCTTGTGGCAAAGAATGCTGCATCAGACAAAGTATTGCCAGCAGGTCGAGGGAGGTGATCCTTGCCTTTATTCAGCACTGGTGAGGCCACACCTGGA
Source organism: Tetrax tetrax (assembly GCA_009806455.1). Classification (NCBI taxonomy): domain Eukaryota; kingdom Metazoa; phylum Chordata; class Aves; order Otidiformes; family Otididae; genus Tetrax; species Tetrax tetrax. The sequence goes on from WHYT01017508.1 coordinate 840,196, forward strand.
GTGCTGTATCCAGTTCTGGGCTCCTCAGTACAAGAGAGACATAGACATACTGCAAAGAGTCCAATAAAGAGTCTCTCCATGAAGACGATGGAGAGACTGGAATATCTCTTCTATGAGGAAAGGCTAAGACAGCTGGGGCTATTTGCCCTGTAGAAGAGAAGGTTCAGGGAGGCTTTCATCAATGTATAGAAACCGCTGAATAGAGATTGCAAAGAGGATGGAGCCAGGCCCTTTTCAGCAGTGCAATGACAGGACCAGAGGCAATGGGCACAAACTAAGACACAGGAAGTGCCATCTGAACATCAGGAAACACTTCTTTTATTGTGAGGCTAACCAAGCACTGGAACAGGTTGCCCAGAGAGATGGTGCACTCTCCATTCTTGGAGATATTCGTAACCCATCTGGAAATGGTCCTTGGCAACTGTCTGTGCTTGAGCAGGGGGATTTTACTGGGTGACTTCCACAGTTTCCTTCCAACCTCAGGAATTCTATGATACTGTGATAATAACTGAAAGAAGTAAAAATTTTACAGACAAAATGAAACAGAAAACAAAGGCATTTTTTCCATTAACATAGATTGTAAAACAACAATGGATGAGATCCTGTCTTCAGAATGTCTGTTTCATAAAATAACTGACACTACAGTTGTTCATTAAAACATTAATATGGTTTGATTTGCAGTTGTACTTCTGGTTGGTTTATCTTCAAGAGAGAAAAATTTCATCGTATTGTGGCTGAGAATCATAGAATGGTTTGAGTTGGAAGGGATCTTCAAAGGTCATCTAGTCCAACACCCCTGCAAGGAGCAGGGACATCCCCGACTAGATCAGGTTGCTCAGAGCCTCATCCAACCTGGCCTTTCAGGCTTATTTTTAACTTCCTATCTGAACATGAAAACTTGGAGAGAATGGGTCACAACCATAGAAAATCTTTGTAAGGAAGTCATATTCACGTGAAAGAGTCTACCCGAGCTTCACAGCTTTGCTGCAAATTAAGGCAGCTACAAGTTGTGACACAATAGATACCTAATTGGGGTTGTATTACTTAAAATAAAAGATTGTGTCCAAAACCAAGAGACTGAGAAAATGTTGCTTATTTATTCATGCTAGACTTGTGTTGCGATTATGAGTGACGTACAGAACAAATAGGAGATTAATATAGAAAAGGTAAAGAATTGTTCCTTTTAAATATATTTCCTGGCCCAATTAATACTTAATAATGCTTAATAACACTAAGAAATGGCAGACATGCTTTCTCAAGTGGGGTGGTAGCAAATTTTTGTAATATGACAAAGACTGTGAATAGTAGGCTGGAGACAAACGGATTAAAAGTGTGAGCAGAGGAAAAATATGGCCCGTGGTAAAATATGGAATTATGGTCAGCAGGCAAAAGAAAGATAGTGCTGGACATTTTGCCCTATTTTCAACAAGGTGTTTCAACACAAACATAATTTTAAACATACTAAAACTCCTACTGAAATCAGTGAACATTTCTCAGTATTTAAAACGATACACTTGTTCGAGTGTTTTGGATGAAAGAGCATTTCCAGATTATGGATCGATAAAGCTCAGCTGCACAGTGGAAGTCACTTGGACAGGATAGGGAAAATATACATAATGAATTTATTGTGGAACAGAATATACTGGAATATCTGAATAAGGAAATAAAATTTCATGACTGCCACAGAATTTGAGGCTGCTTATGAAATTCTAAAACAGAGTGCATTTGAAATGCAGTAATTTTCCTTTTTAATTGAATACCAGGAAGTGAGTTTTGCTGAAAATGAGCCAGTTATTGGCATGCTTTCTCAGCAAGTTGTGACAGCTTTACAACTTTATTTTCTTTTACAGCATAACACATAAAAAGAGAGCAAATACATTTAATCACCTCCAGTACTTGCCAGAGACTCCAAGGGAAGTGTGTGCTTTCAAGTAGGGGGCAAAACTATGAGCATGTGGGACTGGTGTAGATCACAATCAGACTCAAGGGCGTATCTATACCAGAAAATTAAAAGGCTTCAGGTCACAATCCTGCCCAATGGAGTGTGTTGGTCTGTACTGCTCAATTGTTCAAATGGTCAGTGATGTGTTGTGATGGAGATGACTGGAGATGACTAACTGACTTTGGAAGTAAGATAGTTTAGTCCTGTTAAGTAAGATAGCTTAGTACTGCTCTGCTATTTAACAGTATTTGTTAATACTACATGGAGAGAGTGTGTCCATTGTCATCATAAACAGAGCAGGGGACAGGCTCTGCTTGGTTTATCAGGGTTTGAGGGAATATCAAGGAATGCTACTGACATAAAACAGAATGAATGCCTGATCTGTTGCGTATGGCTAATTTCATTGAACTCTAGGAGAGAGATCCAACTCAGCTTAAATTGATAGTTTGAGGGCTAGACACCTAAGGCTTGGTTACGTTGGCTGCATGGTGTCTAGTACTAGTTGAAATGCTCTAGTTCAGCTACTGGTGCGGAAGGACTCAGGTCTGTCACAGATCCTGTCACACCTATGTGGACATTTCATTTCTATAGTCAGTGAAAAGAGGCACCTCTGGAAGTTTCATCCCTTCCTCGTGCACTTATGGTGACCTGCCTTCCAAAGAGAACATCCCCTAAACTTTTGGTTTATGGTGCCTACATAAGTGTCTGCAGCTGTGCTAGGACTTATCTCAACTGCCTGCACACCAGTACTTCAGGGTAAAAGCAAAATCTCCAGACAGGCTTCAATCTCCTTTGTGTCCTTTCACATATCTGGCAGACCTGTGGGAATGCCTTGGATACCCATGCGTGTCTCAAATGGTGCTAGACAGCTATGTTTAAGCAATGGAGCTGAGATCTGTGCTGATGACAAAAGTTGCTTAGACACTTTCAATGCTAGTAGACAGCTATCAGTCTTGATGCCCACCCAAGCTATCCTGTGCTTCTTCTTTCATTTGTAAGTTTTCCAAAACGAACACCTGCCTTTCCAGTGAAAGTGAGAGTCCTTGGGCTTAGTTGCATTATTTACACAAATTCTCAAGGTGAGCTCCTAAATCCCTGTGTTCAAATAAGATTTCAGCCAGGGATGTTTCTAAAGCAATGGTTTGTTTGATAGCTCCTGTGATATTCAGGAGCAGACTTTCAGTTGCTGCAAGTCTCTAGAAAGCTTGAACTGGCTGGAGTTACTTAGTTTTCCCCGCTGCTCATCCTTTTTGGGAAGTAGAAACTCTGAAGTTACATGGCAGTGTTTCTGAGGAACCTTTCCGGTTACTGGGCTAACGTTTCACTCCTTGATTTCAGGTACTTGTACCAATCGTCTGCCTGTTACCATGCTTATTTGGTCCTGCTTCTTATAATACCTCTTTTCAGTTGCTCACTTGAAATAAGACGAAATTTTCTATGCTGATTCCTGGTTTAGAACTACAGCATTACATCCTGTAAATGGAACTAGGTCACGGAGCTTGTCAATGTTTTAAGCATGTTAAGATACGAAGGGATTAAAGCATTTGATAAACGCCTTACAAACAAGAACACAATGAATTATAATAAAGTTACTCTGAAATGTAATTTGCTTAAAAATACATTTCTTAACCTCTAAAATGCACGTAGCTTTCAAGATAAACTTTCTTTTTTTTTTTTTTCTACAAGGTACCCCAGTGAATTGAAATAGTGATCTTTTACATCTTTTGGTGAAAACCTCCACCAAACAAGCTTTCAGTACGGATGTAAGTGGTGAGACTGTCACACAATGACAACAAATGCATTTCTGGTTGCATTTCTTGAGGAATGAAGACTCAGAAGGCTACACTCTCATATCAAGTGAACTTGGCAGTTAACTTGCTTGGTTTTGTTCTGTCCTTGGCGTGCCTTTCCATATAAAAGAGAAACAGAAAGAATTAGCAGAAGACAAGAGTGATGTGAAGAACCTAGATGGATGGAAACCTGCTCCACCTTGCTTCAGACTATTCAGTTCTTCAGCACTGCAGAAAATGGAAGTGTGACTCAAAGTAGAGAGGTAATTTTCCAGAAATAACAACATACATATTCTAAATAGTTGCAGTAGCTAGTGGAAGTATCTTACTTCCTTAAGGTATTATTGTATTGGCATTTGTTCATTATCTCATCAGTTTTCAGGTGTATAACTTGACACAAGAGTAAATTTTTAGTGCAGAAATTGAAGTTATGGTTCTTTTGTCCCATCCTATGCTGTTTCCTCCAAGTGGATCATATCTAAGTAATGAAGATCACATTTGGATGGCTGCTTTTATCTAGAAAGTTTCCATGGCTGAAATTTGTATTTTCTTTCTCGGATTGCAGAGGTAAAGTCTTAGTTATGGACTCCCCTTTTTGCTTTGCTTTCCTGTGCAGCACATCTACTCAGGCCTCCTGGGGTTTTTCCAGTGGGAATATCGTCCTTGGGGATGAATAGAAGATATTTCCATTTCAAGAAGAAAGAGTTTGTTAAGTGTCTTTCTGTTCATGAAATCCTAGTTCCATTTAAGTCAATGTTAAAAATATCTCTAACCCTACTGGGGTCAGAATTTTACTCTTCAGCAACAGCAAAGTGAAGACAGATCTCAGCACATCTGCCTACTAGTTTGTTTTTGTTAGTGTCAGGGGAATGGATGGCAGCTCATATCCAAACTGGCAACCTTACACTGGGACTAATGTAGAGATCCTATTCCAAAAGTATTTCAATAAGTCAATTAGGTGACAGTGAGGAAGACGTTAATATGTATTACTTAATAAAGAGTCTAAAGACAGCAATGGCAGTTAGTCACCTAATCCTTTATTTTGGGGAGTTATGGGGTGTACAAATTGTCACGAGAGAACATTAGATCTTGGCTTTGGGCTGGTTTGTAGAAAAGCCTTGTATTGCAGGAAACAGTTTGGACTTGGAGCTTAATTTCATCTTTTTACTCTTCAAAGGAGCTTTTAGCTGCTCCTTGAGTGCACCACTGAGATACATTGCTGATAAAAATGCTTTTTAACTTTTAACCTGTTGATGCATAATAGAAAGACACAGATTCTAAAGGATTCATTCTGCTGTGAAAATGACAGCAATGTAAAAAGACACCGGCAAGGTCTCCTTTGCTACTTGCTTTATTTTTCTTCCTCTCTTCTGGCCTATTTCTATTCTTACTGACTTCAGGATTTTCAGGTGATTTTGCAACTTTACCTTTCTGGTATAAGAACTTTCTTCTTCTTCTGCTTCTTAACTTTTAAAGGAACTACCAAAAAGTAACAGTATTTTTGGGTGCCTAAGGATGAACCCTGAAATTTAAGTTACCCAGATCTTGACTTGGTTCTGTTTACTAAAATTACTAAAATGCTCAGAGTGTATGAAAGTACTCACAGTGCAACATCATGTTTCCTAATCTGCACAAGCACTATACAAGTAGGCTTTACTTTGTTTCTTAAAAAAGGCTTCCTAGGTACAGTTTTGATAGTGCCATAAGGACTTCTAGCATTCCTCTCGTGGGCTTCAAGTCTCATTGGCCATATAGGGCCCAAAGGTGACTAATGGTACTTTGCTTGAAAAGTGAGAAAGATATAAACTGTCCCATGTACAGGCTGTCTGTGAAGAAGATTTATAAATCCTTGAGAGTCAAAATATTAGGATCAGTGTAACCTGACTTTGACTACATGAAAATCAGCTGGTCCAAGCTCGGCTGTCTCTACAGCTGGTAGAGAGAGAGAGAGAGGCACTAGCACAGGGGTTATTAATGTCACCTAAGGTAGGGATGTAAGCCAGGGCTTCCCATTGTCTTCTAAACACAGAAGGTTGGTTGCTGAGACTAGATATTTAACTTTGAGACCCGTAGCAGTAGATGAGAATCTCATGCAAAACCACTATTTCATAGCTGACTTGAGGTCATCTGCCACGAGAATGTGCTGGGAAATCTAACAACTGTGAAATATGAGGCACAGAGTTCAGAAGGAGCCAGACAACCAGAAGGAAGGGAACTGAAGTTATAAACAGGATAGCCGGGTTTTTAATTTTATTTAACCCATTAAATAATTTTTTTTTTTTGATAAAATTACAGTTTTAGTGCATGAGAACGGTGTTTGTACTGAATTGGTTTTGTCCCAGCATGACACCTCCAAACTAGCAATGTGGTTGCCTGCATGATCTCAGACCTCTCTTTACAGTCAGTGAAAGGCACTTTTAGAGTATGGGTCACGCTACTCCAAGTATGAATTGCTCTCTACAAGTGCTTCTGTGTCATCACTGACACAGAACTGAGGACAACTGCTTCTCTGATGTGTCTCATTTCAATGCCTAAAGTGAGACGGGATGAAACCGGACTGGTAAAGCCAACACCTTTTCTGGCAATGTGATCCAATGTCTAAGCACTGTCAAAGCAGGAAAATGTCATCTTATTCCAAAGTGAAACTTCTCTAGCTTCCTCTTTTAGTCTCTTGATCTTTTTCTTTCTTTGTTTTTTTTTTTTTTTCCCCCAACAAAAATGCAGAATTTTCCCTTTACTAGCTATGTATCTTCCCCAGGTATGTCTACACCGAATGAGCAAGCCACTTCCTAAATTCATCAATGAAGTGAATAAGTTAAATGTTCTGGTGGGGTTAAAGCCTCACATTCTCTGAAGCTCTGTAGCATTTATTTCAGAACTGGCAAATAGCTTTGGCTTACTTTCCAGGGTAATTTGGAGATCTATCACAAGATGGTTCTCATTCTGCTCCAACAGAACACAGTGAGACCTTTGTTGCTGATTTCAAGTAGAGCAAATTTAGACTGTGACGTTTAAACAATTTCAAGATTAAAAATGCTGCTGTGAAGCTTAGCACTTATTTTCACTTTGGAGCATTTACTGTGAGAAAAGTTCATGGCCTGTCCAAAGCCAACATCCTGTCTCCAACAATTGCTCTTAACAAATTCTGAAGTAAATAAGTTTGATGATAATCACTCATGCTTTATATTCATCTTAACTCCTTGTAGAGAGAGCTGAGGTACTGAAGCATGATCTTTTACATCCCAAATTTTTGCATCACAGTGGGTGAATTCCAGTCACCTCCAGCTTCACCAGCCTGTAGACTGATGGAGCTCACTTGACCTGATTGGTGGATGGATAGATGGATGGCTCAAGAAAGCCCTGTTTTCTTTTATAAACACTAGGACTGTTATTACCTCATTCAAATTTTAAACACTATCTTTGATGAAAACTGCTAAATACCAGATAACATTTTATTCATCTAGTTTCCTTGTCTGCACACATGCCAACTGTTATTGCACCTAAGGTGGTACTTTTAGTCTGTTTCTAAATGCAGAAAACCAAATGTCTGTTATATAAAATATTACCCTTCCTTAAGGGTGGAGATCATCCAAGCTAAGTTTAGATGTTTAAAATCGGGCATCTGGTCTAGACAAGGCATATAAGCTTTTCAAAAACAGAGAGATGGGCATGCCCAGGAGGTGACATGTCCCATGTTGAGCTAGACACCTAGAACATCTGTTTGAACATACCTCATAAGTTGCCTTCTTCTCCTTACCACTTATCCACAACTTACCCTTTCAGCTATCCTGACCTGTGTGTTACTGTTCAAAGCCATATGCTATAACAATTCCCAAACTGATTTAATTCATTACTGATTAAAAGCATCCTGCTCCTGCATGGTAACATTAAAAGCCTTGGGAGTTATGGTGAACTGAGACATTGCGCAGCATAGGAAAGCCTGGCAAACTCCGAAGTGATTTCTGCATACGTGCAAGAGAAACCTGTCCTAGACAGTGTGTTTCTGTTGTTTTCAGAAACTGAGATAGAAAGAGGTTGCTTGTATAGGCGGTGTTGACTTTCAGGAATTTAAGGCAAGTTAAAGAAGAGGTGTTAGAATTAAATGTGCAGTGCTCAGAGGCAACAAGACTGATTTAAGATTTAGGCAGGAAGTAAAAGCCTTTAAATGAAAGGGTCATCAATTCCGTTTTTGTGAATAGCAAGGCATCAAGCCAAGTAAGACAGAAGAATTTCCCTGCATTTCTTAAGATGACTCTGCAGAACTGCTAATCCAATAAATACATAGCCCAATACACTGACCATCCAGGTCCTTATCCTCTGATCTAGGAAGTCAAATGTCTTTCTGCGTATTTCTAAAATAGAATGAGTGTGTGCTGAGTTCAGACCAGAAGTATGAAATCTGTGCTGTGAAGACTTACATTAGGATATTAAGATAGTAAGTACAGACATCACTGACCAGAAAGCTCCCAAATGAGGCAGTTGTTTGGATCCCATATCAATCAATTGTATCTAATAATAACAATTCAGTGCAATTTTGTGTCCATGGAAGGCTCCAACATGGGCTAAGATGATAGCAGTGTTTATTTCCATATAAATTAGATCTTCCTTTCCGATTTAGAAGTGAACAAAATGTTGTTGAGCAGGGCCAAACAGAAGATGTGAAGATAGCAATCTACTGTTGAGTGCAAGGTCTTATGCACTAAGTCCTGTGATAGCAAGTGTCCTTCACCATACCTTGCCCATGACCCTTAAAGATGCATTGAATCATCTTTGTTGTAGAAACAGCTCCTTAAACAAAGATAACAAGGATACAATTTTCTTCTAAATAAACTAATCCTTTGTGGTGCCATAGAAATGGATTGTACTGTCCAGTTGTTATCTCAAATAACACCTAGTCAAGATTAATTCATATATATATATATATTAAGGTTTCACTAAAGTCTTAGCTGTGGAGGAGGAATGTGCAGAATTTGTGGAAAAAACCCTCACCTAGACACGTGCACTCATACATTTCTATAAACATGGGAAGGTGTTTATGAAGCATCCAGAGGGGAATTTAATCTGCCTGAATTAGGAGCTTTAACTTAGTCAGACAGATGACTCTTATGGAGATGTCAAAGTTCAACAAGGTTTGTATAATTTCTTTTGCTGTGTAATCTCAATGAGTTGCACCTCTTTGAAGGTGTACCACACTACGTACGATCTCTCTCTGCTTGTGACTTCTGGCACGTCTCTAACGCAGAGGATAAGGACAGAATTTTGTATACTTCTTTACAGATTCCACTGAGGTCAAACAGTTTGGCACATTCTACTTGGAAAACAGAAGAGAAAATTAGTATATCCTAAGTATTTGTGCCTGGGTTTTAACATAGTTTGATTTATTTATCACATCAGCCTATTGCAGAATTTTCAGTTTAAGCAATGATATTAACATACAGATACTATTTTAAATCTCAGTTTTATAATAACTAATTTTCTTGAAACTCATACTTCTTTAGAGAACATATATTAACTTCTTAATAAATACATTCAATGGGGAAGATGAAAGGCTTTCATTGCTCATACAGGCATTTTTCTTAATTAAACTTGTCTCTCACCTTTCCTCAGAAATCTCGCCTGTTTCTGCTGATCTGTTCCAGTAAAGCTGTCAGCAAATGCCAATCAACTGCTAAATGGAAACAGTGCACATGGTGAAAAAAACAAATGTAAAGCAGGAGATTCCAACCCCAGACATTCAGGAGGTCCTTCATTTCAGGTTCAGCTTTTCTCCATGGTGGCTGGGCGTGTAATCTGGCTCCTGGCATGTTTTTTGGTTTCACATCACAAGGTAAATGCCCAGGGCATATACTGAATTTTCTTAGGAGCAATACTACAGCTGTGCTTTCAAGCACTCATTCTTGCATGGAATTAATCCTTTTGAAACCAAAAAAGTGAATTGACTTGGAGGTTTAAAAGATTAAATTATGTATTCTGACAAAGTAGGGAACTGATCTGTAATTAGTTGATATAAACGATAACTTTTTTTCCCTCCTGTACATGCTGAATCAGATCTTCAAATTGGAATTGTGATATTTGGATTTTTTAGGAAAAAAACACAACAAAAATGTGAGTTTTTATGTGAAAAAAAAAATCAGTAAATGGGAAAAAGTTAAAATTGTGAGATTTGATGAGGGTTTTTTTTTGTTTGCTTTTCAGCAAAAGTTTCCTTTGCACTTAGCATAACTTTGGATTTTACTGATTTGGAAACATCTGAAAGAAATGTCAAATAAATATAAAATGTAAATTTCTCATATTAGAAAAAAATTGAAAGGCCTTGACTTTCTCAGACAACATCTTTTCATCCAGAGTAATTCAGAGTTGGGATAAAAACAGTTCAACAGAACACCAGAGGAAGGGGAAAACAGAAATGGAAAACAAAACCCATAACAGAAAATACTAAAGCATATAATTTACAGAACAATAGCTCACAGTGATTCTGATGCCCAGCTTCCTCCCAAGTAGCAGAAACTTGTCCCTCAGCACCCTCTTCACTTTATATACTGAGCGTGATGTCACAAGCCATCCCAGCTGTTGACTAACCAGTAAACCATCCCAGCTGTGTCCCCTTGCCACAGGTTCCACCAGCTCCTCTCCCAGCTCAGGTGAAAATTAACTCTATCCTGGCTGGAACGAGGACAGCTGTGCAGTCTGGGCAGCAGCACAAAAGTCAGAGTGCTGTGCTTGGGTTCACCCTGCTCTTGGGGCTGAGTGCTCATTGTAGACCTCAATGAAGTGAGGGGATGGAGGTTATGCTGGGGTCTCTCAAGGCAGAACAGGAGCCTGTGATCCCACCTTGGTGTGGGCAGTTGGATGTGACCAAAAGAGGGTCCTGACAGGGTGACATTTTCCTGATTTTTGTCAGCAGCCAATTTTTGTGCTTTTTAAATAGAAAGATCCTGCAAATGCACTAAAAGTGATGCTTTGGGATGCAACATTTTTAGGGTTGATTTAGAGCATCCTACCTGCTCTCCTTCTGAGGCTATTGAGAACACTGGGATGCGTGGACAGTCACCAGCTGTGATGCTCACCCAGCCACGTCCTTCTTAATCACTTGCAGGACCATTCAGGATGGTGGTGTATCAGTCAGGTAAATATTGATTTTGCTGCCCAGAGAAATCCAGATGTTTCCTCCTTGCGAGGAACTTATTTTGTTGCTCTCCACCATTGCATGTCTTTGGTCAGACACTGAAGCAGGAGATGGGGAACAGGCTGTGGCTGGAGACTGCCAGGCTGGGAGATGGTTTCGCTGGTACCTGCAAGCATGAATGAAGCCGGGAACATCTAACTTTGCAGTTCAATGAGGGGCCTATTAGTGCAGTGCTTCCAGTCAAATGCATTCTCCTCTTGACTCCTACTTACCTTGTCTATTACTTACCTTATTTATTAAATTAATCAGGCCAAAGCTAAAAGCATCCCACAGGAAACCTTTCAGAACCTACAATTTCAGTTATGGGAGAATTTACAGGTCAATAACACAGTGCTTTAAAAATTGACTACTAAGAGAACCACACAGGCACCAGTTAATATGTATTTGTAATGTCCTTCATGGAGCTGTGCGTGGCAATCACAAACAAGGATGTTCATTTAAAAGGTATGATTTATATGTGTGATATGTTGGAATTAACATAGAACCAGCAGACAGGTGAAATCAATGTAAAGAAATATATGCAATGTGTCTCATGTTAAATACCATTTCTAGCAGATGTCTGTGTTAAGAATACCTTATAATAATCTTTCTGTGCTGTGGTATCTCAGCAATTCTTTGTTCTAAAATCCTACAGCAATACTGAAAACGAGAACTCTCTGCTAATGTTAAATCAATATGTTGCTTAACTGCTCATATTAACATCTCCATCAAGAAGTAATGGACCTGTAGTATTTCCTGTAATTGTTATAAGTAGATATTTTCTATATCAAGTATTGTATGTGCCCCCATTAGCCTAGAAACATTTCCAAAAGTAGCACCACAGATCTTAAATGCAAACTCTGCATAAAACCTAGCAGTTCAAATCCAGTCAAATAACAGAGATCAAAAGCCATTTTCATTCAGACAAACTTTGAATTGTAATTTTACAGAGGAGAAAAGTCTTGTCTAATTTTTGTTTACTTAAAGCCGGATACTTTGATCCAACCTCTCCCTCGAATCTGCTCCAATACGAGCTGCCATGTGAAAACTGAGAGCACTTCACCCACTGAAACCTGTGCAGCGTTTGGCCCCTGGTTTCCTGTTGCTTTTCAGCAGCCCAGCTGGCGACATCAGGGACATCCCGCGGGTCCTGCAAACATACAGCTCCCACTGTTCCTCCAGAAAACATCTGCAAATGGACAGGGGGAAAGGATCTTGCATTTATTTTGTACACGCAAAATTGCTGGAGAGACTTTTTTTTTTTCTAGAAGTGAGGTGGTTTATGTGGTCTTTGGAAGTCATCCATCGAAGTGCTGATGTCAACGTTGAATTGCAGAGAGGAGAATCATATTAGACTTTTCTTGAGGCACAGAGTGAATTGACATAAATATGAGTTATCTGTTGATATTGCTGTTATCACTGCCTGGCCTAGTGGCTGTGACTCCTGTCTCCAATGCTGGCCAAAATATTCAATCAAGGGAACTATGTTTCACCCCTTTGGACAATAAAAGTTGTCGCTAATACTTTTTTTGAGTCAGTTGATTCATTTTTCTTACTGTTTTTGTCTGTGTTTTCGTTTTGCTGATGTTCTTGAGACATTTCATTCACTCTGGCAAAATTAGCTATTTGAAATTAATGTATTTCAGTTTTTGTAGTGCAAATCATATTGTGACTCCAACTTCAAAATGAATTGTTGTTAGTTAAGAGTGTCTCTGCTTAAGTCAGAATTGTTCTTCATGATTATTTGCAAAAAGAGTAAAAATTTCTTACACGTATTTTTGCAGGTAATTTGTAATTTTTAAAATCCATCATAATTACAAACGCTTGAATTCTTTATTTCTTTCCTGCTGTAGAACAAGATGCAGAGTTTTAAATTTTCTTACAGGATAGCTGCTGTTTTGGGTGTACATAAAAGTTTTAAAAGATTGCACAATTTTCCATTGCTAGTGCTTAAAAAAAACCATCTGAAAATGAAAGTGCTTCTTTAAAGATTCTTTCTTAATTTTTCCAACCCTGACATTTATTCTGTTTTTCAGTTCAGTATAGAAACTGTTTGCTTTCAACCAATTTTTCTATATTAGAGTTATGTTTGTACTTCTTAAAATTGATCTTATTTCTTCCTTCTGGTTTATTGTGATTTTTTTGTATTACTGTCAACTGAGAGCTACCTGCTGAGTCCACAACCCTATGTTGCTAGATGCTGTATGAACACTTAAAGTAAGGCTACCATCATCCCGAAAATCTTCTGGGTGACCACTGCAAGCAATCATACTCCAAAAACTTGCTGGGAAGTTGAGAACAAGACTGGTGGCTTTTTAGAGGGGATTCTTTTCTGAATACTGATGGCACTTGGCTCTACCAAGTAGAAACCACAACCATTCATGTTGCCCATCTCTGAGACGAGGTCAGGTGCAGCTGTCAGCACTACAACCATGTTGACTTCTTTCAGTGTAAGGAAAGAGCACTGCCTGCTTGATCAGTCCAGACAAGATGCTGAGGAATAAAGCTCCTATGATCGAGAAAACCATTAACCCTCTGGGAGCAGAGACAGGTGGCAGCAGCTGTTATTTGAGATCACACAGTACACAGCTACCCACGCCTGCAGGGAAGAAGTCCCTAGCACACCTTTTGCGGAACTATCCAGGGAGGGGTAACGATCCAGCTTTGTCATCCTGGAGCTCAGTGAAGCTAATTTGCCCTTCTTCTCAGCAGGCTAAAACAAACCCAGTCAAGCTTCCAATACCTTCCAATACCTAAAGGGCGTCTACAGGAAAGACAGGGAAAAACTCTTCAGTAGGGCCTGTTGTGACAGAACAAGGGGTAATGGTTTTAAAATAGAAGGAAGCAGATTTGGATTAGATATTAAGAAAAAAAAATTCACACCTAGGGTGGTAGAACACTGGCCCAGGTTGCCCAGAGAGGTGGTGGATGGCCCATCCCTGGAAACATTCAAGGCCACATTGGCCGGGGCTCTGAGCAACCTGATCTGGTTGGAGATGTCCCTGCTGCTTGTAAGGAGGTTGGACCAGATGGGCTTTAAAGGTCCTTTCCAACCCAAACCATTCTGTGATTCTACGGTTCTATGATTCTATGATTCTAAGCTCCATAGGGTTAAATCTCTTTTTGTGTTTTCAGTATTTCTAACTTATTTTGGGGCCTTTACTACAGACATACCTCAAGTTGCATGAGTTAATTTCCTTGTGATATTCACCAGGCACAGGAAACCCACCTGTGCTTATCCAATCATGCATGTACCACCTTGGCATGTGAGAGAGGCATCATACAAGGAGGGCTTTGTTTCCTCTTAGACAGAATATCTGACTTTCTGTTTTTCTTGCTTCTCTTTACAATTATCCTGCTTTATGAGTGAATTTTTCAATAATGCCTGCAGCAATTCCTGTCGATTTCCTGACATTTCTTCTTGGCTTTGAAAGTTTGAACTCATGTAGCATTTGTATGGGATAGCTGGATATTTCTGCACAGAGTTTACCGCTTTGATAGTACCTGGGTTCCCTGTTTTTTAATCCCTTTGGGTACATGAGTGTGAGAGAAGGAGGGAAAGGAGGTAATTGATCACCTCGTATGTCTGCTGCCTTTCCCCTTGTTATGAATATTTATATAGTACTGTTGAGAGCGGAAGGGAAATTCAAGCACACGAGGTTTTTGGAAGTGAAGGGTTTTATTCCTGACCCTCAAATTAGTGATGATGCTTCCAATTCCTTGAAGCCTTAATATTGTCACGATCCTGCGTGAAGGTAGCAGGCTATTTAATGGGGTTAGGATTTAACTTGCAGGCCAGGCAGTTCTGCTGATTGTGTAGACAATAAATTTGTAACGATGGCTGGAGGCACTGCTGGAGTGTAACCCTCTGGGGCTTCCGAGACTAAGAGCAGCTGTCTTGAAGAAAGTTACTCATGCACGCTCAGTCAGGCACGCTGGTCTGCAAGCTGGTTCTGAGATCCATACGTATGGAAAAGGGTGGGAGATGGAATGAGACTGGAGGTGATACCTCTTTTGCCCGTTCTTGCTGTGGTAACTTGCCCTTGGAGTAGCAGAGACACTTCTGTTGTTGCAGATTGTAATTGGGTGTCTACCAGGCAAATTATGCAAGTCAGTCCCAATAATAACATCTCGAAGGGGATATAATTTCATACTGCTGTTACTAAGTCCTGCACTTCCGTAATCATAGTGATTTGGGTCTCTGGTAGATTTTAGTCTTAGGAACAGTATTCTACCCTTTACTAATGTTGATGGGCTTTTACTGTTTTATCCAGGGATCCCGACTCACCTTTCCAGCTTGTCTTGAACCTCTGGTTTCTGTGAAATGCATATGGGGACTGGTGCTCTTGAGATTATTGCTCCAGGATAATTTGTTCCTGACATTTGGAATGAAATAGCAAAGCAGCTGATTCAGCTCTTAAAAATAGCGTAGAAGTTCACTTTCAGAGCAGCTATTGCTGATCCAGTGATAGCATGGATGTATCATTGACTTCCAGAGGAGCAGAGCAGAAGGTTGCGCCATTAAATTAGGCACAAAAAAATGCAAAGATTTTTTTTCCCCTGTCTGTTTCAGAGCTACAGAGCAGCCGGTTGCATCTCTCCTTGTCAGCAAAGTCTGCATACAAACTTCACCTGGGCTGGGAGTGTCAATCCCATGGAGACCTTCATGCATTCAACCCCTGGACAGCCTCTGTGCAATATTTCTTGAACTTGCCTCCAAATGCATGGGAGAAATATGAACAAACGAGGCAATATGGTAAAAAAACCAGCTTTTTTTCTGGAGCTTTTTCACCACTCAATGAGTGTGATCACGCACAGGTTTGATGTGACAGCTCCAACAGAAGAACATGAGACCCCTCTGCTCTCCAGATCTGCTTTCAGCTCAGGCTCAGGCAGAGGTGGGGACTATGCCTCTGGATGGGGGCTAAGTGGGTTCAAAGTCAGCTTTAAGCCCAGGCAGCTTGCTGAGCTGACCCAGAAGCCCTCTCCCATGACTGGCAGAAAATCTGGAAAGGGAGGTGGTTTTGTCACGATGTCTTAATCTCTGAAATGCATATAGCTTAGGGGAGAGCAGAGAGGGGCAGAGGGGAGCCTTCAGGCATCAAGGTCTGGATTTTAAAAGGTACATTTAAATGTCAGCTGGAGGTCTTGAAAGCCATAGGCCACACTTTTTCCAAGTTTTGCAGCTGGGATATTTTTCATAATTATAGATATCTCTGTCTGACCAAATGCCTACACCCTGTTAATGATGACAGGAGAGAAATGGATCCTTTTAGAGAAAGATTTGTCTGATTGCAAAATAGATAAGATGAGAAACATATGAATCATCCAGTAAAGATGCTCACTTTTCTCTGCTGACTATGAAGAGAGCTTGCATAACTAGATGAGGTTTAGAGACTTCTGACGTAGGTTTCTGAAGTTATGGGTCCCATGATAAGTCATAAAATAACTTCAGAAATCAGGCCCTTGGTGAGCTGAGGCTGCCCTTGCAATTTCTTTAAAGCAAGTGTGGAGTTACTGAGAAAGAGAATGGGCAAATAAACCAGCCTGGATGAATAAAGAAATGCGATGACAAAACGGGAGCATCTCTGCTTCTGCAGCTGCCATCCATAGATGATCTCAGCATACGTTCTGGACCCTAGTGAGTGGGTCCTGACAAGTCCCATCTGCAGTTGCTGTTTATGGGTGCTCCCGTCTCAGCTGGGGCACTGAAAGGTGCAGCAACTGCATTTCCATCACATCCAGGGCAGATTATCCCCCAATCCTCCTAAGAGCACCCTGGGTGACTTCTGATGAGGTCACATAGAACTGGATGCTTTTAAAGATATGGGCGAACTTCAGGGAGAGGGAATTAAAACCAGACCCCCTCAACTTCCTCTGCCATAGCTTTCTATATGAAAAATGGGAATAGTTTCAAAGTTGATAGCGTTTAACATTTTGCTCATGCAGATCGTAAATTCTTAAGAATGGGTATTATCTCTTGCTACTTGTCCGTACAATAAGGGCTCAATCTCAGCAGGAGCCTGTGGGGTTTTGAGCATTTCAAATAATGTAGTATGTGATTTACTTACTTATAAGGAAGCAGTTCATCGGATTCTGGTCTAGAATTAAAAAAAAACATGTACTCTGTACTCTGCCCACCACAATAATGACAATAAAAATCGCCAAATGTACTATATAAAGTGGTTAGATTTATGAGAGTGTCTGGTTCTTTTTGAACTTGGTTCTCACAGATGTTCTGACAATAATTCAACCCCACTCTTCACCCACCCCTGCCAAACCTTAACAAACCTCACTGTGTTGGAGCTGCAAACAATTTCTTAGATATACAGCCCTAAAATAACTACTCCAGGCAGTACGCTTTTTATTAACTTTTTTTTTTTTTAAAAAAAAAAAGGTATAAACTCGGAGTTTCCATATTGCTAGCTTGCAGCCAAAGACTATGTATCTTTTAAAGTGGTAGAATATGTAATATTTATTTCAGAGACATGAAGTCTGTGCCTATGGAGTTCAGGATATGCAAAAGGTTCAAAAGAAGTTAATCAAAATCAAAAGTTAAACAAAAAGTTAATCAATTTAATGGGAGACGCATACAGATACAGATTGAAAAGATGATTTTAGAACAAAGGAGTAATTCCTTAAATTGAGTCTAAACTAACACTTTGTGCCTTAATAAAGAACCAGAAAGAGCATGTCACAAGAAACTGAGAGGCAGCCTTGGGTATGAAGGGATGAGTTAGCAGAGGCTCAGAGTTGTGGGTGATGCTATGATTCTATGCTACGCTCAGTTACCAGAAGCAGAAGCTGGCTGTAGCTCTCCCTCGCTCCTCCCACTCTCTCAGGTTTGATCTGCAGGTTGATGGTGGCATGCGATCCCCTGGGACATGCTTCTCACCTCTTCTGGCTGGGAGGCTGGGAGCTGCTGCCAGTGGGGAAATGATGGGGAGCAGCCTTGGTCTGGCACTGCAGCCTGGCTTAAAGCCTTGGCTGGACTGCCAGCATGCACAAAGCCTCACAGCGTTTACTGTCAGAGTTGTGCTTTTTGCTGGATAGTGTCTGCCTTGATGGGCATCTGGGAGACTTCACAAGGTGAGATTTACACCTCTGTGCCTGCCGGAAGGTAGAAATGGCCATAAACTGTTTGTGAATGAATACTGGAAGTCTTCCCCAACCCTGACTACGTGTTCTGCTTTCATTGCTCCCCTCCTTGAGGCATGGGCCATTCTGAAAGAAATACTGCATACGTACTGCAATAGAGCAAAGCACGGCATCACTCAGAAAAGGGGCTGTAGCACGGGTGAGGTGCAGAAGCGCTCAGTCGTGAGGTGATGGATGCAATTCTGGGTACAATTTCAGCGGCATAACTCTAAACGTGTGCAGAAATTTTGAAGTAACAGAGTTTGGATGCAGACAGCAAGGCAGAGCTGGGTGTGTTTTTCAAGGCTGCAAGTTTGCGCTGTTGGCACTGCTTTCAGCCCCACTCCTCTCACTCACAGCCTTTTCAGACCTTTTTGCCAGTGACACGGCCATACATCTTCTCTTTTGCTGGGAGTTTAGCTGATGCCACTGGACTGCCTCAGCTCGCAGCTTCTCAGTTTAGCTCAGCAAAAACAAACACTGGATCTTACAGAGCTGGAAAACACACGTAGGTAGCTGGACCCATGAGGGGTTTGGGCTCTGAAGTACGTTTGCAAAATGTGTTGAGAATTCAGTGCATCAGCAGAAGATGTTTTGTTCTTTTGTAAACAGCTACCACATTATCTTAGCTATAAACCTTGCCCTCTCAGCTTTGTAAACACACAGCACGCAGCAGGACTCCCTCATTTTTCTCATTTGATTACCTGTCTCTACGTAATAGGAGCTATGGAATTCCACAAACTAATGCAAATACATTAAAAAACTAATTAGCTGGAACTACTATGCTTTAAAAAAAATGTAGGGTGCCATATGCACATGGCATCAAATATCCACTTTAGTTTCTATTATGGTGATGGCTTTGTACTAGCAGTAGTCGCAGATTGGCAGACAAATAAGAAAGGATTGCAAATGCAGCTTTAATTGATGAAATAGTTAATTTGGAAGTTAGGATTCTGTCTCTGCAATTTTCAGTCGCACATGGTAAGTTTCCAGCTCTTGAAGTACATTTTGCAGATTTTCTGCTATGCATAATTTAATACAGTTCTTTAAGCACCTGCCTCGCAGCCTTGTCCTCCCCACTATGACTGATAAATTCTGAATCAAAGTGGGAAAGAAAAAAAACCTCTGCTTCTAAAATGGGCTGAATTACCATCTGGGACAGAAAGGGTTGTTTCTCAGTAGCCCCACAGGATGCAAATGGGCTGGCTTGCTCTCTGCTTCTACCAGTTTTACCATGCTGGTTTGAACTGCTGAAGAAATTAAAAATGGGACATTTTTTTTCAGCTGGTAAATTAATATAATTCCAGTGACTTTAGTAAAACCACACAGACTTACAGTAACTGCCCCACAGATATTTTAAGGTTAGAAAAGTTTATTATGTTCATCCAGTCTGACAACAGAAGCCATAGACTTTCATCCAGGAATTCCTGTGCCGAATCCAATAGTTTGTGGATGAAACAGAGCATGGCTTTCAGTAAGACATGTAAGGCTGGAAGATTAACCAGTATAAATGACTATAAATCCAAAATCTGCTGTGGTTTCTGTGAGCTGAGATTCCAGAATTGAACCCAACTTAAAGATTGTAACTAGGAGGGAGCTGATCACATCCCTCTGCTAACTGTTTCTAATTGCCTCAACTATAGAAAATATGCTTGTTTTTGCAGTTCAAAACTCCCCAGGGTTGAGATCCATCTATGGATTTGATTAGCCTTTCATCAGTGATATTAGAAAGCCCTCAGATATCTTCTCCTTGCACAGGATATTTTAGCTCCTGATAAAGATATTATCTTTCTTTTTCCTTCATTAATGCGATATAGTGAGCTCTTAAAGTCAGAGAATCACTCCCTGCTTGAACTGTCAAGAATCAGTCCATTTCCAGGTGGACAAGATGAGCTTGAGGGGTTGTTTAGAAACTCTGGACTTGACTGTGGGCAGCCCCCCACTTCTCAGTGCTGGCGCTACTGTGTTTGAACCCTCTGGGGTAATCACTGGTAGTGGATCAGGAGCTATGAAGCAAAGTTTGTGTTTTATCTTGGGTTTCAAGAAGTATTGAGCAACACAGAAGTGTCCAGGCCTGGCTACCGAGTGCGTAGGCAGTGTGAGTGCATGTCAGCCCAGATGCCAGACTGGGACTTGGCCGATGTTATTGCTGCCTGCATCCCTTTGCTGCATCCCTCCTGCTAGTGCCCTGGCCAGGCATGGCCAGCGCGGTCTGCAGCTCCAGGTTACAAATAGCTAGAAATGGTGCTACGGCAGCAACATGTTTCTAGGACAGACCAGTTAACTGCAGGGGAATTTACCTTCTTGATGTATGCTTGAAGGAGATTTTTAGTAGTTTTTCAGTTATTGCTTTTTTATTTTCTCAATGAATCCTTAAACTCCAAGCTTCGGTGGATCAAGATGCTGAGAGATGACTTGTGACTCACCCCATATCTGTGGAGACCTTGATGTTACAGACCCTGATGAGGCCCCAAACTTCCTCTACCTGCTGATGCTACCACCATCAGCTCAAGAGGATAAAACCCGCCTCATCAGTTTATGGCGGCTAATGCCTGGGTAGATTAGATATATCTTGTACTCCTTTGTGGACTTTATGTGACAGGATGTGCCTGTCACTGAGGGCAGCCCTGCGACAAGCAGGTGCCCCTTGCTGCTGCAAAGCAGCTCCAGCCTGGTGGGCAGCCCGTCTCTGCATGTGGGAAGGGTTCCATGGGATCTCTGCCCTTGGAGCTGCTAACAGTGAGCAGAAGTGGAGACCAATCAGTGGGAGACTCATAAGGTCTTTGCTTCTGACAGATGCTATATGCTTACTATTCACAGTGGCCTGAGCAGGGTCAGCTGTCACCAGAGATTTAAAGTCACCTGAGATGATTGTGCAATACTGCATTCAGAGAGGAACATTTCCAGAGTGTGATGAGCAATAAAGATGAGCAGAACTGCCAAAGATGGAGACAGGTATCGAGAGCTCTAGAGATGGACATGTTCAGGTAAGAAATCTGTGGAACAGTTTGGCTATCAGGGCTGCAAGCAGACCTTCAGCTAATGGAAGCTGGCATGGTCTCTGTTGTTGGAGCTGCACACGGAATTCGGTGGAAGCGTGCCAGCCTCCATTGCTCAGGATCTGGCTATGATCCTCCCCATCCTTCACCTCCCAAGTGGCACCACTTCACATCTGCATTGTGTAGTTGAGGGTGCAGGCGGTGGAGACCCTGTGCCAAGGTATTTATTTGTTTATATAAATGGGTTTATTTTTTTTGAATATAAAAAAGTGTGATCTTACCAAACAAATACAGTTAACGCCTATGCCAACAGAAAGGGCAGAATGATTGATCAGCCGATAGTTACCAGCAAACAGTGAGAACAAGCCTGACTGGGAAGAGATTACTTTAATTGGCTGCTTTGCTTCAGCTTTGCCCCAAGCTGTCCACGCTTCCATCTGCTGCGTGTGCATCGTCGTCAGGAGCAGCAGATGCAGAACAGACCGGACACATTCAGAAGTCCTAATTCTTACAGATGAAGCGTCTGCTCTTCTAAACTGCTCTCTGAGCAACCCAGGACAGGATGAGACAGCTTTGGATGGACCCTACTCATATGGCATTGCACATCGAGGCCTTGGAGACCCTCTCTCTGGTTTGGGAGATGAGAGCCGCAGTGCTTCAGCAGATGAGGAAACAGCTTCCTGGTTAGGAAGTGACAAAGGGACGAAGACTACTTGATTTGCAGCAGAGAACTGAACCAGGGCAGGCACTTGCTTATAGAGGCAATTTCTCTGGTTGGAGCTGCTCCACTTTGAGCCAGTGAGATACTTATTGGCTTAGTGATTGATAACTGTACTCTGCCAGTGGCCGAGCACTGGTCACATACAAGCTAGTTCAAATCCATCCTCTAAAATCTCCCAGGCAGGATTTATATCTAAATCTCCTACTTCCCAGGTGAATATTCTGGCCTCACTGCTTTCTCCATGTTTGTTTTTTTCTTTTTGAAGGGCCTAGATGAAGGGGAAAAAAAAAGGGATTTTATTTTTTTGTTAATTAATTGATTTTTCATATTTCTGGTTAGTCTTTTATCACAACCAAGTCAAACATTCTTCTACACGTAAAAGATGCAAAGAATACTGCTAGAATGAAGACTATCTAAACAAATCCCCCATTGCTTCACAGTGGCCTTGTGGTTAATGCGGTTGCCCAGGTACTGAAAGGTAGGAGTACGGGTCATATCCCAACCCTTTATCTCCAGTCTCGGCCTGTAAAATAGATGTTGGTCTGTTTCTTGAGGCTGTTGAAAGGTATCACAGATAAGAGATTATAGGTTTCTACTCTCTCGTGTAGGTCTCAGATGCATGGGGAATACTAAGTCACTTTTGCACATGGATTTCTTAGAGCCAAGTACATTTTCACGGATTCTCACAGTCTGTTCTGAAGTGTCAGTTGTATTGATGGATTCATGAATGAAAGATAACTCTTTGTTTCAATTCAATCCACCCACCCAGTTCCTGTGGATTTGAGGGATTCCAGCAGAAATACACTTTCTGCTACGTACAGCCTTTCAGCATGGTGCAATTATCACAAACACAGCGTGTGCTAAAAATCCTATAGTGAATAGTGTGAAAATTCCTTCATTTGTATGTTAGGCCTTGGACCAGAACTTGAGTTTGGTGAAAAATAGTTGTTTGCAGATCCATATCTTCTCAAGCATTAGAAGACAATGACTTTCTCTGGACCTGTTCTGTGAAAAACCTTCCACCAACAACAATAGCACTTGTACGTCAGTGGTCTTCAAGTATTAGTCAGCTTCTTCACTGTAGGTTAGGAGCAACGGATGAAGGCCTTTGATTTGTCTCATAACATAGGAAGGGAGCTTTTGGTTAAGGAGCTGTGAGCAGAGCAGAGGAGATGGTTCCTGTGTAGGAAGGTAAAGTCCAAACATTACCCCTGAAGGTGTCCTATAATGCCTCCACTTCAAGTTATACACATTAAGATATGCATCTTAATCGCTGTGCAAATCAAACTCTGTCACCCCCTTCAAGATTTTTAACCCAAGAGAATTCTGGTTTTGACCAAATCGGGTCTTTTCAGTTTGCCTCATTACTGTAGACCTTTCTCCTGGTGCCATTATCCTCATTCCTGTCTTTTGAAAGCAGGTACCCGAGTGTCAGTGTTTCACAGTGAGAGAAATGCTAAATTTTACAATGTTCCTTTTTTTTTGGTTGTATTTCTGAAAATGGTTTCACATCCCTTAGTATCCTAGCTAGTCTGATGACTCTGGTCTTCCTAAGACAGGACATATCTTCAAGGTTTCTCATGTCTTAGCTCTGACATGGCCCCGGCTGAGTTTTAGGACAGAGATAAGAGAATTAATGCTGCGTGATTGGAGGCAACAAAAGCAAACCCTCTTGTTCTAAATAAGTTTACAGATCGTGTTGCTGGAGATCCTCTTTTACCACCAGAATGCTTTTGGAGTAACAAGTGAGTCAGATGTTTTCACTTGTACCTCCTTATCCTTTGGCTCAATGGCCTGTTCTCTGATGATCTGATTGTGTCAACTGAAGAGATCTCTGCTGGCAGACTCCAGCCGCCCGTGTCTGCTGGACGTTGTCATGGTCTGAGCTTCCTGTCCTATCAATGTCCAGAGGAGCCAGGTTCACAAAAGTACCTCTGCTTAAATCATTTACACTGGCTGTAACAAATTTGGATGTTCTCACTTGGGAAGTTTAGCCTGCAGATCACTGAGGATGGCAGACTTCTACTTTGGATGCTGAAAAGTGGCTGAGGCAAGGCTGTAGGTTGCAGTTTCTTTAGATGTAAAAGTAGACCTGGAAGCTAGTGTGCACCATAATCTTATGTTTCCATGCCATCAGGTTAGGGTTAACCTTTGGAAGGGGATGATATGATTACTCACAGTCACAAACCCATTGTCCAAACTCTTTGTCACCTCAATTGTTTCGTGTCTGCCTTTTTCTAACAGAATAGATAGACTTTTCTCCTGCAAATTAAGTATTTGGGATCTCTTTCAGCACCAGCCTACATCTAATGTAGGCAAAGGAAATTAGTGTTCAGATTTGTTTACTCTTGCACCCTCTGGGTTTGACAATCTGCTAGGAAGCAGGTGCATCATTTGACAAATGCCTTACTGTGGTGTCTGCCTCCTCTGTATCTCCTTAGCTTGCAATTTTCAATGGATTGATGTATGATACCTAAAATGGAGGAAACTTACCTTCTTGACAATTCGATTTTTCAGTTACTAGCAAAAAAAAAAAAAAAAGGTACTGAACAACATTACTGAACCAGATGGAGCATTTAGGAGATGCATCTGTAACTATGGCATGTTCCTTATGTGTAGTTACCTTACCCTTTAATAACTGCATCATGCATAACTAAATCCTTGATCACAGGATCTGTAGAGAAAACCTATTGTTGAATAAGAAATGTTAAACATTCTTCTACTCATGACAGAAAAATAGAAGTATGCACATCAACAACTTTTTCAATTTCCTGGCCAAAAGGGATGGAATGGAAGATAGTGTGACTGATGGGACTGGTGAGTAGCGGGGAGGGAAGACAAGTAAACACAATGCTATTTTGAAGTAAAATTAGGAAAACTGGTGATGTGGTATGTAAATTCTGATTTCTGTTCTTAGTCTCTGTTAAAATTTATTCACTCACTTGTTTGGCCAAAATATTTTGTTTTCCTTGGCTTCCATTATACCATTGTCCCCGTTTTACCCAATGTTTTTCTTATGGTGTTTCACATATCTCCTTTTCTCCTCTTGTATGTTTTGCTTCTACCTTATCTTTGGGAGATTAGGAGAACCACATGTTGATCTTCCCACTGAGATGGAGTTCACTGCTTCAGCTGCCTCTTGCTCCATCCCTTGTCCAAATTGTTTTCCTTTGTATAGTGGGTTCTTCACATGGTGAGTCCTTTTCTACTTTAGATCTTCTAGAGGGCCATGTCAGAGCTAAGACACTAGAAACCTTGAAGATACATCCCATCTTAGGCAGAGCAGAGCCATCAGACTAGCTAAAGTACTGCAGGATGTGATACCTCCTTCAGAAATGTAACCAAAAAAAGGAACATTTCCTCTTCTCTGTAGATACCACTGCACTGGTTAGAAAATCAGGCCAAGGTATCAGCTAGGGCCTTTTACCACTGATTTTTGATGCTGAATAACTGCTAGCATGTACCCTGGTACAGTTTTACCCTGTGTCAAGCTCCCACTGACCAGGCAAAACCTGGGCATGACTGTAGGAATAACACACATCGGGGAAAAAAATCCTAAATGGAGTCTATATGGCCAAGATCAAACTGGCTTTTGTTCTTGTCTTTCTACACTGTCTTCCAAAGCTCTTCCCGGATGCTTTGTGTCCTTGACTGTCCTTCACATGTCCTCAAGCCAATGCCAAAATTTGCAAGACCTATCCTGAGTATCAAGCTACCAAAACAATAACCTCATGGGATGCAACAGACATCACATACTTTGAGCTGGAATATACAGGAAAAATAATAAATGATCTTCAGGCCATCTCAAGCAGCGCAGAGCTGTGAAGTTTGCTTGTGGCTGAGGTCAGCTGTTTTGCCTCCTGGTTTATTTAGCAGCAGTAACATTGTCCATGTCTGTAAAGCTTGTTCTGCTTGTGACAAGGACCGTTGCTGTTTTTGTGATTGCAGTGACTCTATATTACCCCACTTTCTTAGTCCTTTTTTTTTTTCTTTCTTTTTTTTCTTTCTCTTACTTGAATGGAAGTAATTAGCCTGGTTTTGCAGTTCCTCAGCTCTCACTGATGTCCAAGGGGCCTGTGTGCTTCAATGCCTTAGAGTATTTGTGCCTTCTGCTTTAAGCAGCACTCAGATGAAAGGAAAGCTTGATGTTTTTACCAGTTCCTTAAAGTCAGCGAACAATGCTGTTTTCCTAGTTGGGTGTGTGATTAAGCAATTATTCTTGTATATAGCTAGTTTATTCAATAAAAGGCTCTTTTTTGGCAAGGATAGGAAATTATGAGAGGTAAGCCAGTGAAACTGTCCATCATGGTGCCAGACCCATAGCTGCCATCCATCGGTAACTCAAGACCAAGTTATGGTATGGTCCTTGCTAAATAGTGCAAACCAACATGAACAAGCAATGCTATTCCTTCCACACTGTGCAGTGCCCTCTCCCATGTCACACCAGTGCCCTTCCCTGAGGGTCTTCTTCAGCCTCACACACTTTGTGGGTCCGAGAGGCTTGGGACTGGATGGCCACGTGACACGTGGGGAGCTAAGGCACTTACACTGATCCGAAATCAGCACAGGTTCCCAGCACAGGTAGGTGCTGGGAACAGTCTCCCCGCAGTGATTCATCTTTAATCCAGTGAGCTATCCTGTGCTATTACCAAAACCATCTGTAAGGGGATTTTAGTTGCGTGTCGAATGGGAAGCGCAATCTGATAGACAGTAGAGGTTTAGAGACATTTCTTTGCCTGTTACAAGCTACATCTGTGCTGCTTCATCACCTAAAAAAATAGTGTTAAAGCAACATGAAGGCCTTTTTCCTGAGTGCAAGAAGAGGTACAGAGCAAGGTACTGGTACTGGGAAGAGGCAGTTGGCATCTGGTGTGCTCCTTATCCATGGTGAGTGTGGAATGATGAGGTGAAATGGCATGGAGTTGCCTAAAATGGGGGGTAAAAAAAAGCTGTTATCAGAAAACAAAACCACATTTTTCTGCTATTAATAAATGAGGACCTGCTTTCTGGCCTGCAGGCCAACTGGCATAGTCTAGCAATAGACCGTGTGGCTCCCTGACATCAAGGAAAGCAAATTTAATGTGGAGCTAAACTCATGCGTCTCCTTTGCTGATAAATTCAGTTTGTTTCCTGCTGTTCAACTGGAACAAATGCTTCCATTTCCCCTGCCCAGATATCAAACACAGGAAATAGCTGAAACCCTGGAAGGGCATTTTTTATTTGCAGTGCATAAAGAAATATGGTGGTTTTGGTTTTTTTTTGTTTTTTTTTGTTTTTTTTTTTCCAGTAAACCCAAGACTCTCTCTGTGTTTTTTTCTGGCAAATACCTTTCAATCTGATAATTTCTCATAGTCTCACAATTTGTTTTTAAAAATGCAGTTATGTATGGTGCGTTTTCACAGTTTCTTAGGCTTAGTTTTACTGACATCAACAACAACAGAACTGGAGAAGTAATTACATTAAGTTTTTATTTTAGCTGCTCACACCTGGTTTAATAAATTAATATTTACAATGGACAACTAACTCCCATTGGCTAGACTTACAATTTGAAAACAAAACCATAAAAATTTTATTTGTTTGCCTCCAGCAGCAAAGAAATTTTTTTTTCTGGTAGCAAATAAAAGAGGAAATAATGCGAAAACAAGGCTAAAGAGAGAACTAAATGGTATCATACCTATACACAGCAGTAAAAATACGGGGGAATCATCTCCCTGTGGAGTTGCTCTGCACTTCAGCCATTAGAATTGTCTCAGATCTCTGCATCTGCTCTCTGCACACATTTAAGGTTGTGTGGTTCAGATTCAAAGGATTGCTCCATTGCTATGCAGATAAGAAAAACGAAGCTCCGCATCTCAGGTGGAGCAAAACATCCACAGCTCGTGTTCCTGACTGTGTGTCATTTTTGCTGCAACGAGAATTAGTAAGAGAACGACGATAAGATGGGAACAGTAGGTGGAAATGGCCTGGAAAAATATGCACCTCTCTGAAGAAAGGTGGGTTAGTCAGCTTAGATAACATAGCTGCCAGAGGCAGCAATACCAACACCGAACACATGCCAGGCTGGAGATTCTGCAAAAAGAAAGGAAATAGCTAGACGCTAGATTTCACTTGTGTGTTCCTCTTCTCAGACCCAGGCTGTGTGACTCTTTCAAATCAGGAAAAGGTTTACCATTGCCATTTTAAGTTTCTGGAGAAAGAATTGTTATTAAAATGGGCTTTGTTAAAAAAAAGAAAAAAAAGTAGTTAAAGTTGTCAGTCCATCAGTTTTATTGTTGTGAAACAAACAGATATTCAGAACTGTGGAGTTCATACTCTGGAAGCAATTCTAATATCTTGGTCCTAGATCTTTTCACACAAAAGAAATCCCCATCGGACCGTAAATTTCTTTATAAGGGCAACCTGCTCTCAGTAAAATATATTTACAAATGAATGCAATATTTTTCTGAAGAAGCAGCTTTCAAGAGTCACTGTGCACAACATTTAGAGATGGCTGCTGCAGAGAAAATTCGGAAAATCCCAGTGGAGTAATTTTACAAAGAATAATTCTGGACTAAGCTGTCGAGTCCCCTCTGCTAAGGTCTAAAGGGAACTGAGAAACTGAGGCCAGGCTCAATCTTATGAATCATTGCTGATTTCTAGCTATATTAAATCAAATTTATAGCATGGATGAAAAATATCAATTCTTTATGTATTATGTCCGTTTATCTACTTGTTTGTGCTGTTGTTAATTAGGTTTGACTCTACTAAAATAATTGGAATTATATTGCACAAGATAAGTCTGAGAAAAGATTTAAAGTCTGGATTTTGTTTGACACTACCTCTGTAACAGCTGCAGATACTTGTCTTGAAAATCTGTGCGATGGAATTTTGTTGTGCTACAGTGCTCACTCGATCCTGCAGCAGTCTTCCAAAGCTGAGTTGGAAATAGTGAATCAGAACATCCGTCCCACTCAAATAAAATTCATAGATGAGGAGAAATCTGCCTTCAGTAAGCCTAAGAATCTCATTTTTATAGTATTAGATAAGCTGGGAAGATGTTCTTCTTAAGATACTGTGGCACAGTGTGATGATTATTAGCTGAATTCAGTGACACAATTACTACAGGTCATTTAACACGAATGTATCCCCTGTTGCCATCCATTATACTAGTAGCTTTAATAATGTCAGAGTGTGCAATTGAGAGCACTGCACGCCATGAAAGAAATATGATTATATGTTACTAGTACAGCTCAGCCACACATTTATAGTGCAAAACCTATGGCAACACCTTACCACTTGAATATTTAGGCAAAGGCTACCTTGCATACCAGGTGCAGGCTACTGAAATCAGCAAAATATGAGCCAAAATGAGGGTTTTGGTTTTTTTTCATCACTGTCAGCCATTAGTCACACGAACAATCTTCCTGTCCTCTTGGAAGGAAGGTTCATCTCACCTGTGTTATTCAACTACAAATTCATTGTCAAAGTCTGAGTTAATCACCTTGGACTCTGTGGAGTCAGTACAGAGAAATGTATATCTCTAGAGGGTGATTTTTCTCATCCTAAAATAGATGTCTGGGATCGCACAGAGGAACGGCATCTTTGCTTAAAAGTAAGCAGGTGAATCTGCTCTTCTATCCCTAAATATAATAATAATTTTATTAGTCTGCAATCTGTTCAAATAAGTTCACTCTTTTCTCTTAAAGCCTGCCCAGCACCCAGAGTGACCTTGGTGTGGCTGGGAAGTGTAGAAATTTAATTCCCACAGGAAGAGCAATCAGAAGCGGAAGCACTGGTTCATCCTGGCATCATGCAGCACCCTCATTCAAATCTCCAGGATTCACAGGAGTATAAGGGGTGTTACTTCACTAAGCAGCAGAGGGATTTGGGTACTGTCTGCTAGATTAGGACAGACGTCTCTCAGTGTCAACTGTCAAACGGACTCTTTCTGGAAGTAGAATAGGGAGAGACACACCTGAACGTCCAACCTCTCTTTGGGATTGTAACAGTGGTAGCTGTATTTGTTTTACAGAAGTTATTTAAATGTTTAAATGAAATACATTGAGGCCTAGAAATGATCTTTACTGAGCATTTTAAACTGTTTAACTTGAAAAGGAGTATGAGCTAACTCTGCAGAATTGTTTGAGGAGATGGGTACCAAATTTCTTCTCTAATAAAGGGCAGCAGGGATGATTCTGCTCTCTAAATGCAAAAGTGAGATAGGGTTATGAACCTACAAGATGCTTAAATTTATCTAAAAAGGCTTTTAGACATTGAGATCCTGTGTAGTGATAATATAATGATACCTAACACTAGAAACATGAAGGTCACTGAAAAGTCCCTCTCAGCGCCGCAATCTGCACACTGTCGCCCTGGAGAGCAAGAGGCACAGAAGTTAATGCATGTACCAGCCTTGTGCTAGTTTGGACTCTAGAGCTCTGGAGATGTTCTTATGTCTCCCACGTAATCCCCTTAATGCAGAAGGGGACAATGGAAGAAAGACTGGTGCCCCTGCAATGCCAGCTGGCCCAGCTGCCAACGGAGCAAGAAAGTGCCTTAAACTACATTGCATGAGAGAAAATGCAATGGGGATTTGTTGAGTTTATGATAGACTTTGCAAGTCCTGATTTAATGAAATTGTCCAGAAACCCCAAGTAGCTGCTGAGAAAGTGCTGAGGAAGCTCTTGAAGGAATTCAATTTCAATTTGCTTATTTAAGTTAGTAGAAAAAAGACCTCCTTGTCATAAAATCATAGAATAGTTATCTAATTTGTTGATGAGTTCGGACACTTTCTGGAATGATTTACTGTATAATTTACCTTATTGATACATTATTTATAAGTCCTCCTTCAATTTCAGGCTCGGGGTTCGGATGTAAGTCTTACATATCAGTAGCTGGTGTCGCTTCGTGTCAGAGGAATCAAAAGTGATTTTGACAACCCAGGGATTGTCACTAAAGCAGCAATATAATCAGAGTTAATCTTTCATTGCTGAATCATTACAAAATACTCCTTGCCATTATCTCATAAGAATCTAATTAAATTATAATGCCCTCAATTGGTTGAAGAAAATAATATCCTGAGGAGCATCAATTCCTGGCTAAACTGCTCCCTAAACTGAAATCCAATATCTACAACTTGAAGCTGTGTTTTTGTCACTTTCTAAGAGGATACATAAAGGATCCATTAAAGTTCAATGCAGATACACAGATATGGGAAGACTCCCAGTGTTTGCACCATGAGCTTCAAACATGGGTGCTTTGCAGACTGCTCAGTGATACACAGTGAATTTAAAGAATTGACTGAGGCTTTGGCTTCTACATTGCCCCTGGGAGCTCAGGATTTCCTTTCACTACCTGGTAAAGTGTTTTAAAATATATGTATGTGCTGAGATTATATATATCTCTCTATATACTGACAGAATCTCCACTCACTGTGGTTGGAAGACACCTTTTAGTGAGAGGCAGATAATACATTTTGATAGAGAAAGGGGATCAATTGGTTGCTTGAGATAATAAATCACTTCCTCTTGTTTAAAAGTCTGGTGCTAACCAGCAAAAAAGACTGCTCAGCCTGTCCTGCCTGGAGCGGAAATATTCTGTTTCTGCCTTGTCGTTTTGTTTAGGAGAGCAGGAAAAAAAATATTATTTGAAGCTTATTCCATGAGTTTATTGCTTAATATGTCAAGCTTCGAACCAGGCAGACCTTATTAATGTAAGAATCATCTAGTCAGTTTTCCCTGCGAAGAGCGTTGGGTATTTTAGTAACATCAAATCCCTATCTGTCATGATAAGATCCACTGTAGGAGCACTTGCTACTAACTTCAGGCAAGCAGAGTTTTTCTCCTAGCTGTATTTCAATGTCTCTTTATAAATAAAGATATGGGTTTGAAATGGCTGCTCTACTATTTCCTTTCAACTCTTCTTATAAAAAAACCTCTAAATTTTTAAGTCTAGTGGCCAGCCCTAAGGGTGTGGTGTTCTTCACGAACTCTGTGTGAAGAATCCTGTTAAAGCTCCTGTTAATGCCAATGTCCTAAGTATCTTCTGGTTTATTATTTTTTGAAACAAATGCTTCATTCATTTTGTCTGCTGGCTTTTGAGGGATCAGTGGGCACTATAATGACATTTTCAAAAAGGTTTCTCCACACTCTTCAGGACCTGACGCACTTTTCTGAAGAAAAGGGAAAGTGCAGATTCCTTCAAGTTTCCTTCAAGGTCGTTACATTGAAAACAGTATCTTTTTGGCCCTTTAAAAAAATGTTCCTTTTAGATATTAACTTTTAGAAGCTGGGATTGGATTGGATGAGCATTCATGCTGAAGATCAATAAAAAACCCCAAACTCTACATAAACAGACATCATTACCCAGGTTCAAGCGAGCTGGCAGTGAGTCAGCTACTGAACTTTAATTGCTGGCTCTTTGCTGAATCCCCAGTGGAGTCTGAAGCACATCAGTCCCCAGCCCTGTTCATAATCACCCTTCCACACCATGGTCTGGTGGGAATTAATTAAGTGGTGCACTTAATTATGTAAATACGATGACTTCTGCCTGCCCTCCGTTGGCATTTCCGAGCCTGTTTACCTACTGATGCCGGAGCTCGGCTCTGCACAGGCTGCTTCTGCAAACGCATCGGGAAACGAGCTGTGCAGTGCCAGCCTAGAAGTTAGTAATTACTTGTGGTTTCAGATTGGGAGGTAGGAAAGCAAACATGTCCTGGTCAGAAATATTCCCTCAGATGAAGACAGTCCATGAAGAGAAAGTAAAAGTGAAACATGGGTACTTTATTTTGAATAGCAGATGTCACAGACAACCAGTTAAGTGCATCTTTTCAAGTCCACTCTTCTGTCCTTCACAGGACACACAAGTTTAAGCAGAGAACTTTTCGGAGAGCTTTTGCTCATGCTATGCCTTAAAGGACGGTGAATGAGATACAAATCCAGTCACCAGCAGCTGCCCTGCTTCCAGCTCTTCCTGGTCACGATGTGAGTTCCTTACCCACCACGCTCATAGTCAATATCATGAACAAAATATGTGTAGGACTTGGGTACATGTCATGTTTCCCAGCCACCTTGTTTCAGAACTATGGACATAGAGGTCTCTAGAGTGATCTTTGCCCCCATATTGTGCAGTTAGAGACTGGGATAAGGGGAGATAGCCTAATGGGAGGTGGCCACAAAAATTAGCTTTTTTTTTTTTTCACCATTAGCGTGCATTCTAGTACAATGTTTGCTAGAAAAGGATTTGAAGAGAACAATTTAAGGAACTTTAATCTTATTGATGGGGATGTGTTTTCTATACTGACAGCCCCAGAGAATAGCATGGGTGAAAGTTGTAGTGCATCAGAGATTTGATAGATGCTGAACCTGTCACACATCGCCACTGTACTCCGCTCAAAGCAAGATGCCTACCTAAGAGAGAAAGGGCTGCAGGTGAATTACAAAAAGATACTCTTGTAAAAGCAATTCAGCATTAGATTTGGCGATCTGCCCTTGTGTGCAGTTAGTATCCAGATGTGGCAGCTGAATGCAGGTCAGATGCAGGTCCCCAAGATGCTGATGCATGCTGTCTTGTCCTCACAGCCTGGGTTTCAGAGGCTGGCATCTCTGGTCAGGCTCTGCAATGACACTATTACCATCTGGCAGCCTGGGTAGTGCTATCTTTCCACTAGCGCTGGCATTCCAAGCAAGCACGTTCCCAAATCCTTCTTGTGCATTGCACAGTGGACTCCAGTTGGTCCATTCAGAGGGATAAGAATTTTTCAGGTCACTGTTTTCATTGAGTGCAGCCCAGTAAGCTGCAAATTTAACAAAGATGACTGTGCCAGACTCCTGTTTTGCTAGGATTTATGAATACCTGAAAAAGAATTGAATTCAAGAAGAACTATTGAATTTGAATTCATGGACACCCATTAGCTGAGTCATTGTGACTAATTCTTGTCTCAGGTCGCTTTTTTAAATGAAGGTTCAGAAGATACGTGTGAGCAGATTTTAAAGATTTTTCCTATATATTGTGAGAGATTTATGCATAGATTTATGTGCTCCACTGGTCCTACAGGAGCAGAAGACACAAAGAATAGTCGCATGGCTTGGAGTGAAAGCTTCATTTAGATATGCTGGGTGGCAAGATACTTTTTATTTGAGTTCTTGAATTTTAGCAATAATTTAATTGCACTATGTGTGTCAGCAGCTTGCTTAATTGCAATTAAACAAAAAGAAAACCAAAGGAATGTGCTGCTCAAGTGACTTTGATTCAATAGGCAAGGTACAGTACATTGGTGCATTTTTTGGTGTTTTACTCCATGCAACCGCTAGAACACAGACAAGTTTGCTGAGTCACATGGCCATGATTATCAGTTAAATAAAAGAATCTTGACTTACACTGGAAGCTGATCAAAAAGTTATAAGCTCAGTTTCTGGAGGATATACATTCGAACCTTGTACCTTGGCCTTACCCCTCAAGTGGATAACCTTTCAGGTTTGGTAAATGCAGCCAAAAATACACAAACATACCTTGCTGCACCACTTTCTACTGGCACAAGCACCTGGATTTTGTGATGATTACAAACCAATTCTGTCACATTTGCAAACCTATTTGCATTGCATTTGCCATGAAAGTGAAGCAGAAAAAAAGAAAGGAGACACCTCAAAGGAATAAAAGAAAAATGGAAATACACCCACTCTCTCTGCGGTTTCAAACTAGAGCAGAACATCAGAGATGAAAAGATTTGCTTTTCTTTTAATCTCACAGTGCAGCTGTCTCATCTGTTGTCTGCAGTGTCTCAGTGTCACAATAGCAAGTTTCACCTTTCTCCAGAAGCTACATTCTTTTGACAGCACTGATAAACAGTAGGCAGGAACTCAGTCTCACAGGATCTTTAAAAATACCAGCTCCCTGGACCTGACACTCATATCTTCAGGATAGCTATAAATCATACTCCAACTTTTCTGGCTCCCAGGGACCTCAAGGAAGCAGAGAATAGCAACACAGCTTGCCCTTCCAGCTTGCCCTTCCAGCTTGTGCCCGTGTGAGAATCCTAGTCTTCTGCAGCAGTATTTTTGCCTTGCTCCTTTTGGTATAAAAAATACATTAAGTGGGATAGTTTCACCAGGAGGGAAAACCCCTCTTAGATCTGACTGATGGCCATCCTCACCCTGTGCTGTGTCTCCCCCATGGGATAACAGCAGGGAAAACATAAAACAGGACTTCTTGAGTGCATTTTCTAAATTCCCAGTGATTTCAGCTCAGGGATGTCCAACATCTTTTTTTGAGAAAAGGACACCAGGAGGTGATTCTCCCTTGCAATGTGCTACTCCTGATGTGATCTGGCACATCAGTGGAAATAGTTGAAAGTCAGTGAAGAATCACATCCTCATAATCAGGATAAGCTCCACCAAGCCAATATTTAAGACAGTAACAAAACTTTCATTGTGTCAGAGGAAATCGAAAGAAGTGTTGCTTTTCTTTGAGGTTTTTATGCAAGAAACCAACTTGTTGGAACTTTTTTTCTCATCATGAGTAGAACAAAAGTAGTACCTAGAGGATACACTAAATTTGTCTAGCCCTGAGACTGACAGATTTGATTAAAAATAAATGAATACCACAAAGCTTTAGCAACAAACTAGTTAACGATGTACTGATATCTGAATTAGGGGACATGGTAAAAGTACAATGTGTCTTTTTGGAGGACACACCTCAATTTTCAGACATTCTGCTTATTTATCCCAGACACATAAACCCGATTACAGAGGAGAAAGTTTAGTACAGGGTAATAGTGGCTGCTGATCCAAAATTTATTAGAGAATGACTCAATCATGTACCTGGCACTACAGCATGTAAGAAAAAAGAAAATATAGGCTAGAGTTTTTAAAGTAAACACAGCAATACAATACTTTTCTGACTTGTATAAAGAATGACAATTAGGTACCAATAAGGTGTAAACAAATCTTGACTTTCCTTGTTTATGCAAATATTGATTTCCATATATAAACATATGCATAAAGCTTGATTATCATCAGAAAGTTTAATTATAATGAACAAGAATTAACTTTGCCGTTTCAAAGCACTGCCTTAGTGAGCTAACAAGGTTGTCAACCTGTTGCCACTGGAATCATGGACAAAAAAAAAGTCATTAAAAGGCAAAAATCAAACTCCTAACTCTCACCTGAGTTGCTTCACAGCTTATGGAGTATGATTGATTTTGCAGTTGCTCCTGGCTCACCAGTGCTGTTTGTCTTTCTAGACCACAAAAAATCTCATTGTAACTCAGTGTCTTCTAAAATTGGGCTGCCTTTGTTTCTCCAGTTAATTATGATATTACGACACAACAAACTGGATCAGACACCTCCTGTTAGTGCCAGCCATACTCACAGAAAGCAGCACTCCAGAGGCTTGCACGGCCCCAGTGACAGCTGCGCAGGATGGTTTGCTTTAGATCTGTTGTGTCAGTGCTAGACGTTAGGTTTCAGAAACGCCACAGAAGAGGAAGGTATGTAGAGGACTGACAGAGCATTAACTACTGAGGATAAGAGAGGAAAGATCTTCTTGAGAAATTTAGACTTTGAATTTACAATAGGACTGCATGAAACTTGTAGAGAGGAGAATGGGCTGCAGAAGAAGTTTGAAGACAACAGCAAGAAGATAGTTCTTGTGTTGCAAGATTAAATGCTACCTGCACTTGTAAGATGTGCAAGACTTCATTTAACTTACTTGAAAGTTGTAAAATTCTCCCACATGATTACCTAGCATATGGAGAGGAAACAGAAGAAAATAAAGTTTGTGCTTTTCTGCTCCAATGTCAGCCCCAGGACAGCGAGCTTCAGGAGCGCAGCTCCCTCCAAGACCCTTGTCCACTGCTCCCAGGCTACATGTTCAAAAATCACCAGTGCCATGGCCATTGCATCTACTTTCAGACCAGTCTGGCCATGTGTATACTGTTGAAATCTTTATTTTCTAAGTTAAAAACTGAGTTGCATATGGAGAATAGTCATTTGCTAACCCTTAGGCTAAGCTTGGGAGGTTTATTGAGCTATGTTTACAGTAGTAACAAAACAGAGATAAATTTTAAGTGCAAGCTCAAGTGGTTATCTGTACTACTCAATGGTTTTAGCATTGCCATGATGTCCAGGCACACTTTGGATGCTATCACGGGCCAAGGAATGTCCCTATGAATCATACGGGTGAGACCACCCCGTAGAGTAGAGGAATTGAGTCTAGCAACATCGAGCTGAACTGAGCTGTGTTGCTAGACCTTAGGGGCAGAGAAAGGAGCCTGGCCAGGGTAATTTACTGGTGTAGATGTGGCATTTGTGTCTGCTTTGGAATTCTGAAGAAGTACTGTAAAAGTGCTGCAAGCACAGCAAGTGCTGAATAAATGTGTTTCTGTGGTTAGCAACATATTGCCTATAGAAAACCACACAAAAACAACACCGAGTTTGAGACCTGCTGTTAAAAAATAGAAACAATTATTCTCTCTATGTTTTCAAAGTAGTTTCTGTAAAATTGAACATTTATATTACCAGAAGTGTGCATAGACTCTATTTTTTTTGGTAACTTGTTGTAACTGCAGAGATTTCTGTATTAAAGAGGAATTTTTCTTTATTCCTGCCTGTTTGCTTGATAGCAAAATGAAATTACAGTCCTGATTCGGTCATCACTGCTTATTGCCATCATAGTGACAGGACTGCTGCAAACAATATTATCACCCGCATCATCTGATGTGTGTCCCTTACATTACTTTTCCCTACTGGTTTCTATTTTGTCAAATTAATTATAAGCTTTTTTTTTTTTTATAGCAGAAACTTTACCTCCACCTGTATTTTTGTGTCACACTTGTTTTTGTTTTGGTTACTGGACAATTAAAAGAAAGGACAAATTAATTAATTAATTATTGGGAGAAGAGGTAGTCCTGAACTAAAAGGACAATTCTGAAGTAGCCTGGTGGAACTGGCCCTCAGAAGGCCCTTGTGATGGCACATAAGAAGAATGTCCCCTGGTCCTCATGCTCATCTTCTGCCACCAGCAGTATCTCAAAACTGGTTGCAGATAGCCATACTCCTGTGTTGTATGTATGTTAAGTAGCAAAAAGCACTTTATTCTGGCCTAGAATCTGATTAAATTGTAGGGGAGCATGCCGAGCCTTTGCTGTTAGATTTGGCAATGAGTCTGCCACTCTTAGCTGTGTATTACTTAATCTCTTGACGCAAGAAGGCCGACTGGACAGTTGCAGAGTGGTTCAACACGAGAGACAGAGCTGAATTTCTGTACTACTGAGACTCTAAGTCTGACTGCTTCACACTAGGGTCTAGAAACAAGAGTCCCATTGGCTTCAAAGGGAACTCTTTTCTGAGTGCTGTCACCTCTAGCTCTTACACCAGGAGCCCCATACTTCCACCTCTGTCTAACCAAAACTGTTGTTTACACTCAAAGGTCCCAACAGCTTTGCCCTGACTTGTGTTCAGGGCAGAAATGTCATCAGCCTTCAGTAGGATGTTCTATTGATTTCAGATTAGCAAACATCATCTTAGAAAGGCTAGAGTTAGTCTGATCTTAAGAAAACCAAGCTGGGAAAAATGGTAGCAAGGATCTTACAAAGCAGTTTTGCTCAGGCCGGGGAAATGGAGTAGCTGATTGGATACTGCAGGGGTCTCTCATTGTTGAGCATTGCAGGACAATTAATCTGCTTATATTTTTATCATTTGTCAGCTTGGTGGATGTGCCATGTATGAGGAAGGCACGTTGTTAGGTTTAGACTTTCATTTTAATAGGAAAAGAATAGAGATTTTTCTCTCAGAGAGGGGATGGATTGAACAGATCTGGTTGCCCTCCAGACAGGCCAGCTTTCTCTAAGGTGCCATCTGAAAAAATACATTGGAATGAGCTATTCAATAGGTCTTAAGTATGTGGGTAAAGTCGAGAACATAGCTGATTTGCTGGAAAGGTGGGAATTGGAGACCCATGCTCTTAACTGTGAGAAATAACATTATATTGCAAAGATAGCTCTTTTTAATATTTATATT